>CM046852.1:857144-1084644 GCA_025618425.1 Heliocidaris tuberculata
TCAAATTTAAATGAAGTTGGTGTTAATTCAGATTAATTGTAATGTTCTGTCAGACGGCCCTGATTTTCAACAATTTCTACCCCAAATTATAATCTAGGCTTTAGCTTCTATAACCGTTACAAACACCCGGCACACTTGAATAAATAATTCACATCGGGTACCCACTCACTATCTCATTTAAAATAAAATACACTCTACATTGTAATCATGGCTGTAGCTCCAGCAGCCATGACCAACACACAACACATTTTAAGAAATATTGTCCATTATCAGGTACTCAATCACTACACCTGGGTCGAAAGAGACTCCTGTCGATATGCACCGCGAAGGAATTCGAAACCTGAATGACATTCAGTTCCCGTAATCATTCTCATCATTATCATCATCATCATGTTGGTTGTCATCCACGTCATCCACTATCAATATGCATCAATTCAATAACTATTCAAAGGATAAGACATGAAGACACATTTCTGAGAATACACCGCTTAGATTTAATAGAATGCAATGTCGTTAATAAGTATAATAACAGTGTCCGATTATGCCCATATCACGATCATTTGCTAGATGAATAAAAATAATAATAGTATCTTTATCAGCAAATTTTATTATCGATAATATCATCATCATTACCATCTACATTCATTCATTCTTCTTCTTCCTCCTCCTCCTCCTTCTGATCAGTATCACCTTCGGTGTCATCATTGTTAATCTTATCATTATCAATGTCAGTAACCATCATAAAACAGATCAATATTAGATTTGAAATGGCAGCATAGCATAGCATAACGTAGTGTGCTTGTTGTTCGTACAACTTTCTAATTAAAAATAAAAAGAAAAAAAAAAGAAAGAAAAATAATCATCTCTGAAACAAGTGTATATGACATTGCTCTATAACATCATATATTATTATTGGCAAACATAATTTGAAGCATGTAGATGTGTACATAATAATGAAATTATTGCAGTACGTAGTAGTATTTACTAGTAGCAGTTGTACTTGTAGTAGTAGTAGTAGTTGTTGTTGTTGTTGTTGTAGTAGTAGTAGTAGTAGTAGTAGTAGCAGCAGCAGCAGCAGCAGTAGTAGTATAGTAGTAGATTTAATTATTTGAAAACCACAAAGTTTACCACAAAGCTTATTGTGGCTAAATGATTAGCTAAATCATTAATGCAGTACATGCATATAAATTATGCATTTTATATTACATATGATACGGCTCAGTATATGAATTGAAATGTTAGGAGTAAACATTATCTGGATCATAATTTGCTTCTATACTACAAGCTATTGCAGAGAACGACACGCATGCCATTCTTATGAATTCCCCCGGTTCTAAATATCACAGAAAAGTAATTAAATATTTCGTACTTTCATCAACACAATATAAAAACATTCTTTTACAATCATCGATTATGCAACTGTAAACTGCAATCATGACAATAATAATATTTCGAATAACTGTTTTTACACTTAGTGGTACCTATCTACATGATCTAGTCACATGTACTGATCGAAGCCCTTTATCCTCAAAGTTATATTCTTCTTCGTCTATTTATCTTTGTGTTTATCCAGGGATGCCCGATCATTGATAAAACAAGGGTAAACATGAGAGCCATTATCATAGCTATCCTTCTTCATTTGATATTATCCCTCTTTTTTTCAAACAAAATGAAAGAAAACAGTTAGCATACACGAATGGTTAATAAAACCTACTAGGTGAATATCACATTTCGATCAGAAATCCACTTCATTCAAATATTTTGTGTGCTATTGCTTCCTGGTTCATTCTCAAATGGCAAAATACACTGCCTTGTATATATCTGTCAAACCGTGTACGAGATTAGAGTTGGATTTTTTTTAAATGGTGAAAACTCGTCATCATGATAACTATACTGTTGCACAGTGTATCGTGAAATGCTTATATTTTGGAGCCTTCGTTCCACTAATCGCTGACGAACTTTGGACCTCGATCTCATCCACGCATGAAATTATTTGCACATATAGGCGCTTTTCAACACAAATGATTTTTTATAAATTGCAAAAGTTTATTGGCGATCGTGAAATATATTGATATCATCATTATCCTATAGAACTAGTTTTGCAGTTTAACTCAGTTATTCTACCGATATTGATCATGTTCCCGACAAGCATGGGCATCACAGATAAATAGAAAGCACAACAAAATGACTTAAGGTTATCTACTAAAGTTAAAGTGAACTGGTAAACAGGCTAGTATACATTTGTAGGCTACAATGTTTTTTTTTTTTTTTGTGTGTTGTCTTTTTTAATACTGAGTCGACTTCGCACTCTATTTCTTTATTGTGTCTTCTCTCTCAGCTTTATCTGTATACCTCTTCCTTCTGATATATCATTCTTTGAGACCTTTCTGACCCCCCCCCCCCTTTCTCTCTCTCTCTCTCTCTCTCTCTCTCTCTCTCTCTCGGGCTCCTGGTCTCAATTGCTCACATCTGTCTGTCTTCCCGTCTCTCTCTCTAGTCTGCACGCACAGACCATAATTTGACACTTTATCAGAAAAGCATTGTCTTGAGAGAAGCCTAACCCAACCTACTGGTCGTTTCAATATTGGTCAGGAGCAGCTATAATACACGGCATATGGTAGTCTTACAGTGCAGACACTCATTTACCACTGACCAGGGTTTGTGCCTGCAAACTAGTCTCCCCCCCCCCCCTCTCTCTCGCTCCCCTCTTTCTTCAACATCTCTCCCTCCCCCCATCTCTCTCTCTCCCCCCCCCCCCTCTCCCTTCAACATCTCTCCCCCCCCCCTTTCCTTCAACATATCTCTCTCTCTCTCTTCCCCATTCTCTTTCACTCCCTCCCCCATTTTCTCCCTTTCCTCTCTCTCTCTCTCTCTCTCATTCTCTGCCAACTCCAAATCTCTCCTTCTTTATCTCACTCCCTCTTTGTTTTCTCTCTCTCTCCTCTCTCTCAATCTATCTCTATCTCTTCCTTCATTCAACAATCTAAAACAAATGCTTATCTATTTCTCAAAAGAAAGATGCAAAATAAGGTAATAAAATTTGTTTGTGCAGTGTCATATTTATATAACATCACATTATCAGGCACAATATGAACATAATGTTTATCACTATGTACTGTTCCCTATATAAAAATTGGTCACTGTTTGTATGTTGCTGTATACACATGACATAATATACAGTTGGGGTTTATTAACAGAAATGAGTTGGACAAATTCCTGCATTCTTTTGATGAGAGACATACACATGAAATACTTTGACCTGCAAATACTCACATGTAGATTTTACACAAACAATTAATGTACTGGAAATTCTCTTTACAGTACAAAAGTGAATAAACATGATACAAAGAGCAAGTTTAATAGATTCTGATACAAACATTGCATTAATGTGTTCAATAGTGAACCATGTCATTATACATATACCAAATAACACTACACATCGCATACCATACAGGCAGTTCATAATATATGTTAAAATCAACACAAACACTTTTTATATAATCATGATCAACATACAAGCTTTTTAGTATAAGAAATACAACAGTAATATACAACTTAATTGCACAACTTTTTCCAGATTAAAATATTGATGATACCAGTGAATAAGAAACTCTACCTTAAGACAAAAATTGATATTCAAAATTTGGATTACAGGACATAGACGATGCTAAAGTGTTAACTATAAAACTTTCTTTTAGTATAGATTTTCCTCATATCCACTATCATTCAAACATACTGAAGAAGCTGGTGACAAAGAATTTTAAAAAATGTTGTTTTTGGTGTATCCACATTAAAAATAATAATAGTGGGTTCTTGTATAGCGCACATGTCTGTACCCAAATACCTCACCTGGGTCGAGTGTGGCAAATGTAGATTAATGTCTCGCCAAAGTATGTTAGAGCTGTGGCAGGGATTCGAACCCCAGACCTTGTGGCTCAGTCTGGTGACTTATCCACTAGACCACAACACCTCTACATAAGTAAGCATTAAGAGAAAAACAGAGGGTAAAATCAATATTTTTTCCCCTTAATAATCAAAACAATATAGCTATACAGCCGCATCAAGCATTGTAGTGAGCAGGCAATTAAACCTTGATACCTGTCATCATTTTCAGGCCTGGGGGTGGGGGAGGGGGGGGGGTTGCCTCAGTGTCTCTAACCTTTAACTCTCTTTATATGTTCTTGTTTGACCTTTAAAAAATGTCTTTGGTGTGAACAAAAGAAAAGAAAATGTCTGAAAACCACAAGCAATGATCCATACGATAACTAAGGAGTCCGTGTGAAGTCTCATTTATCGTGAGTTTAACAGAGCATGCAATGCACAGATTGACATCAGTGTATATGCATAATTATATGACATGTCATTTGCATATATAGTGTATGAACAAAATTAAAGCTCCATCCCATACAGGTGTGTATTTCAAGAATATGTAATATCTTTAAGAGGGGAAAAATATGTTTTCATTAAAAAATACATGCCAGTTAGCACCCCCCCCCCCTGCAAATTTCTTCCAGTGCCATGACAACAAATGAATGGTTTTATGGTAATATTTTTATTTCATAATAAAATAATAAAAATACTTTCAAATTTCATTATTACGTTAGCTTTGGCATTTCGTGCTAATTGGCTGATATCTGAGTCTCAACCCATTCATTTTTTCTTCAGTATTTTTATATGTATTTAATAATATATTTCTCTATTTCTACATTACTAAAATTTAGAAAATGTCCCCTGACTGGAAGCGCGAACAAGGGAAGGCCTACATGTACATTTTTTTTTCAAAAACCGCCACAACACAAAGATGCAGTATATTTTTATACATATAAAGCACACACATACACCCTGGCTAACAATTGCCCTAAATATGATATCGTTGTTTGCCAAATAGAATGGCTTTAGCACACTGGCAGATGGGAGGCAGAATCGGCTTGTGTCCCCCAACCCCCCAAAAAACAACAAACAAAAACAAAACCAAAAAACCCCAAGTGGCATATCTCGAGTACACAGCCGAAAATAGTTTGCCACCCCTTTTAAAATTTGCTACCAAAAAGGCACCTGGAAAACATGATAATCCATTTTGCTTCACAGACTTTATTTTCATATTTGTGCCCCTAATAAATCCACCTCTGCTTTAGCAGAATAGTTTAGTATAAGAATTCCCTTGCCCAAGCATTTCTGTTCGGCACACAACATTGTCATACATGTACCGGCCTACCTTCCACAGCAAAAAGTAAAGAATCTCACAAGGCAGTTAAGAATTACAATATATTGGTATGCTATTACAAAGAAGTTTTTTTCTTTTTCTTTTTTTTTTTTCTCTCTCTCTTTTTTTTTTAAAGGATGGGAAATCTTGGGATGATACATTGGTTTGAATACCATAGAACAGGAATCATTTCTCCTGCATACGAATGGTTGGCAGCTATGTAATGTTGTATACACATATGCACGGCTGTCAACTTTGGGGAACTGCTTGGAGGGAGATTTTTTTCTCTCTCTCACCAGCCCTCCAAAAGCAGGGCTGTCAACCTTGGGGAACTGCTTGGAGGGAGATTCGTGATTTTTTTTTTCTCTCGCCTGCCCTCCAAAAGTCGCTTAGTGGGGGGGGGGGGGGGGGGGTGGGGGGGGGGGGGGGGGGCTGAAAGTTTTTAAAAGTCACTCAGTTGGGGCTATCATTTTACACGTTTGGAGGGAGGTTTTTTCATAAAGCGGGAGATTTACATGCTTGGCGGGAGAGCGGGAGGAAGGGCGTGGTGGCGGGAGTCTCCCGCTTTGACGCTGGAAGGACGGCGGGAGAATTAGCGTCGTGGCGTGAGACTCCCTCCAAATGCGGGAGGGTTGACAGCCCTGCATATGTAGTACAAGAATGGTCTATCCATGCAACTACTTCCATGTAGCTGAATTCAAATGGTATAAGAAACTTAACGTCACATAGTAGTATGGGTTCTCATGGATAATTGGACACCATTGGGGTGTTTACCTTATGCAAGTGACCGGAAATGCCAGACTCATTTTCCCCCATAGACTCAGTGTTAGACTAAAGCGTATGGCCATACGCTTTCGTAAATGGGAGTATTCATTCATAGATATCTTAATAATAGCATTATATATATATTTTGAAAACCTCTCTATGCCTGGCTATTTATTTATCCTTCTGATCATCATTATACAAGACAGGTATCAAAATTCAACAATTTATTAAATCAAGCCTCAACAAAGTTACCGAATCCCTTTAATGATGAACAAGAACCATGACAATTGGATCACACATTTATCACATTACCATTCGTGAGATATTAGATATAGTGAAAAGATAATTGCGTAAATCAAAGTACATTATTTTTCAAAATTCATGAATATAGCGATTTGCATATCTATTACAGTACTTCAGGTACATTGTATACAATTATCTATCACCTACGAGCGTAAATAATAAACTTAAGATCATGCTAAACTTTTTATGTGTAATTAGAAAAAAAGGAAGGAGGTATTATTTTCAAAGATTAGGAATGTTCAAGAAAATAATTCATGTTAAATCGCTTGGAATGCGAATCTTACGTTCAGGGAACTGAGTTATAGAGAGTTCGAAAAATTTGATTTACATCACTACTTTGATGAAATACAGTTTGTTCAAACAAGCAAAAGCAAGCATGGTTGGAGAGAGGGAAACCAGGTAACACCAATAATCATTGAGTATCAGGTTCAATGCATTGAACTGAACTCTCTCCTTCAGTTTCAGACCATCAAGGTCATAGAGCCTGATCACCACTTTACAGTTCTTACGATCAACACTGGCTACATACACCCTGTCCTGCTCGTCCACGGTAGCATACAGGTAGACATCGCTTGGAGCTTGTAGAGACTTCCCAGCATTCCCATTCCTGTCATAGACTGTCACCATGCTTGGATTGCTGTAATCACATGAACTTGTGATGATCATACCCGCTTTGGTTGCATATGCCTGGCTTGTGATGTTGTGTCTCGTTGGGACTGTGTGTTTAAGTGTGCTTCCTGTAGGGTCATAGATGTAGACGTGGCTTGTGAAGTGTGTTATAAGGATTTCATCTGATGGACTTCTGCTTAATTGGAAAGAACTTTTGCCCACTCTGATAGTTGATATCCTGGACCCATTTGGAGAATAGATGTGTACTTCAGTATTACCCGTCGATATACATAGCGTCCTATCTCTTTGAAACACAAGACCATAACATAAGGCATCGCTTGATACACCTGCATACTGCTGCTGCTGTTTACGATTTGAATCAATGATATCTATACCATGTGCATCATAATATCCAATAGCCACACTGTCATCAGAGTATTTGGTCATCCCGTTCATTCCACCCGTTCATTCCACCACGTATAGTAAATCACTTTCAACTCGGGATCTGGCTCTATCATTTTCCCAAGATCAAGACAAGTATCATCTGCAGGCTGGAATCTCTTCTTCTGTGCTTTCTCTGTTATGGCGGCTGCCGAGGTTCGATCAGCAACCTTCTTCAACATGCCTTCCAGCTCCTCACAGAGCAACGTGTGAGCAGATAGACTATCCCTCTCAAGACGACCCAGTCTGTCATTAGCCACCAGATCCACCGAACTACAAATGCTTTTGATAGTCTGTCGGTCGTTAGATTTCAGAGCGTTGAGATCGTCATCGAAACTACGCTCTAGAGCATTGATTTGCTCAACGAGTATACGTTGATTTTCTTCTAGTTGCTTGGCCTTGGTATGATAGGCTTGGCTGACATCTCCCCGTAGTTTCTGTATGGCAGTGTGTACTTCAATACGCTGCGACTCCACATTCTGTATGTTCTTCTCCAGTTCTAATTTCTTGTTTGTACAACGTTGGACAAGATCATTCACCTGAAAATAGAAAGTTGTTTTGGTTTTTTTAAAATGAAATGAATGATTCATCCTTTCTCATGGGCCAGAGGGAACACATGCCCCGGGCTGCAATTGAGGGCGGGGGCGGGGGGGGGGCATAATTCCTAGAAACGACACTGGTTACATGCAGTCATGATGAAACACACGTTACAGTAAATAATTTTTTTAAAGTACAACACAGACCTATGTGAAACAGCACCCTGAGTGCGTGACAGAAAAGGAAGAGGTATGGTTGACTTACTCATTTTGGTAATCTAGATGAAATCAATTTTATCTACTATATATTTTTTCTTTAATCAATGGTATCCATCATTATCCAAAAAAAAAAGAACTGTAAATGATGAAACTTAGTGAAACTCGTCTTGCTTGAAGTGTACCAGCGTGAAATATATTTTAATAGTTGATGAAAAAAAGTTCCAGTGGTCATTTCGCCTTCCAGCATTAGTATAGGTAAAATTGATTCCTAGTTTCTCGTCCGGATATTTTTTTTAAAATAGGAGCTGGGGTTCCATGTTGCTGTACATGAAAATGCTGTAGGGTCAAATTCCACAGAAATTTTCTTCATTTAATTTTATTTGTACATGCTTTGCAGAGGTTTAAAAAAAAGGTGAAATTGCATTACATTGATGATTTTGCTTCCTCACATTCTTATTTATTATATTTCAGAACAAAAATACAAAATAATATTTTTTAAAAATTGAGGCTTGCCGAAAAAAGGAAGGAAGAGGGGACGAGAAACTAGTAATTAATTTTATTTGGCCTTAGTGTTCCAATAATCTATAATAGTATTATGTCCACAAAGGATTCTACACGGATTTACTCGATAAAGCCATTTTTCTTCTTCTTCTTTTTTACACATTTATCACTAAAGCTATACTATCATTTTCTGATGTTACAAAATATCAAATGAATTATTGTTATTTTGGCTTAAATTGCGACGATAACAAAGTTGGTGCTAATAATCAGGCCGTAACTTAAATAATAATCATAGTATCACAAGAATTAATGTTACTTTCTTTACCCATTTTTTTTACGCGGTGTACTGATTACGGCTGCCGGAGCTATAGCCAGGGTAATAATATCCAAACCCTTTGGAAGCACATAGGGACGTGATATCATAATGTGATATGCGCTATACAAGAACGGATTATTATTATTATTATTATTACTAAACAGTGAAAGAAAGAAACACCGTTAATGATGAAAAGCGGGTAAAATATTTTTAGTTATTACATCTCATATGAAAATATTATATTCAAATCTAATGTTTGTTTAGTATAAGAATACTCGAAATACATGTGGTAAAATGTTATGAGGGAGACTAACCTTAACCTGTAATTCCTTCTCGAAGTCCTCATGTGACTTTATCTTGTAATCACGATGACCGATGATTACGCACTTGAAACAGACCTGCACGTTACAATCCTCGCAGAACATATCTTTGTTCTCCTGTTTATGGATCGAGCACTTCTCGGAGGAATGACCAATGCTGACCTTCCCTTCGGTGATATCCTGTATGGATAGGATCTCATGACCTTCAAAAAGTTCTGCTAGATGTTCATGACAATGAACACATTTTTCGCACATGTATTTGCTACAGGTTCTGCAGAAGGACATAGCCTGTTCCTGGAGTTTGCAGACAGTGCATTTTTGCCGCGTTTCCAAGACGGAATTGGCTCCCCCACAATTTTCGTAGTAGTTGTCTACGAGTCCGTTGACCGTCACATTAGATAGAAGATCATCGATGCGGTTTGCTGACAACTTCGTATCTTTCCTACAGAGAGGACAGGTCATGTGATCAAGGTCCTGGTGGGCTAGGTCGTATTTCTTGAGGCATTTCCGACAAAAGGTGTGTCCGCAAGAGGTTAGCAGGGTAGCATCGTCGAAGATATCAAGACATAGTGGACACGTCAAACCTTGTAAGGCGTTCGGAACTTCGTCTTCTTTCTTCTTCTTGGCAGCCATGGCTGCACTAGTACGAATATCTAGAAAATTACAGAAAACAGCCTGACTTGCAGATGATCTTGTATTGTAGAAATCAACGCTATGATGTGAAGTTTGTTGTGTCCGAGATGAATATCTGTAGAATATTGATACAACTATATATATTTATAGTCTTCGTATTTTGCTGTTTTACTTGGTTTGATTCTATAAGTCCAAGTCTGCATTAATATTAATCATTGAATACGTCACAACGACAAGAGTTCCCTTCCCAAATGTAAACACACACACATAAAACGTGAGGCATTAATGGTGACGACTACCCAGCCGTATTAACAAATCTACAAATTATTCCCTGTACAGCGGTGGGTTTTCCCAGAGATCACCAATTGTACCTTTGACCTGGATCTTATCGCGTGGAATTTTAGGTAGATGGCGCTGTCATATTCACCCCAGTGATAAACAGTGGGCTTTTCACTTTCAGTATTATCATTATACTATAATCAACAGTGGTGTGTCAAGAAACTGATAACAGGTGAGGGGGTTGGGGGGGGGGGATAAACCTGCAATAAGAAAGCCCCGCATGCCATAAAAAAGCCAGGGCTACGATGATCTGATTTGTGGCATGATGCCCCATTCCACCCCCCCCCCCAATAATAATGATAATAATAATAGTTTCCACAAAAAAAAACACCTGCAACAGAGAAATAAACAAATAGAAAGGAAATGAATTGATGATTTAAGTGCCATTTTAAAAATCATATCAATTAACTGAACAAAATATTCTTTGTAATGAAAATAGATTTTAAGAAATGACACAAAACATTTGCTTTCCTGTAAGCCGAAGATCCACTGGTACTAAAATATTTGGTTAGTTTTGTTCTGGACCGACATAGGGTCGTGGTAGAGGCTGGCTTTGCTCTCAGTTGGATACGTCACGGCTTATACATAGAAGAGGGGGGGGGGGCAACAAGAGATAATATTCATTGAACCCACTCCAACTCAAAATTTTCAACATTACGTATCATTCATTGAAATAACGGATAAAGACAGTCACATACAATCAACAATTCAGGATATCTAATTTAAAACAAACTATAACCTATAGGATTTAGCTTCCACAGCCGTTACCAACACCCGGCACGTACTCTCGAAAAAATAATTAACATCAGGTACCCACTCACTATCTCATTTAAAACAAAATGCACTCTACATTGTAATCACTGCTGTAGCTCCTGCAGCTATGGCCAACACACACCATATTTTAAGAAATAATGTCCTTTATCAGGTACTCAAATACTACACCTGGGTCAGGAAAGGCAACTGTCGATATGCACCGCGAAGGAATTCGAAACCTCAATAACGAATTAAAAGCGACATGAATAATTCATTCCCGTCATCATTCTCATCGTTATCATCATCATTATCATTGTCATCCACGTCACGATTATCAATATACATCAGTTCACTAACTATTCAAAGAATACGACATGAAGACACATTTATGAGAATATACCGCTTAGATTTAATAGCGTTATCAATGTAGCCTTCCATTGAGTATAATTAGGAAAATGTTTGATATTAAATGCAAATATTATTATGCCATTCGTGAGATGAATGATAATAATATAATTATGAACAGATTTTAATATTGATATCTATCATCATTACCGTCTACATTACCATTAATTCCCTCTTCTGCTTTCATCTTCCTCCTATTAATCATCTTTATTGTGTTCAGTATCATCATTTTTCAATTTTAAAGAAATAAGTCGAGTGTCTAATACTAAATTTCTAAGAGTAATTGTTGATGAAAAATTATCTTGGAACCACCATGTAAATTATATATGTAACACCTTAGATAAAAATATTGGGATTTTGTATAGATTGCAGTTCTTGCCACAAACTGTTTTGAAAATGTTGTACCATTCTCTTGTTTCTTCCCATATAAACTATTGCAATATTTTGGGGGGTTTTACTTCTAAAAGAAATATTGAACGAATTCATAAACTACAGAAACGTGAAATTCGCCTCATCACACATTCCCCGTATCTTTCATCCAGTTAACCCTTATTTAAGAAAATGCAAATCGTACCTATCCATGAATTATTAACACCAGATACCGCAATTTTCATGTTCAAACTATCTAACAACCTTCTCCCTTTGGTTTATAAAGACTACTTCACTCTTAATTGTTTTATTCACAATAACAATACTAGGAATGCGCAAAATATCCATCTTCCTTTAAATCGCACATCGGTAACACAAAATTCAATCTTTTATAATGGCCCAATCCTTTGGAATAGCCGCCCAACTAAATTTAGGAATAGTAAGACTGTAAAACAATTCAAACGATCTTATAAGCGACAACTTCTTGATTCACAATGTTAAATGTACTAGATTATGGTATATGTTTCCCCCTCTTTTCTTCCATTCTTTCTTTAGTGTTTTGAACTTCTGTACACTTGATATTCTATCGTTTCTTATAATTCTGTTTTATGTACTCTGTATGAAGGGGTCATTTTTAACAAGTCTATTTGTGTTTTCCATGATCCCGCCACTATTATTTATTATACTGATTTGTACTAATTTTTTGTAATATGTTTTTTATGGTGGAAATAAATGATTGATTGATTAATTCATTAATCTTAGCATTTTCATCTCAGTAACCACCATACAACAGATGGACATTACATTTGAAATGACAGCATAGCTTTCAAGATCAAGTTCAACCTTAAGTTCAATAAAGTTATAATAAACATGATAAATGGTAAATTTCAAGATCGCAAACGTGATTTTGAATGAACGAGGAAAACATGCTTAAAACAGCATATGATGCAATAAATAGTATCCGAAAACAATGATTATTCAAATATATCAGCTAATATATTGTAATGGTGCTTCGCACAATTTACTTTAAAAAAAATCGTCATATCTGAAATGAGTTTATTTGATATTGTTCTATATCATGATATATTAATATTGACAATCATAATTTAGATGTTTACATATTTGAAACAATGTAGTAGTCGTAGTAACAGCAGCAGTAGTAGTAGTAATATAGTAGCAGTGGTTGTATAGTAGTAGTAGTACTAGTACTAGTAGTAGTCGTAGTAACAGCAGCAGCAGCAGCAGCAGCAGCAGCAGCAGCACAGTAGTAGTAGTAGTAGTAGTAGTAGTAGTAGCAGTAGTAGTAGAAGTAGCAGTAGTAGTAGCAGTAGTAGTAGTAGTAGTAGTTACTAGCAGTAGTGGTAGTGGTAGTGGTAGTAGTAGAAGTAGTAGTTATAATAGTAGTAGTAGTAATAGTAGTAGTAGTAGTAGTAGTAGTAGTAGTAGTAGTAGTAGTAGTAGTAATAGTAGCAGTAGTAGTAGTAGTAGTAGTAGTAGTAGTAGTAGTAGTAGTAGTAGTAGTAGATTTTATTCGGAAAAAATAACATTTTAACCACATAGCTTTATTGTGGCTAAAGGTTTAGCTGAATTTAGTACATTATTGTGTACACATCCTTGTTACATAGCGGATATTATACAACTCAGTACATGAAGTAACGATCCAGAAAATGAATTGTACCAGTAAACATTATGTGGATCAGACTTTGCTGCTAATATACGCACCATAAGAGAGAACTTGCGAATTTTTATGGTTTGAAATATCGTTGAAAAGCAATTGTACGTTTCGAACTTTCATCAATACCTTAACAAACATTCTATGATAAACATTGATTATATAATTGTAAACAGCAGTCATGATAATAATGATCATGTGAATAACTATTTTTATATGACGTCATTATCATCATCATCATCTCACAAATAAAGATGAAGGTTTCTTAACGATTTCTATTTAGATTAGTCGAGCATGCGTTATGTATTTTTCTAATCTGTTTTGCAAATGAATATATCTCTTTTTTATCTAATACATTTCTTTTATGACTGCCCATGTCTTTCGAGATCAGTCATTGCATTCCACATGTAGGGTTGATATATTCTTTCAACAATATATCACAGCGTCTAAATCACTTGACTTCTCTCTCTCTCTCTCTCTCTCTTTGCTACTTCTCACCTATTTCCTATCATTTCCTATCAAACTCTCTTTTCTTTTTTACCTCATTTCTCTCTATTTCTCTCCTTCTTTTTCCCCTGTCTCTCTCTCTCTCTCTCCCTCTCTCTCCCTCTTCATATTTGATTTTTAAAATGTCACTCCTAAAAAGGTCAATTTATGTTTAGAGGCATCTGTTTCCTGAAATTACTATAAGCTTAGCAATGGTAAAGGTAACAAAATTACCACTGGGATTAATGACAATAATGACAATCGGAATACATCGTATCACTTTAGCATTCGCCGCATAATAAATCTAACAACAATATTATGAATTAAAACGAATATGTGTACAAACATTTTCAAGAATATAGCGATTTTCAAAGCTTTTAACACCGAGTTACAGTTTAAATCAGCAAAACGGTATACAGTATACAGTATAAAACATTTTATTGAAGGACGAGCTAAAGTTTTATTTCTATAGTGATGTTCATGCTCATCTTTCGTGTTGTTATTTTGATTAGAAGTATATAACTTTACCCAAGAACTATTCAGAGTTACAAATATAATGCACTTTTGTATAAATTGAGATACGAATCGTAAATATAAAGGGTATGTGATAGAGAGTTCGGGAATATCGGGATTTACATCATCACTTTAATGAAATACAGTTTCTTATCACAAACAAAAGCAAGCATGGTTGGAGAGAGGGAAACCAGGTAAGACCAATTTTTATTCAGGAACAGGTTCAATGCATTGAACTGAACTCTCTCCTTCAGGTTCAGACCATCAAGGTCATAGAGCCTTATCACTATGTTACTGTTCTTACGATCAACACTGGCTACATACACCCTGTCCTGCTCGTCCACGGTAGCATACAGGTAGACATCGCTTGGTGCGCGTAGAGACTTCCCAGCATTCCCATCCCTGTCATAGACCGTCACCATGCTTGGATTGCTGTGAAAGCATGAACTTGTGACAATCAAACCCGCCTTGGTTGAATATGCCTGGAACGTGGCTTTGTGTTTTGTTGGGACTGTGTGTTTGAGTGTGCTTCCTGTCGGGTCATAGATGTAGACGTGGCTTGTGAAGTCTGTTATAAGGATTTCATCTGATGGACTTCTGCTTAACCGCAAAGAAATTTTGCCCATTACGATAGTTGATATCCTGGACCCATTTGGAGAATAGATGTGTGCTTCACCGGTACCCATCGATATACATAGTGTCCTATCTCTTTGAAACACAAGACCATAACACATGGCACCGCGAGGTATGTTTGAATACTGCTGCTGTTTACCATTTGAATCAATGATATCTATACCATGTGCATTATGATATCCAATAGCCACACTATCATCAGAGTATTTGGTCATCACACTCATTTCTTCACGTAAATCCACACATTGAATCACTTTTACCTCGGGATCTGGTTCTGTGATGTTCCCAATATCAAGACAAGTATTATCTGCAGGCTGGAATCTCTTCTTCTGTGCTTTCTCTGTTATGGCGGCTGCAGAAGTTTGATCAGTAACCTTCTTCAACATGCATTCCAGCTCCTCACAGAGCAACGCGTGAGCAGATAGACTATCCCTCTCAAGACGACCCAGTCTGTCATTAGCCACCAGATCCATCGAACTACAAATGCTTTTGATAGTCTGTCGGTCGTTGGATTTCAGAGCGTTGAGATCGTCATCGAAACTACGCTCTAGATCATCGATTTGCTCAACGAGTATACGTTGATTTTCTCTAGTTGCTTGGCTGCTTGGATGATAGGCTTGGTATGACTTGCTGACATCTTCCCGTAGTTTCTGTATGGCAGTGTGTACTTCACTACGCTGCGACTCCACATTCTGCATGTTCTTCTCCAGTTCTGATTTCTTGGCTGTACAACGTTGGACAAGATCATTCACCTGAAAATAGAAGGTTGTTTTGTTTTTTTAAAGTAAAATGAATGATTCATCCTTTCTCATGGGCCAGAGGGAACACATGCCCCGGGCTGCAATTGAGGGCGGGGGGGGGGGGGGGGGGGGGCGTATAATTCCCAGATGCGTCACTGGTTACAGTCATGATGAAACATGATACATGTTACAGTAAATCATTTTTTAAAGTACAATCTAGACCTATGTGAAACAGCACCCTCAGTGCGTCACAGAAAAGGAAGAGGTATGGTTGACTTACTCATCGTTGTAATCTAGATGAAATCAATTTTATCTACTATATTGATTTTTTTTTTATCAATGGTGTCCATCATTATCAAAAAGAACAAACTGTAAATGATGAAACTTAGTGAAACTCGTCTTGCTTGAAGTGTACCAGCGTGAAAGATATTTTAATAGTTGATTAAAAAAAAGTTCCAGTGGTCTATTTCGTCTTCCAGCAATAGTATAGTTAAAATTGATTCCTAGTTTCTCGTCCGGATATTTTTTTTTTAAATGAGGAGCTAGGGTTCCATGTTGCTGTACATGAAAATGCTGCTGGGTCAAATTCCACAGAAATTTTCTTCATTCAATTTTATTTGTACAATGCTTTGCAGAGGTTTAAAAAAAGAGTGAAATTGCATTACATTGATGATTTTGCTTCACCACATTCTTATTTATTATATTTCAGAACAAAAATACAAAATAATATTTTTAGAAATTGAGGCTTGCTGAAAAAAGGAAGGAAGAGGGGACGAGAAACTAGTAATTAATTTTATTTGGCCTTAGTGTTCCAATACTCTATTATAGTATTATGTCCACAAACGATTCTACACGGACTAACTCGGTAAAGCCACTTTTCTTCTTCTTCTTCTAGACAGTTCTTTTTTCTTTTTTTTTTACATTTATCACTAAAGCTATACTATAATTTTCTGATGTTACAAAATATCAAATGAATTATTGTTATTTGGGCTTAAATTGCGACGATAACAACATTGGTGGTAATAATCAGGTCGTAACTTAGATAATAATCATAGTATCACAAGAATTAACGTTACTTTCTTTACCCATTTCTTTACGCGGTCGATTAATCACCTACTAAACGGTGAAAGAAAGAAACACCGTTAATGATGAAAAGCGGGTAAAATATTTTTATTCATTACATCTCATATGAAAATATTATATTCAAATCTACTGTTTGTTTAGTATAAGCATACTCCAATGACATGTGGTAAAACGTTATGAGGGAGACTAACCTTAACCTGTAATTCCTTCTCGAAGTCTTCATGTGACTTTATCTTGTGATCACGATGACCGATGATCACGCACTTGAAACAGACGTGCACCTTACAATCCTCGCAGAACATATCTTTGTTCTCCTGTTTATGGATCAAGCACTTCTCTGCTAAGGAACGACCAATGCTGACCTTCCCTTCGGTGATATCCTGTATGGATATGATCTCATGACCTCCAAAGAATAGCGTTTGCCGTTTATGAGAAAGTAAGCACTCTCCACACAAAAATGCGTCGCAGGTACTGCAATAAGACACAGCTTCCCCCTGCACTGTGCAGACATTGCATTTCTGTTGCATCTCCAGGATGGCATTGGCTCCTCCACATTTTTCGTGGTAGTTGTCTACGAGTCCGTTGATGGACACATTGGATAGGAGGTCATCGACGCGGTTTGCTGACAACTTCGTATCTTTCCTACAGAGAGGACAGGTCATGTGATCAAGGTCCTGGTGGGATAGGTCGTATTTCTTGAGGCATTTCCGACAAAAGGTGTGTCCGCAAGAGGTTAGAAGGGTAGCATCGTCGAAGATATCAAGACATAGTGGACACGTCAAACCTTGTAGGGCGTTCGGAACTTCCTCTTCTTCCTTCTTCTTGGCAGCCATGGCTGCACTAGTACGAATATCTAGGAAATTACAGAAAACAGCCTGACTTGCAGATAATCTTGTAGAAATCAACGCTATGATGTGAAGTTTGTTGTGTCCAAGATGAATATCTGTAGAATATTGAAACAACTATATAATTATATTTATAGTCCCCGTATTTTGCTGTTTTACTTGGTTTGATTCTATAAGTCCAAGTCTGCATTAATATTAATCATTGAATACGTCACAACGACAAGAGTTCCCTTACCAAATGTAAACACACACACATAAAACGTGACTACGTGAGGCATTAATGGTGACGACTACCCAGCCGTATTAGCAAATCTACAAATTATTCCCTGTATAGCGTGGGTTTTCCCAGAGATCACCAATTGTACCTTTGACCTGGATCTTATCGAGTGGAATTTTAGGTAGATGGCGCTATCATATTCGCCCCATTGATAAACAGTGGGCTTTTCACGTTCAGTATTATCATTATAATTATAATCAACAGTGGTGTGTCAAGAAACTGATAACAGGGGGGGGGGGGGGGGGGGGGGGGGGGGGGATAAACCTCTAATAAGAAAGCCCCGCATGCCATAAGAAAGCCAGGGCTACGATGATTTGATTTGCGGCATGATGCCCCATTCCCCCCCCCCCCCCCCCAGTGCCATTTTAAAAATCATATTAATTAACTGAACGAAATATTCTTTGTAATGAAAATAGATTTTAAGAAATGAAACAAATCATTTGCTTTCCTGTAAGCCAAAGACCCACTGGTACTAAAATATTTGGTTAGTTTTGTTCTGGACCAACAGAGGGTCGAGGTAGAGGCTGGCTTTGCTCTCAGTTGGATACGTCACGGCTTATACATAGAAGGGGGGGGGGGGCAACAAGAGATAATATTCATTGAACCCACTCCAACTCAAAATTGTCAACATTACGTATCATTCATTGTAATATTCCGGATAAAGACAGTCACATACAATCAACAATTCAGGATATCTAATTTAAAACAAATTATAACCTATAGGATTTAGCTTCCACTGCCGTTACCAACATCCGGCACGTACTCTCGAAGAAATAATTAACATCAGGTACCCACTCACTATCTCATTTAAAACAAATTGCACTCTACATTGTAATCATTGCTGTAGCTCCTGCAGCTATGGCCAACACAGACCATATTTTAAGAAATAATGTCCATTATCAGGTACTCAAATACTACACCTGGGTCAGGAAAGGCAACTGTCGATATGCGCCGCGAAGGAATTCGAAACCTCAATAACGAATTAAAAGCGACATGAATAATTCATTCCCGTCATCATTCTCACCGTTATCATCATCATTATCATTGTCATCCACGTCACGATTATCAATGTACATCAGTTCACTAACTATTCAAAGAATACGACATGAAGACACATTTATGAGAATATACCGCTTAGATTTAATAGCGTTATCAATGTAGCCTTCCATTGAGTATAATTAGGAAAATGTTTGATATTAAATGCATATATTATTATGCCATTCGTGAGATGAATGATAATAATATAATTATGAACAGATTTTGATATCATCATTACCGTCTACATTACCATTAATTCCCTCTTCTGCTTTCATCTTCCTCCTATTAATCATCTTTATTGTGTTCAGTATCATCATTTTTCAATTTTAAAGAAATAAGTCGAGTGTCTAATACTAAATTTCTAGGAGTAATTGTTGATGAAAATTTATCTTGGAACCGCCATGTAAATTATATATGTAACACCTTAGATAAAAATATTGGGATATTGTATAGATTGCAATTCTTGCCACAAACTGTTTTGAAAATGTTGTACCATTCTCTTGTTTTTTTTCCCATATAAACTATTGCAATATTTTGGGGGGTTTTACTTCTAAAAGAAATATTGAACGAATTCGTAAACTACAGAAACGTGAAATTCACCTCATCACACATTCCCCGTATCTTTCATCCAGTTTACCCTTATTTAAGAAAATGCAAATCATACCTATCCATGAATTATTAACACTAGATACCGCAATTTTCATGTTCAAACTATCTAACAACCTTCTCCCTTTGGTTTATAAAGACTACTTCACTCTTAATTGTTTTATTCACAATAACAATACTAGGAATGCGCAAAATATCCATCTTCCTTTAAATCGCACATCGGTAACACAAAATTCAATCTTTTATAATGGCCCAATCCTTTGGAATAGCCGCCCAACTAAATTTAGGAATAGTAAGACTGTAAAACAATTCAAACGATCTTATAAGCGACAACTTCTTGATTCACAATGTTAAATGTACTAGATTATGGTATATGTTTCCCCTCTTTTCTTCCATTCTTTCTTTAGTGTTTTGAACTTCTGTACACTTGATATTCTATCGTTTCTTATAATTCTGTTTTATGTACTCTGTATGAAGGGGTCATTTTTAACAAGCCTATTTGTGCTTTCCATGACCCCGCCACTATTATTTATTATACTGATTTGTACTGATTTTTTGTAATATGTTTTTTATGGTGGAAATAAATGATTGATTGATTAATTCATTAATCTTAGCATTTTCATCTCAGTAACCACCATACAACAGATGGACATTACATTTGAAATGACAGCATAGCTTTCAAGATTAAGTTCAACCTTAAGTTCAATAAAGTTATAATAAACATGATGAATGGTAAATTTCAAGATCGCAAACGGGATTTTGAATGAACGAGGAAAAACACGCTTAAAACAGCATATGATGCAAGAAATAGTATCCGAAAACAATGATTATTCAAATATATCAGCTAATATATTGTAATGGTGCTTCGCACAATTTACTTTTAAAAAAAAATCGTCACATCTGAAATGAGTTTAATTGATATTGTTCTATATCATAATATATAATATTGACAATCATAATTTAAATGTTTACATATTTCAAACAATGTAGTAGTTGTAGAAACAGTAGTAGTAGTAGTAGTAATAATAATAATATAGTAGCAGTGGTAGTAGTAGTAGTAGTACTAGTAGTAGTAGTAGTCGTTGTCACAGTAGTAGTAGTAGTAGTAGTAGTAGTAGTAGTAGTAGTAGCAGTAGTAGTAGCAGTAGTAGTAGTAATAATAATAATAATTATGAGTATTTATATTGCGCCATGTCTGTCAAAAATGACACAGTAGTAGTAGTAGTAGCAGTTACTAGCAGTAGTGGTAGTGGTAGTAGTAGAAGTAGTAGTTATAATAATAATAGTAGTAGTAGTAATAGTAGCAGTAGCAGTAGTAGTAGTAATAGTAGCAGTAGTAGTAGTAGTAGTAGTAGTAGTAGTAGTAGTAGTAGTAGTAATAGTAGTAGTAGTAGTAGTAGTATATTTTATTCGGAAAAAAATAACATTTTAACCACAGAGCTTTATTGTGGCTAAAGGATTAGCTGAATTTAGTACATTATTGTGTACACATCCTTGTTACATAGCGGATATTATACGACTCAGTACATGAAGTAACGATCCAGAAAATGAATTGTACCAGTAAACATTATCTGGATCAGACTTTGCTGCTAATACGCACCATAAGAGAGAACTTGTGAACTTTTATGGTTTGAAATATCGTTGAAAAGCAATTGTATGTTTCGAACTTTCATCAATACCTTAACAAACATTCTATGATAAACATTGATTATATAATTGTAAACTGCAGTCATGATAATAATGATCATGCGAATAACTATTTTTATATGGCGCCTTCTAGTTACATGGTCAAATAAGTTTAGCCTGAAAATATCCTCTTTATTCATTCATTTATTCGTTCTATTTATCCCAGGGGCCATTTTAGTGGCAAAGCACTGTTAAAAATAAAAATACTACTACTATTACTACTACTACTACTACTACTACTACTACTACTACTACTACTACTACTACTAATAATAATAATAATAATAATAATAATAATATGTCTTGTTTACCCAGGGTAGTCTGTTCTCCCTGAGGGCCCTGCAATTATACTTTGACCCCGAATTTGGCCGAGCGACCATGATGAGGTGCTCAAGCATTCAAGGACCGGGTACCCATTTACTTCACCTGGGTGGAGTGTGGAAAATGTAGATTAATGTATTACCAAAGGGCATTAGTGTCGTGGCAGGGAATCGAACCCCGTACCTCGTGATCTGGAGTCCGGTGACATATCCACTGAACCACATCACCTTCACATTATCATCATCGATATCCTGCCGTATTTTCAAGTAAATTGCTTACAGTGGCAGTCCTTCTTCCTCAAATGATTTTATATTCGATCAATTAAGATAATTTGACAATTTATCTTTTCGTGTTTGTTTTTGAAAAATGATTGTTACATGTACGGTACATATACTTGTTTATTTATGATTCATTGTCAAAAAGTACTTTTGTATTTTATTTTATGTTATCGAAAAATGTTGTACTTAATGAATGCAGAAGAAAATAAATCAAATAAAAAATCCTCATACGTCTGCAAATATTTGTTTCTACCAAATATTTCATGTTCACTTGTTTCATTTGTAAACATCATAGTCATGGAGGAAACAAAATTCGTTGATAAAAGCCAATGGTGTACATGACATCATCATCATCATCATCTCACAAATAAAGATGAAGGTTTCTTAACGATTTCTATTTAGATTAGTCGAGCATGCGTTATGTATTTTTCTAATCTGTTTTGCAAATGAATATATCTCTTTTTTATCTAATACATTTCTTTTATGACTGCCCATGTCTTTCGAGATCAGTCATTGCATTCCACATGTAGGGTTGATACAGTGGCGGATTTAGGGGGTGGGGCAATCCCGGCCCGTGACCCCCCCCCCCCCCCCCTTTTGAGGGAAAACAATGCATTGTGCCCCTCCTATTTGCGATTGTGCCCCCCCCCCCCCTTTTCGACCAGAAAACGTTTTTTGTTTTTTTTTGTTTTTTTTGTGTGTGTTGCTGTCAGAGAATTATGGAGGGGAACTGGACCCCATAACCCCCCCCCCCCCCCCCCCCCCCCCCCCACTGAGCGACTTTTGGAGGGCTGGCGAAATTTTTTTTGGGGGTCTCTTTCACTCCCTCCCCCATTTTCTCCCTTTCTCTCTCTTTCTCTCTCTCTCTCTGCCAACTCCAAATCTCTCCTTCTTTATCTCACTCCCTCTTTTTTTTTCTCTCTCTCTCTCCCTCTCAATCTATCTCTTCCTAAAACAATCTAAAACAAATGCTTATCTATTTTTCGAAAGAAAGATGCAAAATAAGGTAATAAAATTTGTTTGTGCAGTGTCATATTTATATCACATCACATTATCAGGCACAATATGAACATAATGTTTATCACTACACATGTATGTACTGTTCCCTATATAAAAATAGGTCACTGTTTGTATGTTGCTGTATACACATGACATAATATACAGTTGGGGTTTATTAACAGAAATGAGTTGGACAAATTCCTGCATTCTTTTAATGAGAGACATACACATGAAATACTTTGACCTGCAAATACTCACATGTAGATTTTACACAAACAATTAATGTACTGGAAATTCTCTTTACAGTACAAAAGTGAATAAACAGGATACAAAGAGCAAGTGTAATATATTCTAATACGAACACTGCATTAATGTTATTAATAGTGAACCATGTCATTATACATATACCAAATAACACTACACATAGCATACCATATAGGCCATTCATAATATGTTAAAAGCAACACAAACACTTTTTATATAATCATGATCAACATACAAGCTTTTTAGTATAAGAAATACAACAGTAATATACAACTTAATTGCACAACTTTTTTCCAGATTAAAATGTTGATGATACTGGTGAATAAGAAACTCTACCTTAAGACAAAAATTGATATTCAAAATTTGGATTACAGGACATAGACGATGCTAAAGTGTTAACTATAAAACTTTCTTTTAGTATAGATTTTCCTCATATCCACTATTATTCAAACATACTGAAGAAGCTGGTTACAAAGAATAAAAAAAATGTTGTTTCTGGTGTATCCACATTAAAAATAATAATAGTGGGCTCTTGTATAGCGCACATGTCTGTACCCAAATACCTCACCTGGGTCGAGTGTGGCAAATGTAGATTAATGTCTCGCCTATTATGTTAGTGCTGTGGCAGGGATTCGAACCCCAGACCTTGTGGCTCAGTCTGGTGACTTATCCACTAGACCACAACACCTCTACATAAGTAAGCATTAAGAGAAAAACAGAGGGTAAAATCATTATTTTTTTCCCCTTAATAATCAAAACAATATAGCTACAGCCGCATCAAGCATTGTAGTGAGCAGGCAATTAAACCTTGATGCCTGTCATTTTCAGGCCTGGGGGTAGTTGCCTCAGTGTCGCTAGCCTTTAACTCTCTTTATATGTCTGGTTTAAAAAAAAAGAAATTTAACATGTTCTTGTTTGACCTTCAAAAAACATTTTTTGAGTGAATAAAAGAAAAGAAAATGTCTGAAAACCCCCACGCAATCCAGATGTTAAATGATGAATCTGTGTAAAGTCTCATTTATTGTAAGTTTAACAGAGCATGTAATGAATTAGATGCAAGGCACAGATTGACTTCAGGTATATACAAGATTATATGACACATCATTTGTATATACAGTGTATGAACAAAATTCAAGCTCCATCTCATACAGGTGTGTATTTCAAGAATATGTAATATCTGCATGAGGGGAAAATATGTTTTCATTAAAAAATGCATGTCAGTTAGCGCAAAGATGGTAATAGATTTACCCCCTGCAAATTTCCTCCAGTACCACTATAACAAATGAATAGTTTTATGGTAATTTTTTTTTTAGTTTATAATGAAAATACTTTCGAATTTCATTATTATGTTAGCCTTAACATTTCGTGCTAAATGGAAGATATCCGAGTCTCAACCCATTCATTCTTTTCTTCAGTATTTTATATATGTATTGAATAATATATTTCTCTGTTTCTACGTTACTATAATGTAGAAATGACCCCTGACGGGAAACGTGAACAAGGGAAGGCCTACATGTACATTTTCTTCAAAAATCGCCACAACACAAAGATGCAATATATATTTATACATACAAAGCACACACATATACATAGATAATATCAGCATTTAAAACCTGGCTAACAATTGCCCTAAAGAAGATATCGTTGTGTACCAAAAAGACTGGCTTTAGCACACTGGCAGATGGGAGGCAGAATCGGCTTGTGTCCCCCCCCCCCCCCCTTCCCCAAAACAAACAAACAAACAAACAAACAAACAAACAAACAAAAAACCAAGTGGCATATCTCGAGTACACAGCCGAAAATAATGTGCCATGCCTTTTAAAGTTTTCCACTAAAAAGGCACCTGCAAAAACGTAATAATCCTTCTTGCTTCACAGACTTTATTGTCATATTTGTGCACTCCTCCCCAATAAAATCTTAAGTCCACCTCTGCTTAAGCAGAATACTTAAGTATATAAAAAATTCCCTTGCCCAATCCTTTCTGCTGGGCACACAACATTGTCATTCATGTACCTGCTAACCTTCCACAGCAAAAAGGAAATAATCTCTCAAGGCAGTTTAGGATTTCAATGTATTTGTATACTATTACAAAGAAGTAATTTCATTTTTTTTTAAAGGAGCAGAAATCTTGGGATCATACATGTAGCATTGGTTTGAATACCATAGAACAGGAATAATTTCTCCTGAATACAGATGGTTGGCAGCTATGTAATGTTATATACACATACATGTATGTAGTACAAGAATGGTCTATCCATGCAACTACTTACATGTACATGTAGCTGAATTCAAATGGTAAGTAAGAAACGTAATTTAATTCGGACAGTTTCAAAATAACACCAAAGGAAATAGACTATTATGAAGATTACATAATACTTTATATTCCTTTGTACATGTAATTAAATGCAAAAATATAGCTCTATCAAGGCAACACTCCTCACTGATCATATATACACATACATAGCACCACCTTGATTCTAAATTTTGATAAATCCAGGACTATCCATAGCTTTCTCATGAAAGCTTTGTTCAGTTTTCTTCATTATACGTCAAAATGTCTGTCAGATTCTACATACAGACAGAATAGAGAAGAAACATGATGCAGCATGACAATGATTAAGATTCACGCATACACTGAACATGCTGGTGCTCACATTTATCACATCGCTTCTCCATCCCATCATGCCATTTTTTAAGTGCCAGAAGGTCATTAATTCATATCACTTTGCAAAAGAGACAATGCCCATTTTTTTTTTCTATCAACAGACAATGCACTGAACTGCTTCATACTAATTCTCTTAACCCTTACTGTACTGGGGGGGGGGGGGGGGGGAGCCTGAGAGGCCCCCCCAACAAATTTTGCCGCGCATTTCGAACCACTTCAATTCACGCCACGCAACTTTCTGACTTTTTTCTCTCAAGTCTTGCGCATCTTTTGGCACCAAGTTACAAAAATCTGTGGTACTGTTACCTTCAAGGTAGAGTAAGGGTTAACGAAGGCCCTGGGGAGGACTAGCCAATAATTAAATGATACTGCGTGCCTAGTCTGTCAAATTCTATATCAATCTTATAACAGTCAATACAGCTCTACATTTAATTTGCTGCAACAACAACCCAAGGAGAGAATCAATATTATTGGAAAGTGAGAATTCAGAGAAGCACTTTACAAAAAGTTTCATTAAAATTGGTTAAACAATGAGAGAGTTATGGAAGTTTGAAAAGTCTCGTTTTACTTTCTATGGGGATCCTCAAATTGGCAAAATTGCTTCAAAATGGCTGATTTTGTGAACAACTCTCCATTTGTTTTGTACGCAGATTTTCAGATTTTCCCCATTATCTTTCAAGGTGCAGTTAATCTCCTTCTGAGCTCAACATATATAATGGGAAAATGTATTTTACACCACATATGTCGAGTTCAGGAGGAGACAAAGAGCACCCTGAGAGATAATGGGGAAAATCTGAAAATCTGTGTACAAAACAAATGGAGAGTTGTTCACAAAATCAGCCATTTTAAAGCAATTTTGCCAATTTGAGGATTCCCATAGAAAGTAAAACGAGACTTTTCAAACTTCCATAACTCTCTCATTTTTTAACCAATTTTAATGAAACTTTTTGTAAAGTGCTTCTCTGAATTTTCACTTTCCAATAACATTGATTCTCTCCTTGGGTTTTGGTTTCCTTTAACCTGTTGTCTACTAAGTAGGAGAAAACTCAGGATGACACTCGATAGAAATACATCTTTATCAAAATGAAATCGCTTTGCACAGGTCAAAGGATTAAAAGTGATTACAAGGTTTGCAAATTTAGCCAATAATCAAAGCCAATATCAAATTCAATTGAGACTAGGATCCTGTAGAAGTTAAATCAGTGTAATAATAGAGGTGTGATAGCTCAATAGTAGGGCAATAGTCGTGTAACCGGGAAGTCCCCGCTTAAAAACAAAGTACTGTAGATGCGCTACTACCCCCTTTGGTAAGGCATTAATTGTCAATTAACATGTTCCTCAGACAGGACGTCAAGTTGTAGGTCCAATGGTTGCTTTATCTACAGGCACGTACAAGCAAACCTACTTTAATTACCACCTGTATAGAAATTCCATCTGTCTATACAGAATGTAGTTCTGTTCCCATTAAAACAGCATTTCTTACTGAAACATGTGTTAAAGAGAACCTGTATATAAAGACCACACCGTCTAACAACCACTGTTTGAGTGAAACTTGGGCGGTCATCCTGTACAGGTTCAACTGTTCTCGCTTTCGTAGCAGTCAGGTGATATAAACATCAACGCCAGCATCAACATTGGTAGACAAGGCTGTACGATTACAACATCAATGTGCTTTACCGATACCAACAACTGTCACAACATATTAATGCATACAGCTGTGCAAGACACTAGTGCATGTTCTTCTTGGGCCATGTCTGGCGTGAAATTCTGGATTACAGTCCCAAGATGCCCTCACAGTTTTGATCAGCCCGACATGATCCACCGCCGGCCATCTTCTCAGGTAACCACACAAACTCTCGCACTTCTTTCTGGGTTGACGGTGCGCAGTGGACAATTCCTGAGAAGTGGAAAAAGGGGGATCACAGGTTTAAGCAACTAGGTTGGTTTTAATTATCCTATCCAGTTCCACCTCCCTGTCCTATTTATCTACACCTAAATCCATCCATCTACATGTATCTATCATCTATCAATCTATCCATATACATGTACATGTAGTATCTAACTACAGTGTAAATATCTATTCATCATTCTGTTCATCTTTCTATATATTATCGAACTATCCATCCATCCATCTATCTTTCTACGTACATTCATCCCTTCTATCAAACAGTCCAACCATCTATCTATCTCTGATTTACTTTCCTCTCAGTTCTCATCAGAGTGTCCGAGCCTGTCCATGACCTACCTTCTCCATCTGTTCATGTTTGGCTGCAAACACTAACTACATCTCACTCTCTTTACCCAGGTCTCTAGTTCTATCTGTCTCTCTTCGCTCCTCATCTATCTACATGTATCTATCTATATCTGATATCCTTTCCTCTAATTTACTTTATTATTGAAATTGAATTTTAAATAATTATGGTAAAACGTTAACTTACTTCCAAGAGCTTTTTGGTAGAGGACTTCTAGACAAGGCTTTTGCAGCTTTTTAAGTTTCTCTATTTTCTCATTTTCACTTTGTTTACCTTGGTTATATAAACGCATTATGTCATACTTGTATACTCATCGCAGTTACAAGGTTTGTGTAAGAACATGATGTTTTTATTGTTATGTTTATGTATTGTATATTTTTATGGAAATGGAAATAAACGAACGAACGAACGAACGAACGAACGAATTGTTCTCACCCGAGTCTCTGAGCCTGTTGATAACCTTTTCCATCTGTTCATGGTTGGCTGCAGACGCCGACTTGTGTTCCACAATAGGCATTGGGTAGTCCTTTCCCACGATGCATTTCGCTCTTTCCTGCACAGCCCTTGGGGCCTTCCAGGGTTCAAAGAGGTATCGGATTGGCATGTCCTTCAACACTGGAAGGTATCGCCTGAAAACAGATCACATTACCAAACATTCATTAACAAACTTTACTGAACATCATCATAACTAAAGTTTAATTGGTCAAATTTTAATTCTCATTCCATTGGTTAAAGACCATTTTTAGTTTTGGTAAGTTCAAAAAAATGTCAGATTTGTTTCAGTTGATTTTAGCTCATGACACCTGGAATATGAATCTTTTCATGTAGTGTCCACATTGAAACGCTGCTCAGGGCAAAACAGGCATTTCCCAATACACATTGCAGAATTTTCATATGCAAATGTATGAAAAAATAAATACAGATAATTCCAAAACCGCTAGAGATATACACACAGATATGAAACTTCATGTTCTTATTCATAGCAAATCCCTCTATCCCATGCGAAGTTTCATAATTTGTTGTTAATCTACCATTACCCAAACTGTACGATCACCAAAATATTCCAGCCTTTTAGGGTTAGAGCGTAGCAGATATCCTTCAAAGACCACATACATGTAAAGCTGAATTAATTTGATCATTCGTGCAAAGGCCTGACACCCTTGAGGATTTTGCTCCAGGAATAAGCACAACTAGATATGGGACAAACCTGACATATTCGCCGGTGGGGTCCATCCTGCGGCCATAGCGGACTGGACAGAAGCAGTTGGGGCACTGGAGGAACTTCTCAAAGGCAGAGCTGGAGATCCACATCCAGTTTCCAGCGCAGATACTCCAGTCAGCATCCAGGAGGTACTTGTCAAAGACCTGGGGAGCGTTTCATGAAGAGCCTTGTCAGTGATTTTCACTGACAAATGTTATAAGCTACTGAAATCCATGCGTCTGATTGGCTGAGAGCAAATTTGTCAGTGAAAACCACTGACAAGGCTTTTCATGGAATGCTCCCCTGATACAAGGGAGAGATCACAGGGGGAAATAAATGATCAAAATAGAGCTGCAAGGCTTGCTGAACATAAGTACTCTTGATAGAAAACAAAATCACATTTCAGAAGTGAAGTACATGTACATTTGTATATATTTTTGTAAAAAAGTGATACTGCATCTGAATACCTGGATGCAATTTTCCTTGGGGTACATGTAGCTGTGCAGGGACACATGTACATTAGTTGTCATGAAAGGGGGAGATTGTCCTCTAGTAGGGTTCTAGGACAGTTTGTCCTAGGGTTAATTATCTTTAGGGCTACATATCAGGGAGGTAGCTATCATAGTAGGTAGTTGTGCAAAGGCAGATGTCACAGTAAGGGGTCCTCAGTAGTAAGTAATTCTTGTAAGGGTAGTTGTGGGGGTGGTACATGTAGTTGCCCTTGAATATAATCGAAATCAAAATCAAATGAAATCAAACCAAATCAAATTTTCATATACCTCTAGTCCATCTTCCCAGCTGATCCAGAGATCTCCACGAGTGAGGAAACAAGCCGTGGCATGCCTGCCGACCTGATGGATCCAACCCTCAAACTTGAGTTGTTTCATGCACGCGTCGATCCATGGATACCCTGTCCGACCCTACAATGATAATAAGAAATGGTTCTCATAAAGGTGCTTTTCCAATCACTTCTGACCAAAGCCCTGGACAGTGTACATGTATCACTACGCTTTTGAGTAATTTCAATTAAAATTTCACACTCAATATCGTCCAATCAGGGACAGAAGCATTCCAGCCAGTCACATATTTTACATGCACGTACATGTACATGCTTATTCAGAACCATCATATCTACATTCGCACCCTACCTGAAATCAATTCCGGTAATTGGGTAGAGCAAAGCAATGTACATGTGGATAGAATAATTTGCTTTGGAATGGATGATGTAAAACAGACACGGTACAGAAATATTCTCTCAAGATCACGCTTTAAGCTCCCTAAATTCCCTGCAGTTGCATCCCCTTTAAAACTCCTCACTGCCAGCCCACATGGCATAGAATATTCCCTCCAGGTAGTATTTAGACCCCCTCGTGCACCTTTGCATTGCAACCCCTCTAAACTTCCTCACTCCCAGCTCCCCAAACAAACCTCTATCCATAATTCCAGGTTTCTCATCATCCTTCTTCCACTAAACATTGTGACAAATGGGGTTCTCTTTCATCTTGTTACAGAGGATGTTGCCAACAGATATGGTGTAGAAACATTTCCCTCAAGATATCTTTTAAGCCCCCTCACCCATTTGCAGAAGCCAGTTGCACCCCTTGTAATCTTCCTCACTCCCAGCTCCCCAAACTAACCTCTATCCATGATTCCAAGTTTATTATCATCCTTCTTCCACTCAACATTGAGACAAATGGGGATCTCTTTCATCTTGTTACCAAGGATGTTACCAACAGACATGGCATAGAAATATTTCTCTCAAGATATCTTTTAAGCTCCCTCACCCATTTGCAGAAGCCAGTTGCACTCCTTGTAATCTTCCTCAATCCCAGCTCCCCAAACTAACCTCTATCCATGATTCCAAGTTTATTATCATCCTTCTTCCACTCAACATTGAGACAAATGGGGATCTCTTTCATCTTGTTACCAAGGATGTTGCCAACAGACATGGCATAGAAATATTTCCCTCAAGATATCTTTTAGGCTCCCTCACCCATTTGCAGAAGCCAGTTGCACCCCTCGTAATCTTCCTCACTCCCAGCTCCCCAAACAAACCTCTATCCATGATTCCAAGTTTCTTATCATCCTTCTTCCACTCAATATTGAGACAAGTGAGGTTCGCTTTCATCTTGTTAAAGAGGATGTTCCTTTAACCCATGGACTACTGATTTTTTTTAAATTCCCATAGGCTTTACACAAGAACCACTCAATTCCAGTAGGCAAGGGGTTAAGCCCCCTGACCCATTGCTGAAACCAAGTTGCATCTCCTGTAATCCTACACATTCCCAGCCCCAAAGCTTACCTCTGTCCACGCTTCAAGTTTCTCGTCATCTTTCATCCATTCTATGTTAAGACAGATGGGGTTCTCTTTCATCTTGAAGTGGATGCTACCAACTAACATGGTGCAGAAATATCCCCCCCCCCCAGATAATCTTTAACGCTCCCTCACACACTTTTATGTTGCAATTCCTGTTATGTAAACATCCTCACTCCAAGCCCCAAAGCTTACCTCCGTCCACGCTTCAAGTTTCTCATCATCTTTCTTCCATTCTATGTTCAGACAGATGGGGTTCTCTTTCATCTTGTTGAAGTGGATGTTGCCAACAGACATGGTGTAGAAGTACTCCCTCCAGATCAGCTGGGCAGTGAGGTGGGACGGTGATACCTCGTTCTTCAGCTGCGAGTTAAGGGATTCAATAGATTTGGTCGATACTCAAGTGCATAAAGGCCACCACAAACCTTGACTAAAACTCGATTTTGACAATTTGGGCTGATCGAAGCTCTAGTAGGACTTGCAAATGAACACTTACTGTTCTATTGTGCCATATGGCACAGTCTCTACCCGTAGAAGAGTATTTATGTGGCAAACAAAGAGCTAATGAGATCAACTAAAATCTTAGATGTGGTTAATAACATATACCGTATTTTCCGGTATATTAACCGCGGGTTTTTCCTTCTGGAAAATGTCCCAAAAAGGAGGGGCGGTTAATACACGGATATAAGGAAATAAATCATTACAAAACCCAACATTTTGACCAGATTTCTCAGTTTAACGATTGTTAATCGTTTTTTAATGTCGTCTCTACATGTCTTTGTCAAAATGATGAAATAAAACTCACTTGTTTTGCATCATGTATCTCTCTTTGTCGTCATTTTCCGCGTTATGATTCAACAAAATCAGCGCGAGTAGCGGGCACACAGTGTCTCCGCCACAGCAGCCGCGTAGAAGATGGCTGAAGTACCGGCCGGTAATCACAACATTTTGCATGCAAAATTTACCCCCTCATGACTTTACAGAGCTGCTGTGATTTTGCCCCTTTCATTAAACAGCGAGACAATACCCATGCCTATTGTTTTTAAAAACAAATATTGTTTGCTGACCCAGATTTGGTTCCACTGGTAACTTACGTAACTTCGCACCTTGAACAATAGCCTGGGAGCTTAGTACCTGCGGTATATTGAATAGGAGCCCTCTACTGTGCACTAGCTTACAGCCAATTGAATAGGAAATCGATATTTAAAGCCATGGAGAGGGTATTTTTAGGCTGTGTATCCGGGTATGAGCATTGTCTGATTTTTGTCCCTTAATTAACCTTTCTTCTTTCTTCTCTTATTTGTCTCCCCCCCCCCCCCTCCCCTCCATATGAACATATTTGAAAGTCACACATGAAACAGAAATTCATTATTTCCTTTGCCCTATTCCTAATTAGCTCATAACCTCACACTTTTCACTCACATCTTTCTCTCGTTTTCTTCTTTAGAACCAAGTTAATATTACATGTATGGTAGTCCTCCCCTTTAAATATCAGGCGCTAAGACCATGAATTTCCCTCTGTATTCAATAATTAAACACACTAATTTATATTTAATATCAAGCTAACACGCCCCTTCAAATTCCTCGTTAGAAGACCAGCGTTTGAAGATTTACGACACTCGTAAATTACACAATGGCCACTAGTTGAACACGAACCAGCAGTAAACAAACACGCGGTCACTGGTTGTTAGGACATTGCAGGCACTGACCTCGACGAAAAAAAAAAACTTCCATAGAGATCAGTGATTGCAAGCCACGTGTGTTTATCTTGTGCATGTGCTGGGTCACAACATGACGCCTTTCATCAAGTGTCTTGTCAGTGATTTTTACCGACCACTGTTATAAGCTACTGAAATCCTTGCATGTGATTGGCTAAGAGCAAATTTGTCGATAAAGATCACTGACAAAACACTTGATGAAACGCTCCCCCAGTCTCTTGTTCTCTCTCTCTTTCCCTCTCTCTTCTCTATGCATGCGCTATATGCGCGCGCGCTTGGTACAATTTGATTGGGTACGCTCATGAGATCAGGGCCGGCCAGCGCCAGCAGGCTAGGGTATAGGCTGGGCCCGGGGTATAGAAAATTCCAACTTTCTTGTGACCGTTGATCAGGCCGTTGATTCTTCAAAAGTACTGTAAATTCTGTGGCATTTATTGGATGTAAATAAGGAATATTTTCGGCGAATTTTCTACAGAAAAACATAAACTGACACAAACAGGTACTTGGTCTGTTTTGTAATTTTTATACGATTACGATCGTGTCATGGGTTCTGATATGTAGCTGGCTGTGCGACACCCTGTGTTGTGTGTGTGGCGTGATTAGGAAGAATGTGAAGATTGGTTTCTTTCCCTAATTACAAATTACAATTTACTTCTCTCGCTCCTTTTTTATAGAGCATTATCAACAAAGCTGCCAAACTCTAGAATTCAGTGTGCAGTTGAAATCATTTGTTTTAAATCTGCTTGGATTTTTTCTCTAGCTTTTTTTTTCTCTGGATTTTTTTTTTTTTTTCTCAATCAAGTGTCAAAAGTTGGGGGTGCGGTTTATAAACGGCCGCGGTTTATAAACCGGAAAATACGGTACAACAAAATGGTTTGGTCCTTTCCAAAACGTAAATTCTTCCTGACTGAGGTCCCAATAATGACCAATATCGAAACAGCAGGCTGTTGTGAGACTTCAGGACCAAGAAAAGGACTGATCAGGTGCGAAACACAGTGCAGTCATACCAGCCGCGTGCCCGGCTACTGACGAGTAGCCGATTTGGCTTTTTTCTCTAGTTGTACTGGAGCGTCAAATGGACTCACAGTTTTTTGAAATTCCAGACCTAGGGCAATTTGTTCGTAAATCAAGTCTAAAGCTGGTTATATGGTGGCATTAAACTACAAAAAACTAAATACATATGCAAACATTTTAGACTAAAACCACATTCACTGAAAAACAAAACATACAATACACACATAGGACCAGACTACATGTACATAATTATACATGTTCCTTTGATTTGAGTGCCTTGCTCAGTATCTACATTGTACATCTGTTTTAGCTCATTACTCTGCTATATCGCATTTTCTACAATCGCTAGGCAGATATATTATGTACAGTAAAACCTGTATATAAAGACCACTCAAAGGGAGACAAGAAAAGTGGTCTTTATGAGCAGGTGGTCTTTATGGACAGGTTCCCTTAATACATGTTCCAATGAGAAACATTTTTCATGTGAAACAAATATTGCGGTTTTTATAGAAAGGTGGTCTTTCTATACAGGTGGTCGCTAAAGCAGGTTTGACTGTACTTATATTCTCCAATAATTCAGTCTAAATTTGGTTGGATTTTGAAAGATTTTTATTTTGCATCATTACCAGAAGTCAAGATGAGTGAGAGAGAGAGAGAGTCTTACCTCTGAGTATGTGTCATGTATCTTCCAGTAGAATTTCCTCACAGAGAGGCACCCGAAACGCAGGTAGGCACTCAAGCTCTTGGGTGTGCCCAACAGGTCTGGCATATACTGGTTTGGTAGACAATAACCTCCTTTGAAAGCCTGTAAAACACATAAACAGATGGCAATTCAGACTGTATCTGAATCGCTCCAGGTTTACACAAAAGTCTAACTCCATGCCTTAAAGGGAAGCTTGAGTTCTGGGAAAGGTAAAAAAATGATTTGTGAGCTTTCTCATTCTTTTTATGTTAGTTTGGAAGATTATCATAGTAGATATGTCCCCTGATAAGGATTGCTCTTCAAATGCTCTCTCATTCAAAATATGACAAGAAACAGCTGAAATGTTTGGGCCGAACATTTGTGTGTAGTCCCATACACACAATTCTGTGTGCAGTGCATGTGACTCTCAGCAGGATTAAGTCAATTTTCTTATCATTTTGGTGATTCCAAAACTTTACAGCATACACCAATTCTTATGTGCTATATAATTAACCTTTTCCAATTGCTTTGAGACAGTTTATTTTACAATTTAATCTCATGACCAGAACTCAACTTCATCTTTAAGACCATATTTCATTCAATTTGGACCAACAAATATGTCAATGTACATGTATACTTCCAACATACAAAATTATGTTCATCCTATCAAATCAATCCCGTAGAGTCATACATGTATTTTTTTCAATTTGGACCAAGATCAAACAATTTTCTCCCAAGAAGCCCAAATTCGCAAGTGATATTTCCTGGAATGTGATATATCTGCTTTCATCCGGCTTCTTCCATGCTTACCTCTTCCTCATGAAGGATTCTGACCCGGAAGAGTTCCAGGGCGCGAGTCTCCCCCCCTTTCCACATCTTCTTGTCTTGCTCCTTACACTCCATGGGCACTCCTGTGTGTATGGGGGTGATAAAGAGAGAGAGAGAGTGAGAGGGGGTACAAAGGAGAAAGGGATGGTAGAAATGAGCCCGAATAGACATGGAGAGCATGAGAGAAAGATAGGCAGGGAAAGAGACATAAAGAAAGGGAGAGAGTAGGGGAAAAACATAATCAGAGACAACATGTGAGTGCGTGTACGTGCATGTCAGAGGGAGAGAGAGGGGGTACAAAGGAGAAAGGGATGGTAGAAATGAGCCCGAATGGACATGGAGATCATGATAGAAAGATAGGCAGGGAGACAGACATAAAGAAAGGGAGAGAGTACGGAAAAAAAAAATTCATAGAAAACATGTGAGTGCGTGTACGTGCATGTCAGAGGGAGAGAGAGGGGGTACAAAGGAGAAAGGGAAGGTAGAAATGAGCCCGAATAGACATGGAGAGCATGAGAGAAAGATAGGCAGGGAAAGAGACATAAAGAAAGGGAGAGAGTACGGAAAAACATAATCAGAGAAAACATGTGAGTGCGTGTATGTGCGTGTGAGAGGGGGAGAGAGAGAGAGAGAGAGAGAGAGAGAGAGAGTGAGAGGGTACAGAGGAGAAAGGAAAGGTAGAAACGAGCCCGAATAGACATGGAGCATGAGAGAAAGATAGGGAGACAGAGAGAGATAAAGAAAGGGAGAAAGAAAGTACAGGAAAAACATAATCAGAGACAACGTGTGAGTGCGTGTATATGCGTGTGAGAGTGAGAGGGAGAGAGAAAGAGAGAGGGGGGGGGGGAGATAAAGAAAGAACAAGGATTATAACAGGTGATCAGACAGAGACCGAGTGAGAAAGAAAGAGGAAGTAAGCACCATGAGTATAAGATCATCATCTCTATCATAGGAGTGCGTTTATGCTCACATTTTTCAGGCCAGAATAAGCGTTTTGAAAGGCGTTTAGTTCAAAACACGGTTGTATCCTTACTCTTTTTCGATTTAAAAACGCCGAACGTAAACTCACAAAAAAGGTGTGTTTTGAATCGGCGTTTCTCCAAAAAGATGCTTTCTGGGAAAGCATAAACGCACAATCATTTGTAAACGCATTTATAATGACGTCAATAAACATGTTTCCGGTTCACATGAAAATCCATGTACCGCTTGTGCATGCATATCGCCTGTGTGCGCAAGCAATGCTTGTAACTAGAAGTATAGTATAGCGCGGTAACTAAAAACTTTCGAAAAAGTCCGCGTCCCAACTTGACCTGCTTGACCGGGGTTAGCTTAGCACACGCAATGCAGGTTTGCGAATTCAGCTGCAGAGCCCAAATTTGCCTGGAGAAGACAAGCATAAACAGTACCTCGTAAAACCGCGTTTCAAAATGCTCATTCTGCCTTCGCAAAGTAAGAAAAAACGCTCCCTAGGAACCACCTCTACCATCACAATCACCATCATTATTTGCAATACTTTTTACTACCCATGTCAGTGTTGATGACATAAAATACATATCACCATCATCGCAAATCTCACCGTTTTCATTGTCACGATGATGAGGAGGATGAGGAGGGTAATGTCAACGATGATGATGGTGATACTATCATAACAATCATCACCATCAGTGCAAAAAATAAGCGGGGGCTAAGGACAATTAGCCCCCAAAACTCTTGAAAAAGCCACCGTAAATGAAAAAAGAGCCACCGTCAAATAACATTTCTACCCATGGGTCGTAGTGCAGTAAAATCTCTGAACACAGTAGGTGGACTTCGAAGTAGCCCTCGCGAAATAAATTTTAATTTTTACACTGATCACCATCAATACACCATCACCACCATCATCATCATCATGCTCATCATCCATTCATTTTGGCATTGTATACATCACCTTTCTTGCAAATACCACCATCACCAGCACCAGGGGCGGATCCAGGATTTTGTAAAACGGGGGGCACACAAATCTCCGAAAATTTTAAAGTTTATCAGTTCTAAAAAAGGGGAGGGGCACAATGTACACTTTTCTTTAAAAAGGGGGAGGTGCACATGCCAGAAGTGCCCCTCCCCCCAAAAAAATACCATCATCACCATTACAATGGAAACACTTCCGTCACTACCATCAACATCATCATCATCACCACCACCATGGATAAGGCTACCAACCTAAACATACACTCACCTATCACGTCTAGACTTGGAAGGGCAAAGCGCTCCTCAAAGTCTGATGGAATGTTCATCTTGACTTTCGTTAAGATAGGATTGGGCATTGGGCGTGGGGGGTGTCCGAGCTCCGTCACGCACTCCATGAACATGGAGTACGTGATAGGCGGGGTGCCTCCGTTTTTCTCGATGATACTTTATACAGGAGTAGGAAGGGAGAAGAGAACGGAACACAATGAACATAAACAACAAACAAACACCCATACACAGGGTTCTCACCATTGCATAATACACTTCATATTATGCGGGGGGAAGCAAGGGTAAATTCTCCCAGACCAGTGTACCAACAAGGGTAATATATATTTATGCATACTTTCAACCTGCATGATTTACGTGATCCTCTCAAACCCATCCCGCTATAATGCAAGGCCTTATTTCACTAAATTTGAACCAGGGTCAAACAAAGTCCTTCCAAGGAGCCTGCCCATGCACAATTTGAGAATAGTTTCTTGTCCACGTAGACGTACACAACTTAATGTCCTTCTCTTTCTATACATGATACTAAAAATGTGTCCAAAAAAGTCAACATTAAGGTGATGAACAAAATATTTGCTTAAAGGGGACCAATCCACAAACCTTTATTTTGCTCAGTATGTTTGGGACACCCTATAAGGGTTGCATTGCTACACTGTTGTACTATCACATATTGTTAACACACTAAGATATTGCACTATTAAGGTTATGACTGAACACTGCTGTATGTTGAAATCCTTTATTCAAAATATCTGCCTTAAGTATTACTTCTGTACCATACTGCAAGTTTAACCACTGAATTGAACTCTAAATAAAGTAAAATGTCAACATGTAGTTTGAACCCACAGATCTGGATATTCTTAAGATCTGGATATTCTTAATCCTATATTCCAATGATCTTCTTGAAATATTACCGCTGTGCAACATTACACTTGCAGCCACTGAAACTGAACACTAAACAATGTCCAACATGTCATTTGAACTCACAGATCTGGATTCCAGAGGGTGTGAGAGACCCTCTCGATGCACTCTATGTTCATCTCCTTACATAGCGCCTTGACACGTCGATCTCGTTCCGTCCAGATTGGCTCGGGGTCACTCTCAAAGGTCAAGTAGCGGACACCCCATTCCTGAAAAAGAATAAAGAGGAAGAGAAAGAACGTCATGATTCAGGGGCAGTTCCAGGATTTTGCAAAGGGCTGTTCAATTGTCAAATTCCCAAAAATTCTGACAAGTATTTAAAATAAAAACAAAACAGTCAGATTTCTCTGGGTGTTGATTTGCACCCAAATAAGGGGTGGGGGAAGGGGGTTCTGGACCTCCATGACCACCTCTGGACCGCCCCCGATCGTTGTTCAATTGAAAGTTTTATGTAGATGAATAGCTCACTGTGTTGCAACAATAAAAGATGAAGGGCAAGTCCAAGATATTTTTGTTACAAAATCCATCAAAGATTTTAGTATTCTTGATAATTAAGTTCTGCATTGAGTTGATAGCCCTAATATACATGCACAATGTAGCCTGGATCAGATACAGGAAAATGACACTGGTGATGATATCAATGTGCATTGTTCCATCATACAATGTAGTTAGTAACATACATGTACAGGGGATGGGAAACAAAATTACCAAATACTTTGGGACTTGGCCAGAAGGGAATTCCTAGATCAGCAGATATCCAAAGATCCAATGAGAAATTGCTTACAGGCCTGAAGACAACATTACTCCAACTTTAACATACAATGTACACTACATGGGTGGATGATGACGATTTTATAAAACAAATGTCAACATTTTACGAATGGTTCTGTTCAGGGAGCCAGAGCTGAATTGATTTGCATTAATAACATTGACGATTATGTACTTGCTGGTAATTTAGCCCTCTAAAAATCATTTTCCGGAATGGGTTGACCACAATTACGTTTTTGAACTCACAAGGAACATTTCTTTGAAGATAAGGCAGGGATCACCGTGAAAGACAAACAGTCTTCCACCAGCTTCCTTCAACTGATCATCCAGGTCCATAAGACAGTCGTGCAGGAAGCGCCATCTGTTGAACCCCGAGGTCCTTGTACCTATACGGTAGAAGATACATGTATAATCAAGTATTATTTACCAGATGTATGCGTAATTGCCATGCCATAAGTTGACCTTGAACATTTTAGTAATACATGTAAATCATGTACTGTGCAATACAATGTTTCTTACCATTCTCAGAGTTACATATGTACTTGAGAAATACAAACCTGTATAAAGTCAGAGATAATGTACATCTACATGTAGATCTAGTAGATATACAAAGATCTAAAACTTGTCATTCTTTTCAAACAAAATGATCATTATAAACGGTGCTTACTTTGCACACGCTGCTCCAGAACTGTAGAAAAACATCTGATCCAAAACAATATTAGATATACATGTACATGTATATATAATTCCATTCAGACTTCACTACATACATGTAGGTACCTACAATGTATTCAATTGCCTGAAACTTATTATACATGAAGGCCTACAAGTACAGTGTTGTCACTACGGTGGTCGGCGCTGGTCGGAACCTTCTACCACTTGAAATTTCCGACCGCACTCAATGCAATATCACACCCGCCCGCCCAGCACTAATTTCCAAAGAAAAAAAACTACGATTTTGACCTACGAACATGCAATTGTGGTTTAAGCCAGCAGAGTCAATGAAAAAATTATACGTACGCATAAGCAAATTTACATGAAACCATGCGAAGAATTTTCCTGGAAGGTATACACCTATACACAGCCACTAGCGCAGCGCAGCTCCTTCCCAAATACGAATCATATTTACGAATAAATTGTTCACGTACCCGTACCCGTGCGTGCATGCCCAACATCAAATCATTAAACAATGTACTCGTCTCCGAGCTGGAATGTCGCAATCGGCTGATTTGCATATGTTCGGGTTTTGAGAAAACTCGCCTGTAAGTAACTCACGGGCAATAAAATTTCCACCACTAAAAAGTCTCTGGTGACAACCCTGTACATGTACATATATTATGCAAAACAATTTTTTCTTGTAGCTGGTGCATGTACACATGTAGTTTCTGTACTTGTATTTTCTCTTAATTTATTTTCACCTATTGCAGTGAGACCTTTCTCATAGGTAGTACTGTTTACTGTTACTTTCATTTACTGCAAAACTAATGCATCACACTTGTCAAAAGAAGCTCAAAATGTTAAGTTAATTGCATTTGCAATCTGGAAGAAATATCATTGCTTTATAATACAGTGAACAAAATAAAACAGAACAGAAGAGCAATTTTACTCAGGAGAGTTTTGAAAAAGAGTTCATACAAACATTGGGCCGGAAGGAATCTCACTCAGAAAAAAGCCGTTTCCGTTTTTTAACAGAACCATTGAATATCCCTTGGAACCTACCTGCAACTTCATTGTCAAAGATGAAGATAGGATAGAACTCTGTGCCTAAGGTCATGCCCTCCAGGAGAGCCGGGTTGTCATGGAGACGTAGGCCATGCCGGAACCAGTGGATGCAGGCACCTGATGGCATCTTGACGGAGAAAGATTAGCTAAGCTAGGGGTGAAAAAAAAGAAATTGGAATGGGATTCAAAAAACAATAGATGACATACATGTACATGTACATGCCTGTAGGAACTAATTGATGCAGGCACCTGATGGCAATTTGAATGGAGATTAGAAAAGTATCACAAATATTGGAATTGGGATTAGAAAAACAATAGCTTACACACTTGTCTGAAGCAGTGGATGCAGGCAGCCGATGATAACTTGAAGGATTAGCTAATCTGGAGATTAGAAAAATTTGACCCCCCCCAAAAAAAAATAAATAAATAAATAAAAATAGGGATTACAAAATACTAGAAGATAGCATGCATGTACATGTAGAACCAGTGAGTGGATGAATAGGATTGTATCTTCGAGGCACAGAATTATTTCAACTAATCTGAACAAAATGAATCTGAAATGGAAATGATAAAAATACTAACTTGCAAGCTTATTCCTGTAACTTTAAAGTAGATATTCAAAGCAAATCACAAATATGCTCAATAATGTATCTCTAGAAACTAGAAAGCTTGCTGATGGTAATCGTATAAGTTTTATGTTAACTGCGTGTTTGATGATTAAAAAATGGCACAAATAAAAACGCTTCTCAGCATCTGGGATATCCGAGCGATTCGCCAGAAATATACCCATGTTTTCATGACGTCACATCAGGTACCAATCCTGCCTAAGCAGACGACGTCCTATATCAAGTGAACGTAATTGCAATGCAATTATTTTTAAATTATAAAGAGTTTGGTGTGTTTCACCATGACCGTATTTCACATCATTCTAAAAGGGAAGTGAAACCGTTTCTAGTAACTAAAATCTTTTGTTTGTAAAAAGTCATGATAAGGGTCAATGATCAATCAAAGAAATCACACTTTCGAATTGTAAAGCCCGCTGAATTATAGCATGGATGGTATTCGTTCCCTCTTGAAACGCCGACATGCCGCGGTGCATGCAGCTGAAAATACAATGGCATCTTATTTTGTTTACAAGCGATTGATTCCTTTATTTTTTTAACGCTGCATTTTTCATCAAAATAATACCATGCAGGAAATTTAGAGTGAGGCAACAAATAAACATTTATACTGACGCTAGCGAAGTAAGAGAAATAAGTGAAGATGAGATGACGAAACAGGCACTGAAAATGTGTAAGATGTTATGGGGCATCGTCTGCTTAGGAAGGATTGCTCCCCGGTATGACGTCACATATCTCAGCAGCGTTCAAAGAGCTCTATAGGTGCTATAGCGGGGCTGTGTTATATCATTTTATAATTGATAATAATCATTACTTCAAATGTTTCCAAGCGTTGAATTTTGATGAACCTTGTTCAATCTAGGCTTCACCTATGCAATAATAAAAATTAAATCAATATTCAAAATCAATGAAATTCTACTTTAAAGTACATGTATGTGATTTAATACGTTCACTTCAGAAAACATGTATCATCAATGACTAAAATGTATATATTGATATTTATATACACATAATGCTATACACATGTGTATGCATGTGAATGCATGCTATTTAAAGGTTCATGTACATGTATGTACATGTACATGTACATGTACATGTAATGTATAGTTTTGGTAAGCCCTCAAAACCTTGTCGTCAGATTTCTTTGATTTAATTTAGACGATAAAAAGCAAGATACATGTACTAGCAAAGCTGCTGTGAAAATTTTTCCTCCTCAAGTGATATATTTAACAAATGAGAGGTGAAAAATAATTTCGATACCTGGCCGATACCGGGGACGTAAACTTCAACAACAGCAACTTTTACTACACACGAACTACACATGTGTAAAACCTAAATGTACATGCATGAGTATTGTTGTTTGTTCTGTATACTCCAGGAAAAGCGTTCCTGACAGATATTTGTCAGAAATTGTGGATGGAATACCAAATTATCTCATATAACATCTTTTGATACATGTACATATATGTGTACATGTATGTTTAACATGTTTCTTTCCAGTTTAATTTTTGCTCCCAAAACTGTGCATGCTCTTTAAAACCACAAGAGACAAGAAAGTACTGAAAAGAGATTCCCCATACACATGCGCAAATTCAAGGGGTGAATGACTGCAGAAAAGCTGTGCATTATTATTCCCTTGGTGATAGTTTTGTTTTGAAGTTCCTGGGGGAAAATGGAGTCTTGTAAAACCTGTTTTCGTACTGCAGACAATTTCTAAGGAACTGTAGATGGCAAAGGATAATTAATCATAGATAATGTTGAAATCATGAATGCTCATAAAAATAAGCCAATGAGTGGCTAATGGAAAAAAAAGTGGCATAGAAACAGGATGTGATTAATATTTGAAGATAACAAGAAGAGGTACATGCATAGAGCTCTACAAGACGACGAAGATGAAATAAAGAATCAAAGATGAATGAAAAACAACAGGTAATGGTGGAAAATACAAGGGTTTAAAGTGGGGAAATTTCCCCTGACATCCTGTTGATTTAAAGATCGGCAGAAAAATAAGAGAAATTTGTAAATAAGAACTTGAGAAAAACGGCAACTGCATGCACTCTTCACTGACCTACAATGTACATGTACACTGTATTCTCCATTTGTTATAGTAAAGAGGATTATAGCAATTTCAAGTTTCTCGCTAATAAATATGTTTTCTTTAAAAAAAAAAAAATCTTAAACTTTAGCTCACAGTACGAATATGAGAAGTTGAGAACATATCAATATGTTTATACATGTACATGTATGTCCTCATCTATGACACAGATATAATCCTTCATCACAACTCAAGGAATGGTAAAGGAAGTACATGTACATGTACATGTAGCTTGCAAAGTCCTGTGTGCAGAAAACAAAAACGAAAAAATTTATGTAGATGCACATTTACATACATGCACATGTGTATGTACCACGTACAAATGTACATAAAGAGGGAAATATAGTGTTCACATATCCATTTTTTTTTAAAATAACGAAACAAATGAACATAAAAAGTCGTAACATTCAAAATTAATGGAACTGCTAGGGGAAGAAAATGAAAATAAGATAGAAAGAGAAAAGACATACAGTTGATGCACAAGTAGTCAGATGCATCTATGTGTACATGTCCATGTCCATGTACATGTACTGTACATGGACATGTACATGTACATCTACACAAAGGAGGAAAAAATACAGGCAAATGTTTGACAGAATATAAAAAGCAAACTTAAGGATTATTAAATCAAAAGAGAACTGATTATTGAAATAAAAGGGTTACTTTGTTTTCTTTTAAATTAGAAGTGCGATGAAGCTTCATACTGGATATGTCATCTCGACAGAAGATGTAAGTATCTATTCACCCTACAATACCCTTCCCTGTTGACAACAAAATACTAAAATGGCTTATGAGCAAATGTACAATGTAACTTCTCAAGATTTATTCTAATTAACATGGTAAGAGTTTACATGTATGCTTATTAGGGAATTAGATCTCTCATCGAACAGAGCGGGCAGAATGGGCAATGAAGTACAACATGTACATGTTACACTGTACAATGTATGTGGTGAGGCCCTCACTGTATTAAAGGGATAATCAACCGCAGATCGTGGACGTTTTTAATCCGCGAGAGGGCACCGTGATCGTTACCTGATCGTGCCGTTGCCCCTCGCGGCACAAAATTCGGACAGACTGGTCGCCGCGCAACATGCACGCTCTACCTGAGCTTGAGCTCTCGTGCAAGATTCGGTTGGCTTCGTGCAGTCTGAAATGTAAACGCAGTAGTCCGACGGACACATTCGACACACAAGCTTTGTGTACGAGTGAATAGGGCTTACGCAATCCTGACTTTCCCCACGGCCGCCTGATGGCGTATCCCTTTAACCCTTTCAGGACAGGAATCATTTATTAAGGGCTAAATTGATCACATTTTGTTGTTCAAATTGGCAACAAAAATATTTTTATTTTAATGCTACACGGTTCAAATAAAATGTAATGTCTTTGAAAACAACTTATAGTTCGGAATTTATTCAAAATTTGAAAAAATTGCCAATTTTGACAAAAAACAATGATTTTGAACCTTTCAATGTGTTGCCAATTTAAGAATTTTAAAGCTTATTCTCATTTTTTAAATTCCTGGCATCGAACGCAATAATGGTCATGCAACAAAAAATGGACACGGTGTCTTCAGAAATTTTTGATAGATTCTACTCTTGCATCTAGTATATTTTATAGAGCTCTAAATCAAAAGTAACCACAAAAGTGATCAATTGTCTTGAATGGGTTAAGGGAGTTTAAAGTAGATATTCAAAGCAAATCACAAATATGCTCAATAATGTATCTCTAGAAACTAGAAAGCTTGCAGATGGTAATCGTATAAGTTTTACGTTAACTGCGTGTTTGATGATTAAAAAATAACACAAATAAAAACACTTCTCAGCATCTGGGATATCCGAGCGATATATCATTTTATAATTGATAATAATCATTACTTCAAATGTTTCCAAGCGTTGAATTTTGATAACCTTGTTCAATCTAAGCTTCACCTATGCAATAATAAAAATTAAATCAATATTCAAAATCAATGAACTTCTACTTTAAAGATAAAGTTGAGTTCTGGGGCCTGTAACATAAAGAGATACAATCAATCTTACGATCAATTGTAACTCTGCAGTACATGGTTTACCATAGACTTATGATTGATATCAATCGTAAGATTGATTGTATCTCTTTATGTTACAGGCCCCTGGTCATGCAATTACAAATTGTGAAAGAAACTGTCTCAAAGCCATTAATGTAGGAAAGGTTGATCATGTCAACATAATAATTGGTGTATACTGTGAGGTTTGGGGATCTCAATGCCCAATGATAAAAAATGACTGACCCAATGACGCTGAAAAGCACATACATGTACATGCAATGTACATGTACAAGTTGCAAGCAGAAATGGGTATTAACCCTTTCGAGACAACTGACCACATTTTGTGGTTTGGCTCAATAACTTTTGATTCAGAGCTCTAAAATATATACCAGATGCATGAGTAGAAAGAGCAAAAATTTCTACACACACTATGTCCATTTTTGTTGCATGACCATATTGTGTTTGATGCCAGGAATTATAAAAACGAGAATAAGCTTTGAAATCCTTAAATTGGCAACACATTGAGAGGTTCAAAATCATTGTTTTTTCATCAAAATTGGCAATTTTATCAACTTATCAACATATTTCTAACCATGTATATCGTTTTCAATGACAACACATCTTATTAGAACCATGTAGCCCTAAAAGAAAAATATTAATGTTGCCAATTTGAAGAACAAAATGTGATCAATTTAGCCCTTAAATAATTCCTGTCCCGAAAGGGTTAATATGGCACTGCACACACATCATGTGTATACTGTACATGCACATGTACATGTATACCACGAATGTTCAGCTACTTCTTGTCATAAATTCAAATATGAGGGCATTTGAAGTTGAAAAGCAATCCTTTCGAGGGAACGTTTCTATGATGTTTTTCCAAACTGACACAAAAGGGACGAGAAAGCTCACAAATTATTTTCCATCTACCTTTCCCACAACTCAACCATCTCTTTAATAACAAATCATGGGATAGCACTTTCCTTCATAGAGATTTATAAGTGAAGGTGTTTACACACCCACCCCCCCCCCTCCCTTGATCAGAAATTAAAAGAACCTTCTTTTTTTTTCAAAACCAAGCCAGTGTGAAAGCGTCTGGTGAGAGAAAGAGAATTACATGTAATGATGATCTTATCAACAAAGCCGGGCTGAATAATCTTAACAGCAGAAATTATAGGAATAATGTATTAGGGAATTTTACTCAACAAATGCATGGAAACTGATTGAAACAGTGTCACAGTCCTTTTTAAGAAGCGAGTGGAAAAGAAAAGGATACGGTAGAATGAGGGTGGCAAGGAGATAGAGAAAGCTACATGTATTTTGATACTATTATTAGTGTGGCGGAGAGGGGGATGGGGGAGGACTGGCAGCTTACAAAGTGTCCTTAGTTATGTCTAGAAATTCACTGGAAATAGTACAATTTACATGTACAGTCTTATCAACAAAACAGGCTGCAATAAATAATTCAACAGCATATTACCAAATTAATGAAGTAGGATTCATTACAGTATAAGGTCAAAAAGCTGATTTAAAATTCAATCTCAATTAGTATTCAAATAATGACTTGTGTCAATGTCCATTACATGCAATGTACTCGATGTCAACTGCATTTCCAAAACTTAAGTACAGTCAAGATCGAGGTAAAGAGAGCTTGGAGTTTATTCCACATGTTTTATCTGATTTTGACAGAAAAACCAGTCCTACTGCATCTTGTACATGTACATGTAGGATATCCTATACAACTCATTGCACGTGTACTCACACATGGACTTGGTACATGTACATACATGACAATGGAGCATACATATGTAACATCAGGTCGATAAGACATACAGTGTATTCTTGTACTTGCAAGTTGCATGGACATGTGTGCATACATGTGCAATAGACCTGTTCACAAATACATGTACATGTATATTCAAATTTTAAGCATACTTTTAAAACAAAGGTTGTTCTTCACAACCTGAAAGCTTGTCAGAGGCTGGTCAGACATAGCAACAAGTAATGCATGCAAACTGGATTCCAAGTATTGTACATTGTAGTTCATTCATTAATAACAGGTTAATGGAATACCTCGTTACTACATGTACATGTACATGTAAGTCCCCAGGAAACATCCATAAATTTGAATAACTTTGTGAACAGGTCTATTGCAGGTCTATACAATGTACAAGCAAGGACTATTCCCTTTAAAGGTCAAAATAATACTTCATGTACATGTATGTAATTTCTGAAACAATTATAAAGTATAGGAGTCATAATGTAACTTCAAAATATCTAGAATCCAATTTTTGCTCTACAGTGAATGTACATGGACTTTGCGCATCGATCTTCGAATACATTTGTAAAAATGAAAATCACTGAATTCTGACTGCACAAAAAAAAAAAAAATAATAATAATACATGTACAGTACACTACATTATACATGTACATGTACAGTACATGTACAGTAGGATAATTCAAGAAAAAAAGTTCATCATTAAAAGAGAAATTTGCCTCTTGTTATAGAAACTGATTATTGTTAAAGAGAAATCTACCTTTTTCAATAATTTGATGACAGCCAGATCATACCAATGTCTATTACATTTACACACTACAAAATGTAGGCCTACATGTTTATGTTTGCTAGTACAAATTATGCCTGGAAGATGTTCCCTTGACCAAATAAAGACATTAACCTTAAGACAAAATTTTGTGGTTTGGCTCAAGCTCTAAAAATTATACCAGATACACGAGTAGAAAGAGCAAAAATTTCTACAGACAAGTTGCAATATATCATTTTTGTTGCATGACCATATTGCGTTTGATGCCAGGAATTTTCAAAAATGAAAATAAGCTTTGAATTCCTTAAATTAGCAAAACATTGAGAGGTTCAAAACTTTTTTTTTTTTTTATAAAAATTGGCAATATTTTCAACTTTTCAACAAAATTCCTAACCATGTACATGTATATTGTTTTCAAACACATTACACTTTATTAGAACCAAGATACATGTACATCTCCATACAAAATTTGAAAGGAATCCATCAAGAAATATGGCCTGCAGAGTGCACACAAGACATCATCTAAAATATGACCTTTGACTTTATAAGACAGAACACTGGTGGCAGCATCACCAAAAACTAAAGATGTGTAGATTTGACCAAGATACATCTCCATATACAATGTACATGTAGAATTTGAAAGAAATGTGGCAGTAAGAGTGCACAAAAGGGACAAATGATCTTTGACCCCAAAAAAGGACAGAAAAATGAGGGCAGCATCACCAAAAAGTAAAGATGTGTAGATTGTACCATGATACAATGTTCATTTCCACACAAAATTTGAAAGAAATCCATCAAGAAATGTGACAGTTAGAACGCACACAAGAGTGCACACAAGACATCTATCAAAATACATCCTTTGACCCTATAAAAGACGGAAAACTGTAGGCAGCATCACCAAAATCTATACACGTAGGCTTGTAAATTATACCAAAGAAGATACACCTTCATTCAAAATTTGAACAATATCCGTTGAGAAATGTGGCCTATCGAGCGCACACAAACCATCCACAAAAATATGGCCTTTTACCCTATAAAAGACGGAACACTGGGGGCAGCATCACCAAAAATTATAGGTGTGTAGATTTTACCAAGATACACCACCATACAAAAGGTGAAAGAAATCCGTCAAGGAATGTGGCACTTAGAGCGCACACAAGAATATGATGAGGCGGCGGCAGCGGCGGCGTAACGCTGCTGAATCCAAAGTATCCTCCGCCATCCTGCCGGGGGGTACAATTAAACACAACCTGAAAAAACTGTGACCCTACAATTCATCGCATCCTTCCCAGCTTTAAATTGATGACATGGTGGAGGGGAAGATTTTATGAGAATCATTCAAGAGTTCCCCCATAACGGGTGAAATCAATCCATGAGAATGGTAACCCAACACTTGCTATTAAGGTGTCAATTGCTCTGGGCTTTATTAATATTTCGTAGATTAGGGTTAGGGTTTTAGGGGTTTTAGGTTAAAGGGAAGGTTGAGTTCTGGGAAAGGTGAAAAACAATTTGCGAAATTTCTCATTCCTTTTACATGTACATGTGAGTTTGGAAGAACATCATACAAGAAATGTCCCCTCAAAAGAATTGCTCCTCAAATGTCCTAATATTCAAAATATGACAAGAAATATGACAAGAAATGTTCGGGCAGAACATTCATGCCACATGTGCGTGCAGTCCCATACACCAATATCTGTGTGCATTTCATGTACTTTTCAGCGAGATTGGGTCAATTTCTTATCATTTTGATGATTCCAAAACCTTGGAGTATGTAACACCAATTCTTTTGTAGGCATGATCAACCTTTCTCAATTGCTTTGAGACAGTTTCTATCACAATGTTATCCCATGACCACAACTCAACTCTATCTTTAAAGGTAATGTTTAGTTTTGGTAAGCCCTTACAAACTTTGAGTCAGATTTATTTTTGTAATTTTTTTATAGCAAGATACACTGTACTAGCTATACAAAGATGCTGTGAAGATTTCACGTCCTAAAGTGGCACATTAAACAAATGAGAGGCAAAAAAATAATTTAGGTGCCAGGTCAGGGATATAAACTCCCAACAACTTTGGCGTGCACTATACACCATACACGCGTTCAAAACCTACACACTTTTATTTACATACATACATGTGCATGTACATGTACATGATGTGTACATGTACATGCTATCCGTGCGAAGCCTCGCGATTGCTGAGCGGGGAGCTGTTGGGGTGGAAAGGTCCTAGCGTAGGGCAGTATATTAATTGCCTTGATCTAGCATTCCTTACATTTATATTTACGGTAAAAATCACAGGAAATCACTGATGGAATACCAAATGATCTTGTACAAGCATATTTCGACATGGAAAACAACATGAGTCCATATTTAACACATTTCTTTCCAATTTCCTTTTTGCTACCAAAACTGTACATCATGAGCTTTAAGATTGGGGTGAGTCTTGTACATGTACAATGTACGTGACGTCTGGTACAGCCTATAGGGTTGAAAATAGGAAATTAGGCGAGGGCAGGATGTTGAATGAGCAGCAATTGTCGCTGGAGCATTATTTTTTTTAAATACCTGTAGAATGAATACATGTATACCATCTGTATCTTACATGTGTACACATACATTATGTGCTACCCAGAGTCTAGAGAGGGTTACATGTACATGTACATACGGAGAGAAATGGAAATTCATGATTTTAGTGTACAATATACATGTACATATGTAGTGATGGTTGTCCCCAGTTCCCTAAATCACAATGACTAATCTTCCAGAAGATTGCCAATTTAGTGATTTAGTGATCTTGACTTTCAAACATTCATGCCAAACAGTCCTGCCAAATTTTTTTCAAACTTGTTTTCCTGATTGTTTTCAAACTTTCAACTTAACTTTCTCTGACTTTTCAGCTTCCGCATATATATTTCAATTAATAGTTAAATATGAACAAATGATGGAGTGACCTTGCAAGAATGTTTGCTGTGTACAATACCAGCATGTCTGAGCAAGTCAGTCAAGTACATGAACCACTTCACAAAAACAACCGAAAATTTTTAATATGTACGTGTACTGCTTACCTACAGTATGTAAATGCGCCAGCAAATCTACTATTAAAAGTATATGTGGATCGCAGATGCTAAATGTTATCAGAGCCAATGCCAAAATGGTCGATGATCAGGACACCATCGAGGAAATGAAGAAGAGGGCAGTTCCCAAACCCAGGTGTCTGATCGGCAGTAAAAGTAACGGATAAGGGTAGCACAGGAAATAAGCATACCGAGCATCATCCTCCACAAGAAATGGAAAGCATGGCAAGGACCCAGCAGTAAGATGCTACAGATAATCGAGCCGATTGTTACACTAAACAACTTGGGAATATTTATGAGGAAGGGTAGTCTGATTTCCAGAACTGAATATAAATCTTACTGTCAAACCTGGGAGAGAAAGACGGTAATTTCTTCCCATAAATTACTGGAAGCATGAATATCATTTTCTTATTTACAACTCTGTACATGTATTCACCTAAAAGTGTAAAAAAAAAAAAAAAAAAAACAATTTGAATACTTTAAGATCAAAACTTGTAATTACTGATACAGGCAGATTGTATAGAATAATTAATCAGATTTTCACTTCTTGAAAAAACAAGGCTGCAAATCTTGTATCAATAAATAATAAGAACACAATATCCATCATGCATTAATTGCTGCTGAGATTCCAGAGCACCACAAAGTAATCTTGCTTCCAACCACCTTTAGAAGCATTTACATATTTTCAGAAGTGGAATAGTACATGTATACAATTTTAATAGAAACAACAGCCTGACATAAATTTGTGTACATGTACATACACGTAGAAATATCAGAGTTGTCGATTCGATCGAAATAGACAAAGCATTGGAGGGGCAGAGCATTGTTTACAGACAATGCTTTCCTTAGAATTCCCCTCCAGTGCTTTATCTCTACCGAACGAATCAACGCCTCTGAGATATGTATAAGAACATGGATGTACATGTAAATGTATGTACATGTATATCTTGAACATACATACATGTTAGTAGGCCTACTTCGTACGTTGTCAATCAAGCTGAAACCAAACAAGCGTTGGCTCTGAGCCAAAAGCCGTATCAACGCGACGGAACGAAATTCGATAGGATTTATTCTCAGAAATGCCGCATACTGCAAACCTTTATTTATACATGTATTATAAGTTTATATTGAAGAATAATTCTACAACAAGCACAAGACTAATGATGATTCTGTTTCTATGGTAACAATATTTTTTGTTACCGCGACAGGACGGAACAAGAGAATGATCAAATTTTGGACAACGGATTCACGGTCAAATTCCATCAAAGTTAAAATCTAAGACTAACCCACAAATTCATCAATGGGTGTCGCGCAACGTACAGGACAGAAACTTTTGTACCATGTAAAAAATTAACGGGGATTTTGACAAAGTATGGTCAAACTTAATTGTTCAGGTACATGTAGGGGACGTGGCGATCTTTATAGTTCATTCAGATTACAACCTTAACAAAATAAACTATAATTTTCTTATCCTTAATGGCTTTTCTTCTATCAATGACTATACATGTATATCTTATTTGATCGCTTTCATTCAAACCAACTTGATATCAGGGCAGACTTCCCCTTAAAGTGGAAGCCATCTTAATTATATATCAACAGATAAAAGAAGCAGAAAAAAATAAAGAAACAGATCAATATCATCAATGAAAGTTTGAGCGAAATCTGATAAGAAATAAGAAAGTTAGGACATTTTTTAGTTATAATCAATCAAACGAAAATGGGCAACTCCATGACATACATGTGTATCTTGCAAGCTCCTCTCCCATTTCCCCTGTACCCAAAAAATCATAAATTTGCATTATCTCTATTAAAGAAAATTATTTTTATCAAACATGTACATGTACATGCACCCTACATGTATGTAATCATTTCACTTAATTATGCTTTTACACAAAACCTACAGTACATAATGATACAAATCTATTCCCTCATCTAAAACAAAGATTTAATGAAAATCATGAATTTTTGTCTACGGAGCAAATGGGAGAGGAGCTTGCAAGATACATCACAGAGTTGCCAATTTGTGTTTGATTGATTTTAACTTCAAAAAATTCATAACTTCCTTACATTTTTTTGTATTTCTAATCAGATTTGCTCAAACTTTCATTGATCTGTTTCTTTAATTTGTCTGCTTCTTTTAAAACCAACTCAGTGTGGACTTTCCCTTGAAAAGAAAATTCATCAAGACCAGAAACAACAGGTCCACTTTTTTACTGACACATGCACTGAAACTTTAACCAGGAATGTTTAAAGGGGAAGTTCACCCCGAAGATCACTTGAGTTTAAAAAATGCAGAAAAAATAAAGAAAAATATTGGCGAAAGTTTGGAGAAAATCCGTTAAAGAATAACGGAGTTATGGACTTTTGAAGTTTTGATTTTGTGACGTCACATGCGAGCAGCTCCTCCATTATGTAATGTGATAAATATTCCATAAAATACAGTTTTCTCAGAAAATTTAGAATATTTTCGTCTGTGCATTTGATATATTGTCAGAAATGCTATTCAATACTAGATTCTGAAAAGAAACAATATTAATTTATCGTGGAACGTAAAAAAAATGCGAATATATGGAATATTTATTACATGACCAATGGGCAGCTGCTCGCATGTGACGTCACGAATCCAAAACTTTAAATACTCATAACTCTTTTATTATTTGACCGATTTTCATCAAACCTTCGCCAATATTTTTCTTTATTTTTTCTGCATTTTTTAAACTCAAGTAATCTTCAGGGTGAACTTTCCCTTTAATGAACAGGTATACATTGTGTATACATGTATACACATATACATGTACATGTTACAACAGTGTATTTTGGGGCATAGGGGCACACCTCCCCCCCCCCCCCCAACAAAAAAATAATAATAATAGTAATACTACTACTAATAAAATAAAATAATGTTAAATTGAAAAATAAATAAACAAAATAAATTAATTAATAAAAAAAGGAAAGAAAAGGATGAGAGAAAGAGAAATGGGACGGTAACATGACCAACAAAATGATATCAAGGTTACAACCCCCTTCTACATCCATCCTCCCCTAAACTTGCTGGCCCTGTTCTCGCATGTTTCATCTTTGTACATGTATGTTTGGTGTACCCCCCCCCCCCCTCCTACATTTGTATGTTATGCTGCCAGTGCCATCTCAATCAATAGTTGGGCCAATCAAGTTCAAGTACACTGACTAGCAAATAGCAAGTTTAATCAACAAGGACTAGTGAAAGCTGAACACAAAGACTACATGTACCATCACGTTGCAGACATGTGAGAGCTGCACCGATTCAAATGACCTCCTTTCGAGTTTGTCGGCATTACCATTTTAATAAACACACAAAGTATGTCAAAGTATGCGTGGCATTGAAAGCAGACTGAGAAAATCTATACTTAAAGTGGAAGCTGGTTTAAAGCAAAAAATTAGAGAAACGGATATATGTATGCGAAAGGTGGATGAAAAATGTGGTCTTTATAGACAGGTTGTCACTGCAACTAGCAAGGTTGCAGTATTAATTAGCAAGGTTTACTGTATTAGCATTTGGGTATGTGATGAGGGTGGTGTGTGGACTTACAGTGTACATGTACATGTAAAAGACCTACATGTACATGTACATATGTAGCTAATAACATGAATGTAATCATTCAAATCAAAACGGGCAAGTTAGCATTTTACTGAGCATTTGGATTGGCTAAGTAAACTGGCTTAACTTGTATTCAGATCAAATTTAAGCACTTTACTTTAAGCAAGCCGACTTTAAGGCAAATTACTTACTGATATCTATTGTGACGTCACATATCCTGTCCAAAAACATGCGCAATACATGTAAATGCGTAACAGTAGATGGGCGCTTACAATGTACATGTATATGATTTGCTTGTGCGCAGCTTACATGTATACTGCTCTGCGTATGTACATTATGAAAGCCACATACATGTACATGTACCTGCCAATGAAGTAATTTGCTTAAGTCTGCTAGAGAGCTGAATTAGACTTAGGGTAAAATAGTTAGCCAAATGATTCAATTGAATACAAAAATTGCTTCAGTATTTTATCTCAGCCGAAAACTAAGTACATGTAAACTACGCATAGTATGTATTTCATTCTTAAGTACTGAATTGAATACGGGCCCTGGTCTCGGTCTCAGGGAACCCTGGTCTCGGTCTCAGGGAACCCTGGTCTCGGTCTCAGGGAACCCTGGTCTCGGTCTCAGGGAACCCTGGTCTCGGTCTCGGGGAACCCTGGTCTCGGTCTCGGGGAACCCTGGTCTCGGTCTCGGGGAACCCTGGTCTCGGTCTCGGGGAACCCTGGTCTCGGTCTCGGGGAACCCTGGTCTCGGTCTCAGGGAACCCTGGTCTCGGTCTCAGGGAACCCTGGTCTCGGTCTCAGGGAACCCTGGTCTCGGACCCATCACTGGAAGAGGTACATGTACATGTACAGTGTACATGTACATTTGTACACATATTATTTTTGTCTAGTTATCCTTAACAAAAATCAGAACATTGAAAAAGGTAAAGTAAATGAGCTACATGTACATGTACACCCTACAGTACATGTTTTACATGCCGTTTTATCTTGACTGCCTATCAAACGTAAAGAGCATTGTCTAGAGGACTCTTGAACCAAAGCAGATTGTGATAGAATTTAAACAAAAGTGAAGTAACTAATGCCTCACTTCATTATCTATGTACATGTAACAACAATCAAACTAAAAGCACATCTTCTTAGTACTTTTCTTGAATCAAAGTAGATTGCTGTCACTACAAAAGTAAAATAAGTGACAGATCACTTCTTTATCTAGCAATAATAGAAATTCTATACAACACAACTTTCAAAAGATTCAAAGAAAAAACAATTAAGAGTACATGTAACTGATGAAACTTTTGTAAGTAATACAATGCATTGACAAATAAGTTGTTCAATTTGTATCTTGCAGATTTCATATTCTTCAGTTCAATACAATAGGGTCGTTTCTAACAGACGCCTTAATTTACCCAGTCAAATAAAAGTACCTTTACATAAATTTCGCAATTTCAATATCACATTTGGGTTAACCTGACCCTGAATATTTCAGGTATTGATGATACAGTTCTTGATTTCAATTCCCATACATACATACATGTATGTATGCAGCACAGATGGAAATTGCCAAAATAGGTGTTGTCATGTAATTACTTTGGTATTAAATTTCAGTAAGCAAAAAACGATCTGAAAATCGCCAGCAGAGTCTATCAAAGGGCAAGTCCATCCTGAAAATGAGATGGTTTTAATCAAAATCAGGAAAATTACAGAAAAGCATTAATTAGTGATAGTTCAAGGAAAATATAAAGAAAAAGAAAGCTACATGTACATGTACATGAGTTTTTTAATTTGCAACTGATCAAACCCAAATTGGCAACTGTGTATCGTACCTTTTGAGCACCTCTCTCATTTGCTTTGTACAGAAAATGCCATAAATTCCAATTTTGATGGTTATTGATGAAGAAACCCATCTTTTTCAGAGGGGGGGGGGGGGGGTGTCAACACATGTCCAATAATTAATAGGGCACAGGTGTAATGAAGAAAACAAAAATCAGAAGAAAATTGAATATCTATGAATTTTTTTAGTGCAGAACAAATAAGAGAGGTTCTCATATTTACACATTCACACCAACCAAATGAACCAACAATCATTGAAGTCATAACTGGTTCAGCCAAATTGCTGAAATAATTAATGAGAGTCATCCCATATCCAATGGACTTGTAAAGAGTGGGTGACCATCCACTTAAGGGGGACCACAATTACCCCGGGTGACATCTTCACTATTACGTGTACATACATGTATGATCCACTGTACAGCCCTCCTCATGTACATGTACGTGTATATGTACTCAAAATATTCTCATGGAAGTTTTGTATTTTGTGTGTTCCTCATTTCATATTATTCCTATTTTAACCAAAAACTCATCTTAATAACATAAATAAATAATGTAATTACACTCCAAAATTATGTAAAGAAAATTTGCCACTGTCCAGCTAATGAAACTAACTTGGAGCTCAATGGCTGATTTTCCTTATTTGATAGGAGGAAGAGTTCAAAAGCTAAAATATGTAGACATACACAAAACAGATCATCATTGAGTGATCACAAAAAAATAATTACATATATGTGACCTGGCACCACAAAACCACCAAAAAGTCGCAACCCGTGATTTTGTGTAAACAGCTGAAATGGAAATTTGGGTTGGAAAATTTTATTTTGGGATTTTTGGTTTTTCTAAAAGATCGTTCTTTTCTGTACCTTAAATATCAAAATCTGGAAGCTTAAAACACAGTTACGTAGAAGATGAATTTTTAACAGTTTTTCTAGACCAGATTTTTTCGCACAGCTTCGGTTCTTCCTAATTCTTCGCCTACCGTATGATCTTTTTGTAATCGGTACCGCTCACCCTCGTAAAATCACTGCAATCTCACGGGCCTTAAATTACCTTTTCCCTAATACTTTTTATACTGATAGAAAGAATAAACTCTCAGCAATCTCATCATACTGATATTACAGTTCACCAATAGTCACGAAAGCAAATTACAGAGCAGTTTTAAGTTCCATTTCGATGATGAAACAGAGTCTAAAAAAGGACGAACGATCAAGTTAATTCATGTGAGCAAGGAAAGAGTATGTTCTACGTAAAACAAATTGCATAGGTTAATCAATGTGAACAAGAAAAAGAGTAGGTCCTATTCAAGTTAATTATAGGCTAAATTACAAGTTCAGTGTATGATAACAGAAGGACTACACAGGTAACAAACCAGTATTATGTAACAGGGAACAAAGAAAGACATCCCAAAGGAGTGAATAGGCATTGTCTAGTGCAGGTGTCAGGCCACAGAGGTGCGCTTAATCTCCCATTAGAACACTTCATTTGCATCATAATAACTTTCGAACAACTAAAGTTCACAATTTAAAGTCTTGGCAATAGAATGAATAAACTATATATGTTAAACACTCCTACCAAATATCAACCTACATGTAATCAGACAATTCATTCATAGTGGGTGCTATGGCCTTTTGATTCACTCTCCATGGATTTTCTCTCTTGTTTTCTTACTCCGCACGCTTGAATAGGCCTCAACTTTAGAGCTCATTTCCTCCAAGAAGAAGCCGGCAACACACCCACCTGCTGCCGAAATGATAATCAAGTGATTGATTACAAAACTTTGTGAAAAATTGTAAAATCAGCTCATATGCCAGTGAATTGTGTGCAGTCCTCTAACTACATATATAATTAAGGATATGTGAAAGTATGAGACAAAATGGAACCCGTTTACTATCCTAAAAAAGAGAAAATCGCGATTAATCGCTAGCGCAAGTCGCTCGGCTTCTTCGATGCGCTGCAGTCACAAAAACCAAGCACCAGCGCTTGGCGATTTCAGAGCAGGTTTCCAGCCCGTACGGTATTCTGTGATAGAGAGCGAGGTATGCCAACCGTAAGAGTTCTTTAGGGTTCGGTGGTACTCTATCCCGACATCAATGTTCAATCGTAAATATCTTGATATATAAACGACCGATCAGCTTATAAAACTCAGGCGATTCCAGTCTGAGCTAAAGGTTTGCAATTATGATTACAGCATTAGCTGGAACAGTGATTTTTTTTTTCAATCCTGGGCAAAGTTAATCAATCCCTTTAATACCAGCAAACCTCTCTTACAAGCTCCTTTCATTCGCTGAATTAAAAGGGTTAGAAAGTTTCAATTATAATGAGTCATATATCATTTTAAAGCTGAGACTTTGTTCTATCCAAATATGATAAAATCAGAAAAATTATTTTTTGCGACTTTTTGGTCGTTTTGTGGTGCCGGGTCACATATGTACATGTACAATGTAGAAGCCCTCAAAGACAAGAGGAGTCGCAATTACATTAATTTTATCCCAGTCTCTCCTACATGTACATACATGTACATTGTAGGTTAGTAATTTTAGACTTCTAGACATGTACACTGTATGCATTCATAAAAGGGTAGTACCAGTGGCGCAAATCCATTTTTAAATTCGGGGGGGGGGGGGGGGGGGGGTCACCACATGATTTAACTTTTGTACCTGTCCGAAATGTCTGAAAATTTTTTCTGATAACCCCCCCCCCCCCCCAAAAAAAAAAGGTTAGCACATTTTTGGGGTCTAGTTTTCTTCCATAATTCTCTAACAAAAAAAAACAAAAAAAAGGGATTCAAAAAGATGGGGGGGGGGGGGGGGGACATTCGCCTAATTTAAAAAAGGTGGTAGGGGGAACATGTCCCCCTGCCCCCCCCCCCTGGATTTGCACCCATGCGTAGAGTACTAACTTTAAACCAGGTTGAAGTGAGTAGATTCAGTCCACTGATACAAGAAAACCTCCTCGTCCCATAATCCATAAATATTACAATTCCGTAACGACGTGAAGTTGAGTTCTGGTAATGCAATTACATTGTGAATAAACTGTCCAAAGCAATTGAGAAGGTTGATCATGCCTACAGGTGTACAAAAGAATTGGTGTACGACTGTACGTGTATACTCTGAGGTTTTGGAATCATCAAAATGATAAGAAACTGACCCAAACTCAATGAAAAGCACATGAACTGCACACAGAAATTGGTGTATGGGACTGCACAAACATGTGGCATGAATGTTCGGCCCGAACATTTCAGCTTATGTATTTCTTGCCATATTTTGAATATGAGGGCATTTGAAGAGCAATCATTTATAGGGGATTTCTACTATGTTCTTCCAAACTGACATACACTGTACATGTAAAAGCAATGAGAAAGCTCACAAATTATTTTTCACCTTTCCCAGATAAGTCAACCTTCTCTTCAACAAAAATTACATGTATGATGTATGTTGCAATGAAATCAATTTCTCATTTTCATTTCAAGACTGGATTCATTTTGTTTATTCATTTCTTTACAGAATTACCGTACCTTTCTCTCTTTCTTTAACTTTATACAGGTAAGGTTCTTTTTCATTTATTCTGTCACCTTCATTTTTTCATTATCCTCCCTTTTTCCTTTAATCCTTTTTTCCCCCATTTTTCATTATCCTCTTTAAGTCTCTTTCTCCTATATTTTTTTCCCAGGTCATTCATCCTTCTCTTATACCCTTCATACATGTACATTTCATGTATATTTCTATCTTTTCCTTATTCTAATATCATTCAGCATTCATCCTTCTCTTACTTTATTTCTCCTTCATTAGGCCTACTACACTCTACATGTATAAGAGAGTTCCAGGTACATTAAATCATGTAACAAGCCAATTTTCAATTACAGTGTACATTTGCACATGTGTATGTACATGTAGGTTCCATTTGTTTCAAAAGAGAACCAGGCAAGATTAAAATTGTACTTAAATATCAAGAAAAATTCCATGATTTGACAAACATTTTGATGAAATAAATATGTTTCGCTGGCACCGCCAACATTTTCCCTGTGTTGTACATGTAGATCTAGTGCCGGTTCAAACAACTCAAAATCAATAGTGCACCATCACTAGGACCGCTCTTATTATCTGTGTGTGCTGGGGAAATAAATAACGGCGGTTCCAGTGATAGCACACTAGCGATTTTGAGGTGTTTGAAAACATCGGCAGTGCCAGCAAAACATATTTTTTGATCAAAATGATTAAGTTGTGAACTTCTGAACGTAAGTACAATTATATAATATTGACTGGCCTTGAGGGGGATATCAGAATATGTTGCCCGCAACAGAATCATATTGCCCCGAGTCGAAGACGAGGGCAATATGGTTCTTTTAAGGGAAACATTTTCGATATTCCCCGAAAGTAGAGCCAGTCAATATCATTATTATTACCTATATGCCTATTTTATAGCAATGACAGACATGTCTGTTTGCCTGTTAGTCCCTCTGATTTCAGGTTATTCAAGCAGGTATTTAATCTGGGCCAAGCAATTGTGACGTAAATTGTTACCGCGCGTATCCAGGTTTAAGCCTACACTTTAACGCGTACACAATACTGTGCACTGACAAGAAAAGATAGATGTTAATCGGGCTCAATGTTGACCGCACTTTTTGTACACAAAGTGAATGGTGAAACCTGGAAGAGGGAAAATATCAGGGAATGATGACCGCTCAGAACTAGGTCATTTACGGACCGTGCAAAATATGGATTTTAATTGCACCGTAAAAATACCCCCATATAGGTAATAATTTTTAATGTTACCCTGTTCTCTTTTGAAACATAAATGGAACCAAACTGGAGGTGTTAATTGGCATGGTATGTACATGTACATTTGTACCTAAAGCTCCGTTCCGCCGCCTTTGCGGAGCTCCCTAGGGTAAGGCCTATTCGAGACCTACATGTACATTGTAGATCTACTTATTAAAGTTAGGTCTATCTAGATGCTGAGAAGTGCAGCCGGTCCATCGTTTGCATTGCAAAATCACCTTAAAATACATGGCATCATATATCACACACACAGGGTACATTACCCTTTGTGTGTGATATGTAATGATGCCATGTATCATGTACTTTAAAATACATGGCATCATAAAATGTCACATACATGTACATGTATCACACACACACAGAGGCTACATTACCCTGTGTGTGTGATATGTGATGATGCCATGTATTTTAAAGTGATTTTGCAATGCAAACAATGGATCGGCCGCACACCGGCTACCAGCCGCACTTCGCGGCATCTATTCTATAGAAAGAAGAAGGTAGACATGCATGATGTAGATCTATCTTCTTTTATCTAAGACTTAGACATGATAATTTATAGATCTAATATTAGACCTACATAATCAGGGCTGCCAACACTCACGCATTGAGCGTGAGACTCACGCTAATAATGAAATTTCTCACGCACAAATCTTAAATAGCTAAATGATAATAAAAACTGATAGATTTGAATAAATTATGTGACCAAATCAAGAATTTATTAAGTGCTGAAAAAGTTGTGAAAGTTTTCCCGCCTCGATCTCACTTCGCGCGCGCCAGCTAGCTATCCTGACATAATTTATATGTGCGTGAATGGCAGGCCAACCAAGTCCACGTAACGTATAAGCCTAGCCCGAGCGACGCGCGCCCATAACATGCAGCGCTATATACAAATCATGTATACCCGGACCGGCCGTATATGTACGTACGTACGTAGTTACGTACCTACTGGTTCATCATATTTTGAATCAGCAGTACATCAGCTCAGAGACCTGACAATTGATCGAGAACGACTTATCAAGACAGATACAAGAAATTCTCTGTTTAGATGCTTGCTTGTTGCATCTTCCCATCATCTGCAAAATTCCATGTTTATCATTTTCTTAACATGTAAATCTGTATAATTTTCTCCCTTCATGCCTTTAGGTATATATGTCAAAATATTCTATTAAGTATGCACCAGATCACACAATTTCACCTTGAAAAATAAAAAAGCTCCACACCGTGGGGGGGGGGGGGGGGGACGCCCCCTCCCACACCCTCCCCCACTCCCTCGCTTCGCTCCCTCGCGCTTCGCTTCTCGTAAAATCTCACTCTCAACTATTATCCACTCGTGCTTCGGAACCATTCGGTTCCACTTGAGATCACGTACCCCTGCTGAATGTGCAGCCTGCTGTAATAGTCCTAACCAAAACATAATAAATATCAAGGTAAAATTGGAACATCACTTACCAATACGTTGCCTTGGGTCTACTCTTGAATTTGATGTAAAGTTTCTGCACCCCGGTATTGAAAAAGCTGAATTTTGGAGCTTGAAAGTTGTTTGCCGTGACTGGGCTGAGGTAACAGTTGATTGTACCGTTTTTATGTATTTTGCTGCCCTCTTGTGCCCGATATAGAAGATTACTTTTGGGGGTTCCGTGGTATGAGCCGCCGTTTGTAAATTTATCATTTAGACAATTTTTTTTTTTATATAATTCAATAATTTACCTTGTCAAATAATTATTCGTATGAAAATGTCATAGAATGAGTACAGGTATTTATGAATAATAATTTTCATGTTTTTAATTATTTATAAATGATGATTTAACAATATCCAGGGATGTCGCTAAAAGCCGGTAACCGGTAAAACTTGCCGCCTTTACACTCATTTCTTACCGGCTGTAATTCCTATATACTGATTAAAAAAATGTATTAATGCAAGCCCATTTATAGGCATTTTGCTTGAGCAAATACTAGCCCTCCCCAAAAAACATGGAGAGCTTATGATGATCGGAAATTCCCTCGATTTTGTTCATAACTTCTGCCACACATGCACAGCCCATCGATCTATCTTGATAGTCGTCGACGAACGCGATTTCCGACGAAAATGAGTGTGTACGGTACACGGGGCTATCGCTCTCATGCACACTCAAAAAACTGAATGCTAGCCGTGACCAAACTCGCTATTGCCGATTTGAAAATTCGTGCGCGCATCACGGAAACCCATACACATACACACACACGTCCAATGAAGCGTAAATGTTTTATTTCCGGGATGCGCAAATCTTCAAATCGGCAATCGAGAGTTTTGTATTGGCTGACTTCAGTTTTCGAGGACTATATTTACTCCAGAGCGGCCGTGGCAGTACAGTGCAGCGGCGCCGGTTATGCAATCGCATGCGTATGCAGCGCATCCGCCGGAGAGCTACAGCTGAGCTGGTAGTGGTGGTACGGTGTGTACATGCGACACTGTCACTGTCACTGGTCAATTTTTTTAAATTTTATTTTATATTCGGAGCAAGTCAATGCAGTGCATGTTGGATGGGTAAGATCAATAAACCAGTTTTATGGTCTCTCTCGTGTCTGTTCCGAACTTCCGAGTCAATTTCCCCGAATAAAGATGGTCTCTTCGCTCTTGTCTTTCGTCCGGGGGCACTGCCGTGCCTATGTCTATGACAGTCGCACACGGCTTCGTACTAAAATGTACATGTACACATGACTGTCGCAGTTAGCTGAAATTCGAAAGGGAAAAATAATTTTAGACGATAATAAAAGACAAGAAAGACCATAGCTGTCTGAATAACTTTTCTTTTATTATTTAGTGGTCAGTGTGTGTGTTCATAAAATGAACGGAAGTACTGGTAGTACAAATTATCATTCAAGTAGAAGCCTGCCCAAAGTTATGCACACACATGGAGTGTGCAGCTGCAGTAGTGCCGGCCATCACAGTAACAATAAAATAATTCATCTTTCACACACGAGCCACCAGTAATTATTGACAGTATCAGTGGTCACTGCAACATTGTAAATACTGATTATATCTTTAAAAAATAAATAAATAAATAATTTGTGATTATATTTTTTAAAAAAAATAATAATTTGGGATTTAAATTTCCACAATGCCAGAATTTTTGCAGGGCTGGGCAAATTTGAATTTGGAGTTTTTTCACCTTGTGTCAAGAAGACTGCTTGAAACTAGACAGACCAGGGCCCTCTTACATAAAAAAAATATGATTAAACGCATCTCAAAGAATTAAACTTTATTTTCACCAATGATCAGGATTGTGTATTTGCCTTTTGTCTGTAAAATGGTTAAAATCCCCCCCCCCCTAGTGCTGTTTCCGAACCGCCGAACCGAACGGAAATTCGCCGAACATGGCACTTCCGAACCGAACCGAACCGAACCGAACGCAAAGGCTTGGTTCGTATGTTCGGCGGAAATATGTAAAGGTTCGTGTTCGCTACTTAGTTTGGCATTTTATAGGCTTATAATTTCAAATCACTGTTTCTTATTTCTGTTTTCTTTCGTTGTGTTTTATTCCTCTCCAAATCCTTTCCCATTGCCAACGAAAGAAATGAATTTTGTTCTCACTCCAAGGAGCAAATCAGCAAACGCTTGGTTTGGAACTTCGGAGGTTCGGCGGAAAATACAAACGTTTTTGTTCATTGCTTACTTTATCTGAGTCCTATGATTTCAAGTCGTCACTTTCTTTTTCTAATTTCCTTTGTTTATTCGTTATTTCTATTTCCCTTTCTACTTTCTTTTTGTTGTCACTCTGAAAGAGAAGAGCTATCGAAGTAATCAAACTTTTAGTTAATACGGCAACAAGGTGAGTTTGATAGATTGAGGCAGCTTTGATGCAAGACAGTTGATTTTGCAGATAAAATGAACATCCGATTGAAGATTATTGTGAGGGGGAGAGATTGGGGAGAAAAGGAGAAGAGAAGGGTAATGTAATAACAAAGGCACTGTGATTTGGAAATAATGAGAACTAAAATAAAATAAAGGTTTAATAAACTTGCCAGGGCCCTCTTTTGTGAACTTTAATAGATCGCATTTTCAAAGTAATGATGCAATCTATCAGAAATTACGAAAAAGGGCCATGGAAGGTGGAGAAGAGATGAGTGGAAGTGAAATGAATGAATGAATTAGGTCGGAGTTCAAAACAAAATAGGAGAATGAACGTCTTTTGTTCCCAGAGTTATGCTGTCCTTGCCCACATCATGCCCACACAGACCCAATTCAAGCTTAATCTGTGGTTTTTTTCTTATCACATTCTCAATTTCAAACATAAACAGCGCGATAATTAATTGTCCCCCAAGAGAGCTGCAAAAGCCCAGCGCAACACGCAGTGCAATCGCGCCCCTGAGCCCCGCCCCGGCCACACTCTTCTCCACGTGGAAGAAAAAAAAAAGCATCACTGCGCCATAAAATTTGACCAATAGAACGGCAATGAAAGTGTTTTCTTGCATATGCATGATCCAATCGGCTGTGGCACGTGATTATTCGCGAATGTGATTGGCCGTCACCTTACCTTCCCAGAAAGCGCTCTTTGTGTACGGCTAGCTCCCACTGCACATGCACACTGAACGCTTTCTCTATTATGCTAGCTGACGTCGCGATCGCCGGCCATGAATATGATTGGTCGGTGATCGTGACGTCACGCGCACTGTATGTGTACGGAGCTGTGCAGTGTAATGTGCATTGCGTAACATGCACCATGGAGGTGTAAAGAGAACTTCGCGTCTATCATCAAGACTTGGTGATAAACAGAGAAAGAGAAAGAGAGAGAGCCGAATAATTATGTCAACAACTGGTTTCTCTGGGGGCTTGTTGTCCGCGGAGACTCCTGGAATGTGACAGGGGGCACGCGAGCGCAATTAATCTTATTGGGGGTAACTCTTTGTCTTCCTTTCTTCCTCAATGCTCTTGCACTTCCGAACCTTCGAACCGAATCAAAGTTCGAACGAAAAATGCCGAACCCTTCCGAACCGAACCGAACCCGAACATGGCGCTCGATCGACAGCACTACCCCCCCCCCCCCCAAATGACTTGGGCCTAATCTAATATTAGACATCATGATCTAAAAAGATAAATGTACCCCCAATGAAAAAGGGGTATCCTTTTAATAAAAATTAAAAAGTAAGTAACCATACAAATTGATGAAAATAATAATCTAGTCTTGTTGTTGTAATCATTTGAAAGTGAATGACAGAACAGTGGAGGGTGGTGTGAGAGACAGAGTGGTGTACTGTGAAAAGTGTGAATTTCATAATACATGTAACATGATTGAGATGCATATGGCAGTACATGTAGGTCCTCAAAACTATGACCATTTCATACAAAAATCATCATGCAAGGATAAAAGTAGACCCTAGCTCTTCATGTCAAACCATGAAAAATCTTAACATTATGATTAGATACAAGAGTTTGTTTTTTTTTTTTTTTGGGGGGGGGGGCACAATATAAAAAAAAAAGCTCAGAGAAGGAGTCTAGAGTAATGTATTTTTCATTTCGGCTGTCTGCAGTTGTGATTGTTCATGAATATATATGTTTAATATACATACATGTATGGAAAGGTAGAAGAAAAGATTAATTCAAATTTTGTTCATAGGTATGCACCAGATTGCATGATTTCAAGTTTAAAAATGCAAAAGCTCCCTACCGTGGGAGGGGGGATACCCCCCTCCCACACCCTCCCCCCCTCGGTCGCTTCGCTCCCACGCAATGATGGTACCTCCTATAAAATAGAAGTTACCTCCTTCAAGAAAAATTAGCAACACCCCTGAATATCCATTATTTACATTTATCTATTTTGCTTTCAAGTATAAATGATTTCACAATATTTATTTATGTGAAGGGGGGGGGGGGGGGGGAGAGGATTCACTTATCACGATTTATAAATAACAATTGTCACAATATCCAATATCTTTGCTTGACACTGTATCCCTTAAAAGGGAATCGGTAACTTTGTGGAGGCTTGATTTAATCAATTGAATTTTGTATCTGTCTTGTATAATGATGTTCAGAAGGATGAATAAATAGCGAGGCATAGAAAGGTTTTCAAATATACAATGTTATTATTAAGAAAAAGTGTGATAAGCTTAAATCAACAGATAAATTGCTCAGACACATTAAACAAGAGCATTTAATACGAATACATAAGTAAAAAAAAATCCCAACAGATCATGCTTAGTTACAACAATAGTTTATTTACAGATCCACAAATTTTTCAGCCTCTCCCTCTCCCTCTCCCTCTCCCTCTCCCTTTATCAATTAAGTGGAAAAACATATACAAATGATATACAGTTTCTTTTAAAAAATTAATATAACTTCACAAACGGCGCCTCATAACGACAAGGGTCGGCAGTATTTTTTCCCCGTCCGATTTTCCTATCACAACCACCATACCACCGAAAATGCTCCGATGCCAGAGACGACTTGCTTTGGAAGGTGGTAAGATTTGTCTTTTTTATCATTAAGTTTGAAAAATTAATGATAATTTTACCAGCTAGACCTAGCTTCAATAACTAGTCACCCCTCCGGAGTGAATAATTTACTTCATGGTGAGGTAAAAGAGCGTGAGTTAGGTGAAACTTAGTTTCAACGTACCCGTAATGTAAGAGGAGTACGAGGTTATAATCAAATGAGTGCTATTATCCAATGTTGGCAGCCCTGCATAATTCATTTGCTTTTTCTCCCTTTCTCCGTCACCATAATCCATATTCATATTCTAGTTCTAGACTATTTCTTCCCTTCCTTCTTTTCCTCTGTTCTTGTTTTATTAGATGTCCTCTAGTCCTTTTATTCCTTTGTAATTATTGTCATACTGCCTGGCCTTGCTCCTTCATTTTCATTCGTTATTCTTCTTAGCCTTCATTTGATTTCTAACTTTTTAATCCTCTCCCTTTGCCATTTTGTCCCCATCATCACACTTCTCATTCTCTCATGCTCTCTAATTCAACTTCATGCATCCATCATGTTTCCAATCACCTTTTGGACTGTTTTTCTTTCTTTCTTTTTTCAAAAGTTTAAAGGGTACCAATCACCAAATACATTTTTGCTGAGTATGTTAGAGGTTTCATGTCGTTATACTATATTCAAAATATGGGCTTCAAATATTAATTCTATAAAGAGATATTGCAATTTTAATTACACTCTCTTCGAGCATTGAGTAGTCTACTCACGAGTCGCTTTTACGCTTATTAAGCGTTAAAGCGACTCATGAGTAGACTACTCGACGCACCCGTATGAATGAAGATGTGAAAGATTGTTGGCAGTTCAAGATTTTGGGAGGCACTAATTCCAGAATAGCTTTTGGACGTAGAACCAAGGATTTGAAACTGAAATTTAGTTACATACAAGAAGATCCCATGATGTATTATTCAAATACACCTTTTTGGCAAATGCCCTCTCCTTTAATGTCACTTCAGGTAAAAGAGGTTATATCGAAAACAGATATTTGTTTCGCACAAAAACAAGCAGCCCTAGAAGTGATAAATTTGAAATGGAATAATTATTTACACATATACACAGATGGATCAAGATTACCGGACAAAGACCATGCTGCCGCTGCTTTCTATGTTCCATATTACAACGTTTCTCAATATAAGAGACTGACAAACTTCACATCTTCCTATAGAGCAGAGATGGCCGCAATTGTACTTGCCCTAATATGGTTATTACAACTCCCTAGTCTTTATACCGGGGCAGTTATCCTTTCCGACTCCTTGAGTTCACTCCTGGCCATAAAATCTCGTAAAGATGAATCTTTTGTTCTTGAAATTCTAACCTTGTGCAGTCAGTTAAAACACAAAGGTACCCATGTTAATTTCGAATGGATTCCCAGTCATTGTGGCCTGCACCACAATGAGATAGCAGATAAGTATACTAAAGCAGGACTAAATAAAAACATAGAAATCAACAACGCACTTACTAGAGCAGAATCCAACTATGTTATAAAGAAATACTACAAAGAGAAATGGCAACAAAGATGGGAAGATACGTCATCACCCCTAAAGGAAATACAACCCCAAGTATCACAAACATTTGTGTGCTACCTGAATATTAAACAGAAATAATGAAACTATACTTCATCGCCTAAGAATGGGAAATGTAGGACTGAACGAAAATTTATTCAAGCTGAATCAACATGAGACTGGACACTGCACATTTTGTGAGCAGGAAAAAGAAACGGTAAATCATTACTTATGCAAGTGCCCCCTCTATCTTATAGAGAGAGCCATGTTAATTACTGAAACTGGCATAGAAAATGAAAATGCAATCCCATCACTTCTGAAATCCACTGACCCTGTCGAACAGCAGGCTCTGGTTAACTTTGTGCTTAGATCCAAAAGGGTATACCCCGACTAACCATTTTGCACTGCACTTAATAATTATTATTTGAGCCCAAGATGTTACGCTTATAATTAAAAGAAGAAGAGAAAAAAAAAATAATAAGGAAAGCACTCAGAAAGAAAATAGAGAGAAAGAAAGGAAAAATAATCATATATTTAGCTGGAAATTTTATTTTTTTACTCGATTAGAGTCTATATGACATGTTACTTTTTCGTTCCTTTTTGGACTTTCGGTCAAAACATTGAAGAAATGCAGCGGAGTTGACATGACCTATTGGTGGACGTCGGGGGACCTAGGCTAGTCTCTTTGACGAAGCTGAGAAGCCTGTCACAATATACCGTGTCCGGGTTGGTCCTTGGACGCCCAACATAGCTGGTAGGCAGTTGCTCGACAGCCGCTGACCTCTTCAACTAAAAACTCAAAGCTTAAAATGCAACATATATACCCAATTATTTATTCTCGAAAATATAGTTTGTCCAAAAAACAAACAAAAAAAAAATGATAATAATAATAATAATAAATGAACAAATAAATATAGAAAAGGCGTAAATATTCACTCTTGAATGATAAGCGCCAATAAACCAAAAACAACAACAACAACAACAACAACGCACTCGCCAAGATAAAGGCTCACGCGGGACCAAACTCGGAGTTCGGTTTCGTGCGAGCATTTTCATGTTATCCTCTAAGGCTCTATTTTCTTCATAGATCTACAAGGATTGCAATTCCGAACAGATTGTATTAGCGAACGTGTACAGTTAAGCGCCTAAAATGGGTTTTCATAAGCGTGGGATTACGCGTATGAAAACCACACTATTGAAACAAAGGTTGTGTCTTTTTCCCATAGGTTTCACACGTTCTGAAATACAGTAGGCCTACCTTTTTCAAGGGACCAAAATGCCACGTCGTTGGAAAGGGGTTCACTCGGAAGGGAATATCGTATTAAATCTACGTTGTCTTTTTAAAATTCCATCAGCTTCTTTTTCTGTAGGACTTTGAGCATTCATTATGTAAGTTTGATAGATATTCGTTTGATATTTTATTTGCTATCGTTGATTTTCTGAAAAGTGTTCGGACACTGGATCCACCACCATATTAAGAATACCAGACAAAGTTCTTTGACGTGATTTTATACTTTCTAGCTGTACAAAAATTATTTTTTCAGGTTATCTTCGGATAAGCTTGTACATGTATTACTATTAGTGGGTGATTGGTACACTTTTAAAGAGATACTGCAAGCACATAAATTCTACAGCTGGAGATTAAGCCGCGAAGCAAGAGTGAGATAAGCGACGTACCCGACGGGCGTCCCGCCCGAGGTCCGGGCAATTTCCATCTTATGATCCGCTGGAATGATCTACTTTTTATGCAAGATCTGCGACTACAGCACGGGACAATTATCAACATGATCAAACTCAAACTTCAAAGCCACTGCAGCCACTACTAAAAATTAATTTGGGTACCGCATATCAGATACCTGGTTTTATCATACTGATTATATCAAATCGATGATCTCATGTAATAATGAGTAAACTTACCTTCCCGAGGCACCGTTTCTGTCGAATTTACTTTCTTCACTATATAGCTACTGTAAGTTGTGGTTAAGTTGCCGTATGTATGATTCAGTAAGGGAACTCATAATACGCATACGGAGATGGATTACCAATTTCTCTACGCATGCATCATATCAGTAGTAATCAACGATAATTATGTCCCTAGTCCAGGCATGGCAGGCAAGGAGGGGGTCGGGCTAACTCGGCACTAGGGCGAACTCGGCACTGCGCGGTGACTATGTTTCAAGAGTTGAAGTCCACGCTACGCACCGTACCCTTTTTTAGCCTTAAATTTCATGTTTTGCATAATTTTACTTCTTGAAATTGTCAACATTACTTCTTTGCTAATCATTTTACACATTGATATCAAATAGTTTGAATTTAAGTGTTTTGAAATGTGTAATTAAATGCGAAATTTAACGCAAATGTTTGCGATCACTTTAACTCTCTGGGCTCACTCCGCGGCGATTTTCCGCCAAGGCCGAGTTCGCCCCAGTGCCGAGTTAGCCCGCATCCGCAAGGAGGTACTGCTTGCCTAGTACCTCCTAGTACCTCCTTTAATATAATGGATAGAGATGAAATATCAAGAAAAAATGAGATACATTTTCACGTAGCGGTATTGTATCAATGCATAGATCTAGAGCTGGTAACTTCTGTTGAAGCGTACTACGCAAGAAGATATACTAACTCATCGTTACAAATTATACGTTTTATTGCCGCGGGGCTCGGATCTAGTCTTATTTCACAGACTCCATTCTCTTTTCAAGGAAAAACAAAAACATATTTAAAAAGTGAATAAAAAGCAGTTGCTAGGCTACGCTACTTTAATTTCTTTCATCAAATCTATTATCCACATTCTTAAAAATATTGGTTTAAGATATGAAAAAGAGGGCACCTCAGATAGGGATGCTATCTCACTTGCCAGTTGCCAGCGGAGTCCCTGTGCGTCTTATGCACCATGAATAAAAGAGGATCGAAGTAAAAAAAAACTCAAAAATACCCTTGTGTAATCATGATTATATCGCTGATCCTGTAAAAAAAAAAATATCTGAAATACAGAAATACACAGAAAATTTTCAATTTTTTTAGGCGATGCTTCCGGGGAAGTTTTCGAGAAATCAAGCGCCCCCCCCCCCCCCCCCCCTCCAACCTCCGGCAGGGGCAACGCCGTTTGCACCTTAAACACCTATAGGAGCTGGCGCTGCATGCGCTCTATATAGCACTGGCGTAATGATTGGACGATTAGGGCCCACAAGTCCCATGAAAAAAATAAAATTAATTTAAATTAGAAGAAAGGAAGAAATGAATTAATTTATTTGATACAGCAATTCACTATAGCCTAGAACAAATATATATTTTAAGATCCGTTACAGGACTCAAGATTTTATGATCCCTGCCAAATACTCTCTCTAAATATAGTGAATTTTCACTTTGTTTTCACTCCCCCGGGAGTCACGTCAATGATCACTTGTTTATGAGTGAATATCGAGTGACTATTAAGTGCTCTCTAAAAGGAAAAGAGTGAAGTTTCACTATATTTTCACTCTATTTTCATTCCCCCGGGGAGTGATGTCAGTGATCACTCGATTTTTTTGGATTCTTTTTCTGTTAGAGTATTAAAGTTAAATGTAGGCGGCTATATTTTGAATGCAAGGAAGTATTATTTTAATTACTACAATCTTAATAGCCTATATACCAAGCCCATGCATATATGCCTATATTTTTTTTCTTCAAAAATGAGAAAAACTGTAAAGCCGTTTGATTATAATTTTGCAAGAATAAGACCATAAAAATCCAGGTGGGGGGGGGGGGGGGGAGTTATGTCTCATTGAGGCCGGTATATATACGGCAAAAATTGAAGAAGAAAAAAAATCCGCGTCCATGACCTTCTGAAAAGCACCCTATAAACGAGGATTTAAGTCAAGAGGTATATGATACCCTATTCAGGATAACCCCCCAAAATTTCTGAATTTTTTTTATCCATAATAGGGATTTTTTTTTATTATAGATTTTGCATAGCTGATTGTACATTCGAGGATTGGTTCTTCTTGGTCCCCCCCCCCCTTTTTTTTTCCAAAAAGGAAGAGTTAAGACAAATATTTATTTTGGAACACAGCAGAATGATGTTTTCATTGAAGGAGTAGAAAAGAACCTCTTTGGATTCATGGGAAAATATCCACGGGAAGATTTGCAGATGCGCTTCCCCTGACCGGCTCCCGAATGGTATGGTGGTTGATCCAGTGTCCGAACCCTTTTCAGAAAATCAACGATAGCAAATTAAATATCATATGAAAATCTGTCAAACTTACATAATGAATGTTCAAAGTCCTACAGAAAAAGAAGTTGATGGAATTTTAAAAAGACAACCTAGATTTAATACGATATTCTCTTCCGAGTGAACCCCTTCCCAACGACGCGGCGTTTTGGTCCCTTGAAAAAGGTACTGTATTTCCGAACGTGTGAAACCTATGGGAAAAAGACACAACCTTTGTTTCAATAGTGTGGTTTTCATACGCGTAATCCCACGCGTATGAAAACCCATTTTAGGCGCTTAACTTTACACGTACGGTAATACAATCTGTTCGGAATTACAATCCTTGACTATATAGGCCTACTGTCAAATTTCTTACCCTTTTCGTGGATCTTTTCTCATCACTACTGAATTTGATACCTTTTTTTTTCAGAATTTTCCTGTTTTTGATACCCAAATGACGGATCCCCGGGTTACCCATCTGGAAACTGGCTTAAAAAAAAAAAAAAAATAAATAAATAAAATAAACTTTTTTTATCGTTTTTCATCATGGACGTTGACGAGGACACATTTAATGTCTGATCCTGATATTCTCCAAGGCTTTCTCATGTATTGCTGTACCTTTTGATTTGCCTATATAACTCGTTTTCTGTAGGTTAATTTTGACTTTATTTGCATTAATCATTCCTGGACCTTCTCTAATTTTGCACTTAGGCCTATTAGCCTATTTCTAAATCAATTTTTTTTTTTTTTTGTTGTTGTTGTATGAAACAGGTTTGAATCGTCAGCAAATATTCTGAAATTGAAAAAGTTTGTAAATGGAGTTAGGTAAATCATAAATAAAGTATAGAAATAGTGTTGGTCCAAGAACAGAGGGTTGAAGGATACACATGTTATCAAAAGTTTATTTAAAACATCTCATCCTTGTTATAAACTGGGATCGTTTGGTCTTCAAACCATTTCAAAGATTCCATTCACGGATTCAATAATGTGACACTTTTTAAAGGAAAATTATTTGGTGAGGGTTTATACATGTATCAAAAGCCTTTTTAAAGTCAATAAATATATTAAGTGTTACTCGGCCTTCATCTATGTATTGCAAAAGTGTATTTGCATTAATTAAAGACAATTCTTTTTTTTTCTTTTTTTTACAAAAACCATACTGATGCTGAAACAGGACATTATGCATTAGCCGCTTCCAAAAAAGCAATTACCTTACGCGGTTATTTATTATTTTTTCAAAGATTTTCCCAGCTAGTACTGGTATATAGAACCGAAATGGGTCTGTAATTGCCAGGTAGATTTTGTTGTCCCTAATTTTTTTAATTAGGTGTCACGGCTTTGCTACTTTCAAAGCTTCTGGAAATTTTCCCTTTTCTATAAAAAGATTAAAAACAGTCAGTTAATGGACTTTAAATGAATAGTGCAGTATCTTTCAACAGTCTTGTAGGCAAATTATCATATAGCCACATGCATGCTTTTGGGTGTCTAAAGTCTGCAGTGGCATCTTCATTCTCAGCAACTGGTTTTAAAAATAGTGATTTTTCTGTTTTATTTCCTAAATAGTCAGAATGAAGTTTGGGAGGGTGACCGCCCCCACCGCCCCCCCCCCCCCCCCCTAGCTACACGCCTGTGGACTGCAACCTGTGTAAGCAACTTCCAACATTATGGAGACATGCCCTGGGCCTAGTACGAAGAAAACGTCTGCGACTCAGACTAGGTGTATTGATGATGGCGTCAAAAGAGAGAGTCTGCCTTGTGCCGGCGCTCGGAGAAAACAAATTTTAAGGTAAAGCAACAATTATTCCGTCCAGTATTAACCAAATTGATGAAGAAAATATTATTTTATATTTAAATTATATCATATACAAAACGAGTTATCTTTTCATGTCATTAATGATGTAGTAATGGTACATTTTGATGGAAATTGGTCATGTAAACTAGGTCTAGTACTAGATCTAGAGAGAATTGGATTCGAGCGAGCGACTTCTCACTGCACTCCACATGTCACAGGCATAGCTTGATGCACAGGCTAAGCGCGGTTCCACTCACTGCACTTATCCGAGGTTATTGGAGATAACCTCGCACTCTGTACCTTCATATCGTGAGCAATTGCCTCCCATAGCAAGTGTGTGATATCTTGCACATATGTGTGCGGCAGAGGAGCAAGATCACCGACCAAAAACAGCCTGAAATTTCACTTGATCAAGATAGTAAAGATCCTATCAAAGGATCTGGCATGACATTAATATTCTATCATTCTAAAATGTAGAAGGAAGTATTTTCTCAAAATTTTGCCGATTATATTGGTGTTTTTACCTCTTCAACTTTGACTGAGGTCGTGACAGGCCGAAATTGACACAGCTCCATATAGTGATAGTCACGTGAGTAGCCTCGAAGGCTCTGTGAAAATTTTTTAAAAAGCTGACGCTACTCTTCACAGAAGACACTTTTTTTTTTTTTTTTACTCTTCACAGAGCCTTCCAGGCTACCCGTGAGTGGGGTCCACTCACGACTCGCTGAAGCTATAACATTAACAACTAGTAACAGATCAACACACGTCACACATTTATGCCTTCTATGATGATAATGGGGAACAAATTTTGCGCATATTTACATTAATTTAGGAATGTTATATTTGATCCTTATCATTTGAAGTTGTTGTGCAAAAGTCTAACTAGAGGCTATTGAGTTTTGTAGAACTTCAAATTTCAATCATATCAAATATAACATGTACCAATCACCTGAAAAAATAATTTGTGTACAGCTAGAAAGTAGTATAAAATCAACCTCAAAGAACTTTGTCTGGTATTATATAGGTCAACAGTTAAAGAGTATGAAGGAAATAAAGATAACATGAAAATGCTCGTGCGGAACCGAACTCAGAGTTTGGTTCCGCGCGAGCCTTTACCTGGACGAGCACATACGGGTGCATCGAGTAGTCTACTCACGAGTCGCTTTTACGCTTGTAAAGAGTGTAATTAAAATCGCAATATCTCTTTATAGAATTAATATTTGAAGCCCATATTTTGACTATAATATAACGACATGCACCCTCTAACATACAGAGCAATATTATTTTTGGTGATTGGTAACTACCCTTTAACTTTTTAAGAAATAAAATAAATGACTCGGATCTAAATAAAATTAAGTTTTACTAAAAGTTACGTTTATTTAGCTTTAACTATGAGTCATTAACTCCCTGGAGTTTCCGAGTCGTGTGACTAGCTTTTGTGAATAACTCAAAGTAGGTCTAACCAGGGGCGGCGCTACAGGGGGGGGCAGAGGGGGCGACCGCCCCCCCTATGATTTTTCAAGTAGTGAAAAAAGAGGAAAAAAAAGAAGAAAAAAGAAAAGGAGGAAGAAAAGGGAAGAAAGAAGAAAGAGGAGTATTAAAAAGAGAGGTCTTAAACATATAACTCTATATTACCCCTGTTATTTAATGGAGAAAAAATATGACGTCATCTTTAGGTCGTCTTGCCCCTCCTATCAAAATACCCTGGCGCCGCCCCTGGGTCTAACTGTTTAGTGTGAGGACTGAGGTCGACTAGCAGACGAGATCTATATTCTAACTGAGTTTTACTTAGAATATCAATTTTTACCAAGGCAAAGTTGAATTGCCAATAGATTCTAACATTAAACAGCAGTTTAAGTAAAATGGGCACATACAAACTAACAGTTGATTAATTTAGGAAATTCATTGTTGAACCTGTAGAAGAAAAGAATTCCATGGAAATCACGATTGTGAATTTTGATGTACGCCACCATGCTCATTCTCCCACCGTCCCACCAGCGTAGCGTTGTGGTGGCAGACTCCCACCACTCCCGCCATGATCATATGACCTTTCTCCTGCTCTCCCACCAAGCATGAAAATCTCCCGCTTTACAAAAAAACCTCCTGCCAAACGTGTGAGTGACTTTTGGAGGGCTGGCTCACCCCCCCCCCCCCCCCCCCACTGAGCGACTTCTGGCGGAAAACAAATCTTGAGAAAAATGCAAATCTCCTTCCAAGCAGTTCCCCCAAAGTTGACAGCCTTGCAATATACAAGGTTCTCTTAGTTTTAGGGCCTCACAATAACCATTACCTGTCTTTCACTTTTGCATATCATGTCTGCTAAAACTACAGACCTCTGCTTCTGATGAAGGCTGAACATGGTGAGACTGGCAACTGGACTGCAAAAATCAGGACGATTTGTTAACCAAGGTTGAGGCCACATCGTGAGTTTGAAGGTGTCTGCGTTGCTCTCATTTACCACTATAGAAGCATTACCATGGACACGATTCAGGTTTGATATTAATTTTGTTTCTATGATGATAATGAAAACTTGATGAACATGAAAATGAAAAAAAAAAAAAAAAATATTGGAACATATTGGCCCGAATTCACAAAGGTGGTAATAGATTTGTACCATGGTTTATGCAGATTTTGTGGTATATGTGTGCTTGATTTCGCGCATACACTCAGAAAGATCCAATAATGAATGCGCGTGATTAGCAAAGTGCGCAAATTTTACGCTAGTTGCCCCGGTTTAGACCATGGTTATGTAAATTAATTGAAATAAACTGTGCATAAATATCATAAACCATGGTCTAAACCATGGCAACTAGCGTAAAATTTGCGCACTTTGCTAATCACGCGCGTTCATTATTGGATCTTTCTAAGTGTACGTGCGAAATCAAGCGCACTTATACCACAAAATCTGCATAAACCATGGTACAAATCTATTACCACCTTTGTGAATTCGGGCCATTGTAATTGACATATTTTTTTTAGATTCCTTTTTGTACCTGTAGTCGTGTATGAGCTCATGAATTAAATTCTGAAGAGTACTTTAATTGTAATAGGAGAATAGAAAATCTAGGTGATTCTGTATGAGTGACATTTTCATTCCTGCTATATATACAAGTAAAAAATTGTACTTCCATTTCGGGCGATGACAAAGTATGTACATACTATCAGAGAGCAGTATTAATCAATAATGCTCAAAGTGATCTGTCATTTTGGGATGAAGTAGATGAAAAATTTGCTGACATAAAGGGCATCCATGTGTCCCCTATGACATATGCCATATCTATATTTATTTCACTGGAGAAAAAAACAACTTTACATGTAGCTATGTTTCTTTCTGAGAATGAAAAAAATAATGTCAAATATTTAGAGGCACTAGAAAGAAAAAAATTACCAGAGTGCTTTATGACGACTGCTACTATACATGTATAACAACTGCAACTATACATGTATAACAACTGCAAAGCAATTTTTCATCAATTTATGTGCTCAGTAGGCTAGAAAATGTTGCCAAAATGTCTCTTATTCTATTACCAAAATATCCCTGTTTTCTAGTATGGAATCACTCTCTTGTTTTTTTCTGTTGCAATGACAGGCATACCTGCTGGGAGGGGAGGGAGATGACCCCACCCCTGAGCCAGAGACCAGTGAGAATCCCCCAGCAGCAAATAAATCCTACTTCACCAAGGTAAGCAAAACTTTTTCTCAAGCCCAGATTTATAATCAGAGAGAGTGATGTCTACTTCCTGCTCTTCCTAGGGTGCTACATGTTCAACTCTTTCACATTCAGTATAAATTGGTCCAGAACAGTGGCAGATTTGGGGGGGGGGCAATCTTGGCCTGTGCCCCCCCCCCCCCCCCCCCCCCCCCCCCGCTTTTGAGAGAAAACAATGCATTGTGCCCCCCCCCCCCTTTTAGAACAGAATTTTTATAGTTTTTTTTGCTTTCAGAGAATTATGGAGGAAAACTGGACCCTCCCCCCCCCCCCCCCACTGAGCGACTTTTGAAGGGCTGGCGAGACCAAAAAAATACAGATCTCCCTCCAAGCAGTTTCCCAAAGTTGACAATCTTACATTCGTGTCCCCCCCCCCCCCCCTTATAGAAAATCCTGGATCCGCTCCTGCTCCAGAATATGAATATACTGTAACCTTTTGAAGATGATGTATAGTGAACTGTAGGTAGGTTTCCAGATGAGGCACTCATAGGCCCTTGTCTATGTGGGACTGTGTCAAACATTCACTGTTGCAGTACGAGTCAAAAACAGACAACAAAATTGCTCTGAGCAAGATTTGATTTTCTCATATTTGCTAGATTACCTGATTCAGGGACTCTTCAACTCTTACAAGTATGCTACAAATTGAGGGTTTCAGAGTTGAAAGTGAAATTTTAAATAATTATTTCATGTCATGTATGAATGATCTAAGACTTGACCAATCCCCGCCTATGCACATAAAAGCTATTGAAGCCTATTCACCCGTAAAAGTTATTGTCTGAAGACAAAAGTTATTATCTGAAGATAAGCTTGTACATGTATTAGTGCAGGTGAGGAGGGTCTTTCTTTTCTCAATTAGAACTGAGTCTTTTGTGACATATGACAGATTAAACATAACTATCTTATGTTAGTGAAAATAGAAAACAGGATACACCTGATTAGAACAAGGCTACATGTAGTCCTGATGGGTAAATTGATGTAGCAGGATACATTTAGAAATCCCTAAATTACCACTTTTGTCTGCTAACTAAATCACAAAGTTTTGAAAACATTCCCTTCTCAAATGAATGTAGAAGCTAACCTTGACTTATTTTTGAATAATTATCTCCACAGAAGGATGGTAAATTCTGCTGCACCAGGTGTAATAACCTCTTTACACAGAAGACCAATCTTCAACGCCATGTCCGGAAGGTCCACAAAGAGGCCACAACCAGCAATGCCAGGACCACATGCATCCATCCAGGATGTAAGGAGATGTTCTACCATAAGACCAAGCTCATGCAGCATCTTGAGGAAGACCATGGCATGTCTTTGCAGAAGTCTGACCTCTCATTTGAGAATGAGGAGAAGTTTCTGGCATGGAAGGAGAGAGAGGAGAGCCAGAACTTTGCTTATTTTTCAAAAGAAAGAGGCGCTATCCAATCGTCACTCTGCATTCATCAGACCTATGCTTGTCAGAGGAATGGCAGCTCCCGTAGTCACAAAGCTAAAGGAACTCCAGCCAGGACAACCTCCAGGAAGATGTCCAAGGGATGTGTCAAGACGGACATGATTTGCCCAGCAAGGATCATTACAGCCAAGTGCCTAAAGACAGGCAATCTCAAGGTGACATATTATAGCTCCCACTCTCACCCTCTTCTGTCTAGTGACATCAAGTTCCATCCATTACCGCAGAAGTTGAGGGATGACTTGAAGTTGAAGATCGCGTTTGGTGTCACTGTGGAAGATATCCAGAAAGACCTTGCTCGTCCAAATCACAGCAATATCGATAATCTGACTGTATTCAAGAAGCAGCTAAACATCTCACGACACCACATGCAGCAAATGAGACGGAATATATTCAAAAGAGCGGAGAAGAATCCTGAAGGTCTGGACAGCATCTCCAACCTTGCCATCCTCCTGGAGAAACACAGATCAGAGGGACATAATCCCATCATGATGTACAAACCTGAAGGAGGGCAGTACATCATTGGAAAGCTTGAAGGTGATTCCCTAGCAGTGGACGACAGTCCAGTAGTTGTTGGCTTGCAGACAAAGCAACAACTTCATATGCTGCAACTTTTCACAGTCAAGTACCTTTGTGTTGACTCAGTGCCATTTCGTGATTACCTACTGGTGAATGTAAGCATGCGAGATGATTACGGTAGAGGAAGTCCAGTGGCTCATCTTATTTGTAGTCCGGATGATCAAGCAGCGCTCTTCTACTTTTTCCAAATAATTGCAGAAAGTTTCAACAAGTCTATGCTGGCAGGGATATTGACTGATGAATCGTCTAGCTGCATCAACATTCTCCTGGCCATCTTTGGTGAGAACCTTACCCATGTCCTCTGCAAACGTCTAGTTCACCATGACTGGCTGCATCAGCTGCAAGTGCTGGTCACTGACAAGGAGCTCAGGAGAGAGATGTACACATCCTTAGTCTTGCTTATGGAAGAACCAAACTTGAATCAGTTCACCAGTATGACTAGCACATTTCTGAACAGATATCGGCCCAAGGCCAAGGGCTTTGTTGTGTATTTCAAAGAGTCATACTTGGATCGATGTCCGAAGTGGGCAACATGCTATGGCAATTATTCTTCAGATCCTAACCACACCACAATGTATGATGAAGCATTCCACAAGCCGCTGAAAGCTTACCTTGACAGGGAGAGCAAAGAGGGTGAGATCTATGACCTCGTAGCTTTCTTGGTGAAGATCGCTGATGAACCAGGTGAGCAGTCTCTCTTACAAAGTTGTCTGCAACCAGGGCAGACAGTAGGGACCAGATCAAGGCACGAAGAAGCCCTACAGATACCTGATAACTGCGTTACAAGAATGATGGCAAAGATGTATTCAGTCAAAACTGAGATGGAGCTCCTGCATGTCAAGAGAGTAAAGAAGTTTTGCCCAGAGGCGGCATGTAGTCCGCAGTGCATTGACGTGTGCTGTGTCGAGCTTTGTCCGCATCTTTACACCTGCACCTGTGGTGCAGAGTTGAGGCTTTGCCCCCACATACACAGAGTCCACATGCAGATGCAGGGCTCCTTCCTGGTTAATATAAAAGCACAGCTGACAGATCCTACACGAAAAGGCATAACCACTTCAGCACCTCCGGCCCCTCCTCAGCAGAAACTCAGGAGAAGTCCCAGACAAGCACGAAAAGAGACTGTAGTTCCAGCTGAAGAATCTGTTCCAAATACAAATGAAAGTGAAGGTAACAGAAAGAATGGTATAGATGCTGTTGCTTCTAAGGGTGATGCTGCGAATGATGATGACGACGATGACGACGATGACGACGACGCTGATGATGGGGATGATGGAGCACTCTTTATGGCAGACACTCATGAACCTGAAGATAATGATGACAATGATCCACAAGACCCAGGCTTAATTTACAATGCTGATCCAGTTCCAATGGAAGATGATGAGACATCTGATGTAAACTTGACAAAAATATTAGATGTCAATGACGAACTTCTTGCTCTTCTAGAAAATAAAAAAGTACAAGCTTCCCTGTTCCCTTATATTCTCAGTGAACTTAAAAATATTGTTGCAAAATGCAAAGCTCAAGTGCCAGCTGACTCCTTGGAATCGCATAATCTGAGGAGAAGGGCAAAGCGGAAAGCTGCAAACCCACTTCCCTTGCTACAAATAAAGATGAAAGGGACTGCTATTAAGAAAGCGCTCGAGTCCAAACTTACTTCTTTGCAAGAGAATAGTGTAGAGCAAGGAAGGGTGCTAGATATTCAAGGTGGAGGCACGCAGATTACCAAACCAGAATCAGCAATGCCATCAGCACCTGCAGCAGCTGCAAATTCTTCTGCAGGACTCCAGGACTTGCTGTCCTATGTCATAACTTCGGCTGCTCAGGCCCAGCCTGGCAATGCTGTGTACATGGTTCCGGGGACTACCTCCACACCGATGCCCTCGTCTTGCGAAGGGATGATCCCTTCAACAGCTCCTACCCAAGTGAGAGAGAACTCGCCCGTACAGATCATCATGAATACTCCTGCAACATCCCACATCCAGACCTTACACACAGCCTCCTCTGCTGCAGGGATCTCTGAACCCAGTCCTCTAGAGGCCGAAGCCATGCAGCCCCTTGTTGCGCCACTTCAACAGCCTCAAAGGCACCTGTTTCCTCCTGCCACAGCACCACTTAGCATGACTGATTTTGCATCTCTGTCTTCTCAGCTAGTATCTTCGCTTCCTCCTGTTCTCTCCTCATCGACCCAGCATCACAGCCAGCAGGAATCAGAGTACATCCCCCGTCAGCCAAGCCTGACTCCGTCCGGAAGTGTTGTCTCACAAACCATCGTCACACAAATTGTCCAGAGAAGTGCACCCTCTCCTTACCCCTACAAGGAGCATTCGCAATCACTTCCCCTGCCTGGAACAAATCAACAAACAGGCATGACTGCCTCCTACCTGGCCTCACAGCTCGGCCACCACATGATGCCGCCACAGCCATTGGCACAACATCTGCCATCTCCATACGCCCTCCCTGGCACCGGACAACCCCTGACCCAAGTCCATCAGACACCCCACTCCCTTCCACAGCCAAGGCAGTACCTACCCCCCACCAACCAAACCTTGCAGCCTCTCCAGCCCAGCCCTTTCATGTCTACTATTCAACCCCTGCACCATCTCACTCCTACCCCTCCCTCATCCCAGGGCCAGCAGTTGCATCAGACAGACCCCAACTTCAAAGCTACTGCTCATCCCATGTACTGAATACACTGAGGCATCTTCCTCCACTTTCCTTTTCATGCAATGACAGGGTAAGCCTGAAAGAGAAGGAGCTATTATAGTTAAAGTGTACCCATCACCAAAAAATATTTTGCTCTGTATGTTAGGGGTTCCATGTCAATATACCATATTTAAAATGTGAGCTTCAGATGTTGACTCTATAGATATTGCAAGTTGAAGTACACTCCCAATAAACAATACTGCGACTTGTGAGAAGACTATTCGACGCACCCTTACAAGCTCAAATAAAATAAGGGCCCGCGTGAAACCCAACTCGGAGTTGGGTTCCGCACAAGTGGGTTTTATGTTTTCCTTCTTTTTCTTCATACTCCTTACCCGTTAACCCTTAGAATGTCAGGTAAAGTGTTTTGAGGTTGATTTATACATTCTAGCTGTACACTAGAAAACCATTGATGTTAATGGTAGCAGAGTACCTAGTTACAAGAAGATGTACATATACATGTATTATCAACAAAGCTGTATGGCTCTACAGATTGCATTTATACGAGCAATAAGTTGAACCTGTCATTGTCATTTTTATAAATCTATTTCTTTAAAGATTAAAAAATCATGACATACCTATTCATTTTTTTAAAATGTAATTTATATAATGGTAACATTTCATTACCCCTTACTAGATGAATTACATGTAAAAGATATCAAAAGTAAATGGACCCATTTCTTACATGCAGCAACAGATATAGATGCAAATTGTGTAGTTATTTCTTCTCTTTCTGTTTATGATCATTATACATGTAATTCATAACCCCTGCAATGAATTATCAAAAGCTTGAAAGATTGTAATTACTAGTTTCTGTTGTTTCCATCTTACACCTGTTCTTATATGCCACCCACCCTGCATGCCAGGTGACTTGCAAATAATTTTGAGTGAAAAATGATGTAGGAATGAGCTAAGAAGATTTTGGGTGTACGAGGTGAAAGGTCAAAGATCACAGGGTCATAACAGTGTTAAATATCCCAGAAAATATCTTTTTGCCGCAATGACTTGAAGAAAAAAAAATTAAAGCAATTTGAATCCAACTGGGTGCTTTTAAAGGTAATGGACAATGTAAGCCCCCAAAAACTTGTCAGAATTTTTCTTGGATTTTTGTTAATAAATAGCAAGGTACTAGCAATACTAAGATTTTGTGAAGATTTTGCCTCCTAAAGTTTAATATTAGACAAATGAGAGACAAAAAATAATTTATATACTGGGGCCAGGCACATAAAGCAGCAGCATGCACTATACATGCACACTATACACACAAGTGTCAAAGCAATGAGGATTCTACACACTGTCACAGCGACGCACATGCTATCTCCATGCGAAGCCCCAAGATTGTTGTGAGGGGAGCCTTCAAGGTGGAAAGGTCCTATAATATAGGGCAGTGATCTAGCATTCCTTACAGATTTTTACAATGAAATTCACTGGAAATCATACAATGTAGATTGAATGCCAAATGGTCTCTTACAAACATCTTTTGATATAAGGAGAACAACATGGGACTATGTTTACCAAGTTCTTTCCAATTTCCTTTTTGCTACCAAAACTGTACATTTGCTTTAAATGACAAAGTGTTTGGGTCCTTGAGGTCAGATCGATGTTACAGGCAACAGGATCATTGATAACTGAACACAGTAGGAGGCGTATTACTATTGGAGACACAGTTGCATTCATCCAGTTTGATCACAATGTTTCTTAGAACCATATTTCAATGCTATTGCTTGGAAAAACTATCAATTTCAGATTTTGTTTTGCTGCATTTTATTGTTTATTCATGTTGTAAATATACTCTTGTACAAGTATTATTTATATACATTTATTTGTCATTGCTATCGTGCTTCTATTTCTCACCATGATAAAGACCATGCGAAAGACCAAGAAGAAACATTTGACACTATTTTAGAGTAATGTATACATTTTGGTAGTTTCCACAATTTTACAACCATTTTTTGATCATGGACCCTACTACATGTACATGTACTAGAGAAGGGTTCATGGTTTGATATTGTGCAGACAATCTACGAGTCAGATGATACAAAGATAAAGATAAGGAAATATGTAAATCTTTTTGGGGGCTTTCAGTTTGAGTCAATTCTCATAACAGTGCAAATATGCATGTACAGTGGAAACTCGGTATAAAGAGGTCTGGGCCCCATGGCACAATACTTGCGTTTAATCGCAACTCCGAAAAATCAAACGCAAGTCCTTAATGCGCACTTCTGATTGGCTGAAAATAAAGTTGCATTTGATCTTCTCAAGTTGCGTTCAAACGCAATTTTTGTGCAACGGGCCGCCGATATAACAAGGTAATATTCCTGGTCCCAGATCTTTATATTCTATGGGGGTTTTTTTTTATTGTGATATAAATATCAAGATTCCTGCTGTAACAAGGTAATTTTGATGGTCCCAAGGACCCCGTTATACTGTACATGTACTTAAACAATACTTTATTACTACATGCATTAGTATACTACTCATCGTCTTCTTTTTTGGACAGCAAATAATTTTAGTTTATCATATTACTAAACTTTATCACCAGACAAATTCAAATTGAATGATTATGTGTTGGTATTTACGTATACATGTAGTCATGCAAATTATCAATATTTTGTGCCTATGGGCCTGACACAAATTTATAGGGAATTCATTGTAATGAAAACAAAATTATGAGAGTACTGCATGCATTAACATTTAGGCCTGTTCTACTTAAATGTATTTGTTTGTGAATTGCCATTTTTGTTCTATTTTACTGTTACCAGATGAAATATGTTGACATATGTATTAGTTAACTTGGTACCCAATTTTTTTTCCTCTCAGTTTAAATCTTAAAGTAATGGGAAATTTGAAAGAGAAAGGATGAGAGGAAGAGCTAGAGAGAAAGAGAGAGAGAGAGAAGGGCAGGGTGGGATCGGAGAAAAAGAAGTAATGTAGAGAGGGAAAGAAAAATGAAAGAAAAAAAGAGAGATGGAGAGATAATGAAAGAGAGAGAAGGGCAGAGTGGATCGCAGAGTAGGGGGAGAGGAATGAAAGTGAAAGGGAGAGAAAGAAAGGTTTAAGGAGAGGAAGCAGTAGAAAGAGATGAAAAGGAGAGCTACATTACATGCAAGAGGAATTGGGGAAAGAAAGAAAGGAAAAAGATAATAGGAGTAAATGAAAATGGAGGCAAGGGAGGGAAATTTGGAGAAGAGAGAAAGAGGAGAAACGGGTAGATGGAAGAGAAAATCAGCAATGAAAAAGGAGCAGAAGTCGAACATGAATCCAAAGAAATCACACCTTGACTACATTAAAAACTTGCATTCCACATTTTATTGAAGATAATAGTCTCTGATGAAGAATTTTATACATTCAGAAAAAACATGACACTGCTGCTTTGGAGAAAAGGTGTATCTTCAGACCTCTAAATCCTATGGCCACGATGGAATGTTAAACCCCCTTCAGTTTTGAACTACTTGTACATGCATCTTTCTTGTGACCCTATGTTTTATGATTGATATTTCTGCGAAGAAACGGTTTATGAAGGGCCCTATTGTATAACAAGGCCACCCTGCCTCAATAGGACTCGATAACTGTAAATAAAGAAAATTAAAATGACATGGTATGCCCCGTCATTTGCTATGAACAACCTGCACCAACCTGTTGCGTTGACCTAGCCCCCACTATTAACCACCCCTCCCCCCAAAAAAGAAAATGTTGTAACCGCATGTATTTCTTCAACTACGAAGCAAGTGCCTGAATGTGACATAATTTGGTGAAGGTAATGGTTTTGCTACACCCATAAACAAATAGAATCCATCTCATCCTGAATCACATTTGATCAATAAAATAAAACTAGGGCCTTCTAAATTTTTCCTGCCAGAAGAAACCGGATCTCCATCAGTGTTACATTCATGTACTCTACAAGCTGAAAGGGGGCATTCTCACTACAAGTGGTTTAACCTTCGCACACTCGTACGATTAGAGGCCTGCACAGCATACAGTTGACCGTGTTTACAAGATTTCATGATATGATTCATATAATGTAATATCAAATTTTATACAGGTGAACTCCTAGAGAAGCATGACACTACACAGAAAACATCTTGTCAAAATGATAGATCAAAACATGTAGATACACACTAAATGTTAAAATTTCAAAAAATGGTAACCTGAAAACACAATCTTTTATTTTTAAAATTCCAACATTCCATTTGAGTTGTGGAATCAACAAAATGCAAGTCATCAACCAAAATAATTTCATTTCATGACAGTGTCACAGTTAAATTTGAAATTCAACCACTCACTAAACAGAACATATTGTACATTTTTTTGTCTACTATAATGGTAAATATATCTTTATGCCTTACATGATGAACATAAAAAACTGATACAAAATTTGGCAGGCAATGGTAATGATGAATTTTATTATTATCATTTCATCATGGAGCCAACACAGAGTTCTGGAATAGTTGGATATCTTTGTGGAAGACAAGTGCATACATCATGTATTAAAAAATTAAATTTGATCACAGATACAAAAAAGGCAAAGTGAGGAATACACAAAACTTTCTGCCGTTAAACATGGAAAGAAGTAGCTGAAAATAAACTTGAATAGTTGGTTGCACTGCATCTTAATATCGTACCATGATTACAATCTATATGATGCCAACAATACACTAGTATATGTAGCTGTGATAAAAACCCCAAAATGACTATTCAAAACATACAGGAGGCCGAAGTGGCACAAACGAAATGAGATAGAATGAAGCAAAAATAGGCGGCTTCAAATGATATGCCTTCTCAACGATAAATGGAATATTTCAAATAATCATTCATGCTACTACATATTCAAATAAAGCAATGATTTTTTTTTCTTCATAAAAAAGTACTTTTAATGAATGATGTTTGAGGTAAATTACAAAATGGCCTGAAATTCTAAAGGTTATCAAGTGCTGCATGTCTCAGAAAGAAATGGTGAGCAAATGAACAGATTTTTTTCTACACATTGAAGCAAAAATATCAAAATTTCATTTCCAACCTTTAATATCACTACATTAAATCAGCCACAAGCTCCTTCAAAAGATAGCACGATCCCTCAGACCCATTACATCATAAAATATTTTCAAAACAATTTGTTTTCTACAGTTCCAGTTCAGCTAAGTTAATTAAAAACTCAACTAACAATACATTCATTTTGCTTGAAATGGCAACATATATAAAACTTCTTTTTAAAACATAGATTTCAGTGAACAGACAACATCAATACAATGACTAAGCTATAGATTGTTGATGCAATACAAAAAATACTCATCATTATCATGATAAACTCTTGTATTCCCTCACTGAAATGAACATGGTATTACATCTTCCTCTCAAACCTTCCACAGCCCCCCCCCCCCCCCCCCCCGAAAAAAAAAATGATGAATTGCTTGTTGAAACTTTATATACAATATATAATTCCCATCACCAAATCATGGCTACAAATTCCAATTTGTATAAATGATTTGATTGGCTACATAATGATACATATAGATGGCTTGTTAAGTTGTCATCGTTTCTCCTACTAAGGCCACATCAGATAAGAGATGACTATGATGAAAGTCTTCCGCCTCTAACATTGATCCAAGTCATCAATTGGATGGGATTTACAGGTTAGCAGTGGCGGTGGCCTGGGACTGAAAAGCGTAAAATTACGAATGAATTAAAAGCAATTGTGAGTTCTCTTGATGACCATAAGAAAAAGACAAAACCCCAAACCTCAAACATACTAACAAAATCCAACAAAGTTATCACCACATAATCTATAAATGCCCTGTAAATAGCATCTGACAAATAATTCTGAAAGAGAATGGGTAATTGCTGAGTATTAGCAGAATAAAAAAGGCATTCCATGAAAAGTTGGGATGACATAAAGTCCTTGGCACAAAAAATACTCATCATTATGATAAACTCTTGTATTCCCTCATTGAAATGAACATGGTATTACATCTTCCTCTCAAACCTTCCACATCTAAATGCAATGTTGTCCCATGTATATATATGGTCATTTTCACGGTAAAGGGTGTAACTCTGAAATATGAACATTTTTATCTCTAGTAATCTCATAAAGCTACAGAATTCAAAGATTTTTTGGCATATGAGTCGCCTACTTGGGTGCTACCTTGGGTAGCATAGACATCTTCAGGGATTACTTCGTTAAATTTTGGCGGGCACATATGTGCCATAAATATGACCTTTTTAGTGTACACAAAATACATAGACATCTTTGTAAAGCCCTGCATTTTTTTCAGCAACAGTGAGGATTTTGCAGAATGCGAAGTTAGATGTTCAATGAAGAGTGCCAAAGAAGTTTTAATTGTCACTGCCCCTCTGTTTTTGAGGACAGGGTGTTGCAATTTGTCGTTTCGGAGACTTCATTTTCCATTAACAATAGTAAACAAACTTTATGGTAAGAGCTATGGTGTGTAAAGTGCTTTCTATCATGTCATTTGTTCTTGATATAACACTTGATATCTGTACTTCCAACTAATGACAAAATTTGTATGATCACATTGCTTGTAAGAATTTTTTTAAAGCTTGACTGAGTAGAGCCAATTTTATTTCCGTTAGCTCATTTGAAGCCTCCGAAACAAACTATTCAGCCAGCTTGTACAAATATGAATACAGGAACTCATCCAATCAATATGTCAAAATGTAGTATATGGACCCCTAAGTCATTTGTCAATAAATAGTTGAGATATTCCTAACTGTTAGAAAATAGTGACAATACAAACTTTCCGTTAGCACTTGAAGCCTCTAAAACACTTGAAGCCTCCGAAAGAGCAAAAATATTATTTTCCCTTTTTTAAATACCTAGAATGATGTATTTCACTTTAAATCTGCATTGCAATTATATGTTAGGGTGTGCTGACTGCCCTGAAGTTAAAAGTAAATAGATATCCTGGTAATTTTTTTCAAGACTTACTGATAACCAAAAAAAAAAACCTGTTCCGGAGGCTTCATACTTTTGTTAACACCATATTTTTTGTCATTGTGATCTCATAGATAGTGGAATGATTACAAATTTCCTATTTTCTGTTTGGTTTTGATCTAGTGAAGTGCAGGAATGCATTAGAAGTTATTGGATTTTAATTTTTTTAAAGATTTACAAGTAGTCAGTATTTCAGAAAGAAATTTTAACACCAATGCTATGTGTATTCACCTCTTTCCAACTTTGGTAATGTAAGGATGATTCACCAAATAAAAAATTAGTGAACACATGATTTCATCCAAGCTTTATGAATATTTCAGTATATAAAATATTGAAATAAATCAATATATTTTTCCAAATTATCAGACATCCTTAATATTTATCCTATTTGTTTCGGAGGCTTCATTCAGTGTTAACCACATGTATCAAGCTCTTTCCCAAACCCCTATGATCAAATGGCACAGGCCATATCCTTCAAAGACCATTTGTAACAGTAACAGAGACCTTTGGTGGGCAAAGAACCCTCTAGAACCTTTAGGGAAGCAGTGTCTACCATGCATTTTAAGACAATGGAATAGACCATGAAGATCATAAATCATAATGACACGGTTACAGCATCATGTGCTAGCATCTCTTCCAGACAGGCATGAACACTGCATAAAACTCTCATTTCCTTACTGTCATCCACAAGAATATACTAGAGGTAAGAACCTAATTTTTGTCCCTTATTACTTTGATGTGTTATTGTGATGGAAATGATGTGTGAAAATATTCGTAGTGTGACTTGCCACTACAAAAAATAGTGAGGTCCAGTCAAGAACTTTGTTAGTATGTATGTACATGTACATTGTACCTCTAGATCATACTATACTTGATGCTTTTGGTTTAAGATTAGTACTAAATGTTCAAATCAGACTCTTGATATGCATGCACAATGGTCAATCGGTAAAACAATGTATGAAATCACTCTACATATACATTTGGTGTAGGAACATTTTAAACAGGTTTTTCCTACAAATAAATGGTCAAAACAGATTGAAACAGGTCTGTCATTGATTAGTAGTACTAGAAGGTTGTTTGTAACGTACATGTACATGTACACATTAAGCATGATAAAGCATCCTTAGTGATGGTGCGTATACCCGTATGTACATTTTATGACTACTGAGCCATTTCTTAAACAACACATGGATAAATAATCAAATATTATGTAATGTACACGTATGCAAATATACGTTAAAGATGTACATCTAAAATTAAACAAAAATCATTGTTTTTGAGTGAAAATATCAAGCTCAATAATAATCATGTAGAACTGGACTGTACTAAATTGTGTATTTTCATACAGGCTTGATCATTACAAGAGAAGAAACAAATGGTATTTAAAGATGAAGAAGGGACAAACATTATCTCTCACAGTAAAAATGCTGTTTCCTGCCAAGGCTTTTGATAAATCTGCTCAAACAAGTAGTAACAGATTTGAATACATGTACATGCAGCATGGTAAAAGCTAGTTATAATTTGTACAGTCACCTAATACAGTTTTCACTTAATTTCAATTGTCAATTTTAATGTAAAAATTATTAAGTTCTAACTACTTTCATTTGGAATGTAATTCATTACCATTTTTATTTTGTCCCCTACTAATTTTGCAGGAAAAGAAAGGATCAAGAAAATGAGAAAAAGATAACAAAGCCACTCGAGTAACAACGGAGTGACAAAGGGTGTTGACAAGACAAGAAGAAGGAAAAGCATGATAACAAGATGACAAAACAACGCACTGAGAAGATGACTGTGAATTGTATTCCAGGGGTAAGCAATACATTTTCCCATGACTGACAATATAAATGTGGACAGATCAGGATACCAATTTATCCCTGTTTACTGATAATAGCTAATGCACAGTTATATACCTGAAATAATTGAATTCTCTGAAAAGACCTTTTATTTTGCTGTCAGATCTACACACTGATTTTTCTAGCATATACATGTATATACATGTATATCAGCAGGTGTCATGGTACTGATCAAAGTTAACAAGGTGAATTCAAATATAGGACTATGAGATATTTCAAGGAAGTGAAATGGATTTTGAAAGCTGTTTTGCTGTTTTTTAATGAAAGTTTATTCTTATTTTGCTGCCAGGTAACATCTGTGATAAATGATGATTTCCAAGTCAAGTTCATGCGCAAGAATAGAGGAACATGTAGCCCTTCACCCCAAAACAGATGTAATGCAAAAGATGACTCTACCAACCATGACCCCAGCTGGCAGAGCTTACCTTTATAAGTTCAAAGAAGGAGAATTTGATATGTTGGCAGATAAAATTTATTTAAAAATAAGAATTAAAACACAGTGGTGTTCCAGGACCAACACATGTAAATACTTACCTTACTATTGGTTTTCAGCTGACAGTCTATTATGGAGTACTGGGACATTTACTTTCTTTGCAGAAGTTGACTACTTAAAATAAGGCATAAATTGAAGTACTAAGTTTCAAAAGTAGAGTTAGATTTCACTCGTTATTGTACCTGTTAATGGACTTATATGCTGTGTTATCATGTTTGAAATCTCAGAAATATGAATGACTGTTTAAATGTTAAACACACAATGAACAAGTTCATGGAAGCCTACATGTAGACATACTGTACAGAAATTGCACTAAGAAGAAAATACAACAAAGACACAAGTGTAGGGTAATGATACATGCACCAACCATTAATGGTTTCTATGTGAACAAGTTATGTAGGCCTACAGTTCAACATGATATCAGTAGTAAGGTTCAGTGTTGCTTTGTACTGTGCCTTTGTAAAGGACAATATAGTGTGTTAACATGTTTGAAGTCTCCGAAACAAGTACTTTTTACTAACGCCAAGTGAGAATATGTTCCTGAATATTTCACTTTTAATATGACAAAAGTGATTTCCTTGGAAATTACATACTTGACTGTATATTTCCTTGAGTATCAACATACATGTACATATGTAGATTTAAAACCCAAATATGCATTCTGTTTAAGTACTGGCTTTCTTATGTTGTCTACTCAACAAAAATCTCATATATTAAGTAAAGATACTTTCTAGCGATGTATTAACCAAGTATTTTTACTGTGTAAACAAATGTTTTAGGTGTTATGTTAATAATTTAACATATAATTATGAGTGATGTTGGATTTTACTTAATGTGTTACCTAAGTAATGGAAAACATAGTATGTTACCATGAGTGAAGTCTCTGAAACAAGCATTGTCGTTAATCTGAAGCCTCCAAAAGATGTGTTTTGAACATTTCAACTGTTTTATCAGATGCAATTTTTCTTTAATTTGTAGTGCTACATGTACATGTATGTTACTTTAATAGCTGAATGTCCAGCCAAGGACAATCCAACATAGGAAACGGTTGTCTTTGTTTTAGTTAACCATTAAGTCACAAATATAAGGTCTGACATTCTGTTGCTTGAGATATAAAGTTGGTCTACTATGTTTAACATTAAAGAATAAATTTAAATTTCAATGAGTATTTTACCTAAATAGAGGGACTTATACAATGTTACCATGATTGAAGTCTCCGAAATACCTAACACTGTTAACTGAAGCCTCCGAAACACACACATAAGAAATTTTCAACTTCCTCATTTGAAATGCGATTTCTTTGGAATTTTCGTTGGTAATTAGCCCTCACTGAATGGTATTTATATAATAATTCTTACTTTGCTCTAACTCCTGGAAGATAGGTAAATTTTAAAATTTAAATGTCAAAGTCATATTTTGTCTTGAATTTGAAAAACACATCAACATTTTTTAAAGTGTGACCAAAAAGGCTTTTTAAGCCTTCAAGTACATTAGGATGGCAAATGAAAAATGGCAACTGAATAGTGTTTGCCTAACAAATGTTGTCATTTAAGCAGGAGCATTAAAATGTTGTTTTTGTTCAAATTTATCACATTTGTCACATTTGTTCATTATTTTTCCAGGTTTCACATGTAGTTTAAGCTCCAGAACCAAAAAAAAATCCATAATTTAGACATTTCTAGTAACAATTTTAGTAGAAATGTTTATGGAAACATATTTTGACATTTTGACCCTGTTAGATAAAAGTTACACCCTTTACTGTGAAAATGACCATATCTGTGTTGGAAAAGTTCAAGGTTTATGTTTTCAGCTATTTTGTTCACATTCGGGGCTGGCCTAAACTTTACAACATACAATTATACAATTATTAGCGGAGCTCACCAGCCCTTTTCAGGGCTCTTATTCCTTGAAAGAATTACATGGTGTAACCCTGAAAAAACCAAACCTACAATTCAGTTTCTCCACCATGAAAGTGTCGCTGATACTTCACTATATACATACAATTATTATATAACAGTGATTTCAAAATATGTTCTCGAAATGAAGTTTCACTTTGAGTACTCGCATTAAGCTGAATTTACTCAATGATGAAGTTGAGTTCTGGTCATGAGATTGAATTGTGAAAGAAACTGTCTCAAAGCAATGGGGAAAGGTTGATTATATAGCACATAAGAATTGGTGTACGCTGCAAGGTTTTGAAATCACCAAAATGATAAGAAATTGAACCAATCCTGCTAAGAGTAACATGCACTGCACATAGACATGTGTATATGGGAGAACACAAAAATGTTCGGCCCGAACATTTCAGCTGTTTCTTGCAGGGGGGACATCTCTTCTTCCAAACTAACATAAAAAGAATGAGAAAGCTCACAAATTATTTTGTTACCTTTCCCTGAACTCAACCTTCTGCTGAAATGTCACTTGAGTTAAAATAAGGTGCCGAAAATGAATTATCATGTTATCACATATAAAAATGTCTCACACTTATTTTTTTCGCCCCAAATCTGATATTTTACTCATTTGAACGCTTTCTTTTGAGCTCAGAAGTTGGCATCCCTAGATTAGATTTATGATAGTAGTAATAGATCTATTCTAAAACCCAAACCAAGTCTAAGCCCTATCCCTATATCTTGGCAAAAACTTTTAAAATTTTGATGATCATCCATCCCCTGTATATTTTAGAATAGGACATACCTTGTATTCTGCAATCTTGGCCTCCAGACGCTTCCCCCACTCTGGGTCACACTTGCCCCACTGCTCCACCTGTGAGTTAAAACAAAACCATCATGTTACACACGATCACACTCAAACTCTTTAGGGATACATGTAGTTCACACGTGATTTTGAAGCTCGACGATAAATGTACATGTACACAGGCCTGTGAATGGGGTTTCACAAAAAGAGGGGAAAAAAGCTGAAAGTTTTCATCACCATGATTCTACCTAATATCACACAATATGACCACAAGCCAGCAAATTCTATTGCAACAACACACACATCATTGTACACACAGACATTGTCACTCACCACAAGAAAGTCCCATAGTCACCTCCAAAAATCCGTCTAAAAAGCCTAATTCCACCGTCAGAAATGCGGAATCGGCGCCATATTTCCAAAGCATGCGGGGCTTAAGTCCAATGCTAAGAAACAGGTTCGCCGAAAAAGCATTAAAAATCAAGAAATCAGCGGTTTTGTGGCGAGTTTTTTTTTGCTTATCGCAAGCTACCAGTATGATGGTGTCGGCAAAAAACAAATGAAAATTCAAAACCCCCGTACCTGTCGATGCATTGACTTCATGTACAAAGTTGAATGCAAGTCCCGACTTGCCTTCATTCGACCGAATGCGCCGCGCGCAACTCCTGTGATGAACAACCGATAAAATAGCAGAAATAGCACACAGGAAAAAGCGGAAATTGAAATCGGGCAGAATAATAAAAAAAACGGATTTCCGCTAAAAAGCGGAGATTTCACAGGCCTGTTTCTCCCCTCGATATCATATTCGATTGGCTAGGTATTGATGTGGTACTTAGTTTTTGAGCAAGATATTCCTTTATACTTTATGCAAATGTGTAGCATGGATCCAGCCAGATGGCCAAAAGGGGGCGGTGGAGGATCTGCCTCACCAGGCTTATTAAATGTGAGAGATAACGTCCATCACATGATGATTTCTCTCGTCTTTTTTCTTGATTTTGTCATTCATCACAGCTCGCCCCCTTTTTTTTGCAACCTGCGAAATTACTTTGGTCCTCTCAAATCACCATCCCTCCCCCACCTCCTCTGAGATTCTGCAAAGCCATATTTCTTTCAGTTTGGACCATGTGTACACAATATTCTGCCAAGAAGCCCAAGGCTTACCCATCCCTTGTGAAGTCAGAATCTCCAGGGCCCCGTTTCTATGACAAATTCACTCTCAGCCAATCAGATGCAAGGATTTCAGTAGCTTATAACAGTTACTGTAACTTGTTATTGATAACAAGTTTTAGGAAATGGGGCCCAGGACAGGGTTGCCATTAAGAATTCATGAGCAGGCCTAAAAATCGTCTACAATGATCTAAAGTTTGCGAACAAAAAGCCTAAAATAGGTCCTGAAAATCAACTGCTAGGGCCAGAATTCAGACTGTTGCCCCAAGAACTGGCATCCGTGTACAGGATGACTGACCACTACGCAAAGTGGTATCACTTACAGCTCTCTTCTGCAGGAATTCCGCTGCGTCCTTGATGTGGGAGGCCATGTTGTCTACGGTGGCCTCGCGATCAGCTTCGGACAGGACATCACGCCAGAAAATTCCCACCTGGGTATAGTTGTCATCGTCGCCGGAATCGTAGCGGCCACACTCAGCGTTGACGGTAAACTTGCACTGCTCGTATTCCTTGTTGTCAACTGGTCCAGAGAAACTGTTGGGGAAGTAGTTGGGTGCTCCTCCTAAAAATTATTTAAAAAAACGATAAAGAAATAGGACATGGGGGGGGGGGTGGGTAGCCTATGCTTTCAACTAACATCTGAGGCTACAGCTATAAACTCACACAAACCATTTTTGAAGGGCAAATCCTGAAGAATTTCATGTTTAAAAATTACAAAGACTTGGGGATCCTTCTTCTTCTAGTAAGAGATAAATGATTACATACGATGTGGCGATTTCATATTTTTTAAAAGCCAAATCTGTCAAGTCCCTGCCATAGGGTTTCCATGAAGCGATAGGGGTCTTACACTCACCCTGGTTGTCGGTGACGCACTGTGGTCCATCCCTCTGGTAGCTGCGGGTCCTGGCAGCGAAGGGGCAGTTGACAGGGATCTGGAGATAGTTGGTGCCCAGACGATGGCGATGGGTGTCCGAGTAGGAGAACAGACGTCCCTGTGGAGATATGGAGGAGTAGAAACGTTTAAATCAACCTGAACGCCTTGCAGAATCAGAAGTGTACAAATATACTTTTTATGCGTGTGTGTAATTGAGTTTTTACAGACGTGTATCAATCAGTTATGATTATTTAGTCTGGGGCCGACCTGTAACGTCGCCATCCGACAGACGTGACTCAGTTTTGAACCAGGGTCCGCTGAATCAGTTTTATAACTTCCACTGTTAGCTGGATTACAGGCGCACGCCACAACGCCCAGTTTTTATGTCTTTCACTAGTCTCTTTTATACTCCAGTCACACAAATAATACCTACAACTGGACCCTGTTTCATAAAATTTGTTATTGATAACAACTAACACAAATCAATGACAAATTCGCTCTCAGCCAATCAAATTCAGTGATTTTGGTAGCTTATAACAGCTATTGTAACTTGTTATTGATAACAAGTTTTTTGAAACAGGGCCCAGACAGACTATAAAATCAACATAATATTACACTCCCCTGAATGGCCAAGAATTTGGCGATTATTGGTTGGTTTGTCTATGTGACTAGGAAGTACATACATGTACATGTATAATATTGTGTATATTAATTTTATACCCCTACTTGGACTCACTTAAATGTATTTATGGTAATCATTTGGCTTCGGCCTTTCGTTTTTGAGGTGGTTTTAGAGGTATCGTAGTCGAGTGGTTTAAACACTTGACGGGAGATGCAAAGGTCGTGGGTTCAAGCCCCGGTACGGCCTTTTGGCAAGACATTAATCTACATTTGCCATTCTCCATCCAGGTGTTTAATGGGTACCTGGTAGGAAGGAATTTCTTGAATGCTGTAAGCACCGAAATCGGTAGCCTAGCTGGAGCAGTATTGGAGCGCCTTGAGCACCTTGCGGGGTGGATATGAGCGCTACTGAAGTATCCAATATTATCATAGTATTATTATTTCAGAGCTCTAAAAAATATACCAGATGCATGAGTAGAAAGAGCAAATGGACAATGTCCATTTTTGTTGCTTGACCATATTGCGCATATTGCGTTCGATGCCAGGAATTTAAAAAACGAGAATAAGCATTCAAATCCTTAAAGGCCAAGTCCACACTATTATCAAGTTGATTTGAATAAACAGAGTAAAACTAAACAAGCATAGCAGTGAAAATTTCACTGAAATCGGATGTAAAATAAGAAAGTTTTGCATTATTTCATGAAACAGTGATATGCATAACATGGGCAGTATGCAAATGAGTGAACTGATGATGTCACACACTCACTTTTCCTTATGTATTTTATTATATGAAATTTCAAATATTTCAATTTTTATGGATGTGATAATAAAGAATCTCTCCGTTGTATAAAAATAAGTTACAATAATGATGATTTTACATGTTCCATAAGGAGTCAAACCATGTTTTACATTGTTGAAGCCAAAAATTGAAATATATTAGAGTAAATATAATAGAGTAAAATTTAATTTTACTCTATTTATTCAAATCAACTTGATATCAGTGTGGACTTGGCCTTTAAAATGACAACACGTTGAGAGGTTCAAAATCATTGTTGTTTTATGGAAACTGACAATTTTTTCAACTTTCAACAAAATTAGCAACCATGTCTATTCTTTTCACAGACATTAATTACACCTTATTAGAACCATGTAGCACTAAAGAAAAATATAATTGTTGCCAATTTGAAGAACAAAATGTGATCAATTTAGCCCTTAAATAATTGTCCTGGGGGGACAAGTGTCCTGTCTGTGATTTTTACCGTCTTATTTGCTCTCAGCCAATCAGATGTAAGGATTTCAGTAGCTTATAACAGCTATTGCAACTTATCATTGATGACAAGTTTTGTAAAACAGGGCCCTGAAAGGGTGAACAAGGCTTCATAATGTTACCTGAAGCATCTTGTCCGGTGAGGGCTCAACGCCTGGGATCATGTGAGCGGGAGAGAAGGCGATCTGTTCCACCTCGGCAAAGTAGTTCTTCGGGTTTAGGTTCAGAACCATCTTACCAACAGGGATCAGTGGGTACTCCTTCTGGGACCACACCTAGTTCAAAAGGATACATAAAAATATATAAAAATAAACATGGCTTCAGTACACAAAGTGGCCTTAAAGACAAAAGTTGAGTTCTGGTCATGAGATAACACTGTGAAAGAAATTCTCTCAAAGTAATAGACCTGTTTACTAATGTTTTTCAATTTATGCATGTTTCTCTCCAGAACCCCTAGTTACCAACTATTTAGGATACCTGCTATGCATAATGGCATCTCTATGGATGGAATCCATTTTGCGTACATTAGTTGTTGCTATGTTGGGCAAGCCTCTGGCAAGCTTATGAGTCGTCAAGAGAAACTTTTGTTTAAGAAGTATGCATAAAATCAGTAAACAGGTCTATTGGAAAAGGTTGATCATGTCTACATAAAAACTGGTATATACTGTGAGGTTTTGGAATCATCAAAATGATAAGACAATTGACCCAGTCTCACTGAAAAGCACATGCACTGCACAAAGAAATCATGGGTCACACACATGTGACATGAATATTTCAGCCTGAACACTTCAGCTACTTCTCGTCATATTTCAAATATGAGGGCATTTGAAGAGCAGTCCTTTTCAGGGGGCATTTCTACCACGATGTTCTTTTGAACTGACATAAAAGGAATGAGAAAACTCACAAATTAGTTTTCACCTATCCCAGAACTGGACCTTCTCTTTAATATAGGTTTAATCTACACAAAATCATCGTCCATGTGGATGATAAATCTAAAGCTAGATGTATCTCAGAACAGGGTGATTCTGTGCAAAGTGTCCTGTATGACATACAGTATGTCTTTTATCCATGTATACACCTATATTTCGTCCAAAAATAAAAATATCTTGATATGACCATTGAATAATTATATAATATTGAATGGCCTTGAGTGGGATACAAGGATATATCGCACGAGCTATGAGCATATTTCACAAGTCAGCACGACGAGTGAAATATTTTCAAAGCGGGGGGGGGGGGGGGGGGGGGGGGGGATTTACCCTTGTGCCCAGGAAAGAAGAACCATTCAATATTATTGTTATTAATTGTATGAAACCTAGTTCCTCAATTGTCACCAATACATGTCATTTATGTTTTTGTATTAACTTCAACATTTAACAGAGGTGGAAAAACATTATTTTGTCCTTACTCAAGCATCTTGCCGGGGTTGCGCGCATACATGTACATCCATTGTCTTAGCTTTTGCCCATTTAAAGGCGTATTCACTTTTTTACGCGTCACGCGCACCCTAAAACCATGAGATATGGAAATATATTGAACGGTCATCCGGGTTCTTTTTCACAAACTATGAGGTATTGTTTTAAAATTGCACAGTCATCTGGGCACTTGTGCGTAAACCATGAGATACAGGTGTACACTGATTTTTCTGGATGGCTGAAAACCGTTCGTACAAATAATAATGGTTCTTTCTGGTATCGCCGCCATTAATCATTCCCTGCTTTCACACAGGGGTAAAATTCTATAAAGCTGATTAGTTTACAGAGCTTTAAACTAATCAGCTTTACATACGATGTCATTCACACACAAAAGAATTTCAGTGCGATCGTTCCAAGATTCACTGCCGATTAAATGCGCAGTAGGGCCATTGCGCATAATAATAGCAGGTCATGTCCATCAAAGCGCGCGCCCGGTCTTAGCTCCGCCCATTTAGAGACGTATATCCGTTCATACACAAAATCTCTTGCCTCCTCCATACAAACTTTGTATCTGTACGCTGCTCTGACCCGTCTTTAGATCGCGAGTTCGTATCTGTACGAACATCGCAAAGTTCGATATTCACACAGGGAAAATTTGCTTTAAAGCTGATTAGTTAATTAGCTTTAAACTAATCAGCATTTCATACGATGAATTTTACCCTTGTGTGAGAAGGCTGATGGTCATATCAAGCGACTTTTCATTTATGGATGAAATATAGGAATAGATGTCACATGTCATACGGCGCACAGCGTACAGAATCTTTTTTCTTCACAATCTCTTTCCAACTATACACTCTACAGAGGAATACAGACAGTTCTTTCCAAAGTTTTAAACTTCTGTGAACTACTCACAAATTTTCCAATCTACATTGTCTATTCCTCATTTTATTGACTTCTCTTCTTTCTATTTCACCTCATTTTTTTTCGGGGGGGGGGGGGGTGTATAAACACCTAAATAAAAACCACAAAACAGAATCGTGTAGGTGTCTGCTTTAATTACATTATATTTCATAATCATCTCTTTCCTTTTCTATTACTTTTCCTTAATTCCTCAAACCATGTCATAAGCACCTCATAAGCAGGTTCTTTTGATGAAAGAGCATATCAACAGCCTATCAAGAACATTATCACATGGTGTTATCATAAACCTTCATGGATATCTCAAAATATTCTAATCAAAACATAAAAGTGATTGTTAATCATTACAAAGGAGGACTTTGTCTCTTTCATTGGTAATTCTTTTTGTTTAGGCCAGATTTGAAAATTATATAGCTATTGCTTGTAAATTTTCACCGAGTGATTTGTTTCTTCTTGGTTATTTTCTTATCCCAGTGATTTGCATAGTAGCCCCCGGGAATGATAGAGAGCATTTTGAATGTGTAAACCAAGGGTTAAATACCTTGGTGAGATCGAAGGGGTTGTCACGGTGCTTGTCTGCCTGCTCCTGGCTCATGACTTGGATGTGAAGGGTCCAAGAGGGCTGTGAAGAGAAAGAAGATAAAGAGAGAGAAAGTGAGTTTAAGAGAGTGAGAGAAACCGAAACAGAAAGAGACACAGAAAGAGACAGAGACAGAAAGAGACAGAGAGAAAGAGAGAGAGAGAAAGAGAGAGAGAGAAAGAGAGAGAGAGAAAGAGAGAGAGAGAAAGAGACAGAGAGAAAGAGACAGAGAGAAAGAGAGAGAGAAAGAGAGAGAGAGAAAGAGAGAGAGAAAGAGAGAGAGAGAAAGAGAGAGAGAGAAAGAGAGAGAGAGAAAGAGAGAGAGAAAGAGAGAGAGAGAAAGAGAGAGAGAGAAAGAGACAGAGAGAAAGAGAGAGAAAGAGAAAGAGAGAGAGAGAGAGAGAGACAGAGAGAAAGAGACAGAGAGAAAGAGACAGAGAGAAAGAGACAGAGAGAAAGAGAGAGAGAGAAAGAGACAGAGAGAAAGAGAGAGAGAGAAAGAGACAGAGAGAAAGAGACAGAGAGAAAGAGAGAGACAAGTAGTGAGAGAGAGAGAGATAATAAAGAGAAAGAAAGATAAAGAAAATGAAAGATAGATAATGAGAAGAGAGAAAAGAGATGAGAGAGGGAGAGAGAGAATGACAGGTTATACATAACATACATAAATATGTTCAGATTTATAGAAAACAAACATGTTCTTATCCATCCTATACTTGAGAAAATTGCAATAAATGATGGCCTATTCAACATTCTTTTCCGTTACAACCGTTTGTTTCAATTTTGTTCAAGTTATGTGGAGTGGGAAGAAGAGGCCCAGCAATCAATATTCATCTTGCAAAGAAGCAAGCAGGAATTTTGCAACTATAGAATTCCATGCCGAGCAAAATTCTCCCATGATTTTGGTGAAGAAATATTTTGCTTCTTTAATCTTCAATAAAATTTTAGGATGTAATATTGATTTCATGTAGGATTCAACATCTGCTCTGCTACCAGTCAGTGGAAGTGAATCTTGTGTGTTACAGTATGAAACTTAAAGGGACAAGTAATGATCCAACTTACAAAGTTTCCGGTGGCGATGGAATTGTAGAGGTCACGGATGGAGTAGTCGGGGTCGGTGGCGGAGAGCTCCCCGGCGCGGTGGCGGTTCAGGTTCTTGATCCCCTGGTCGCACTTGAAGTGGAACTTGCAGAAGACGTACGAACCCTCCTTGTTGCGCAATTTGAAGGTGTGGCTGCCGTAGCCGTTCATGTGGCGGTAGCCGTCGGGGGTGCCGCGGTCGGAGAAGAGGAAGGAGACTTGGTGAGTGGCCTCGGGGCGGAGTGTGATGAAGTCCCAGAACATGTCAGGATCCTGGATGAAGAAGTAAAATGAATATGAGACAATGAATTGATAGATCTGCAAAAACACAAACAAACAAAAAACAAACAATGATTTTCTTTAGTGATTTTTTTGTAGCATCAACAAAATCACTCAAAAATCACTGTTTTTTTTCAAGTTTTTAGCTAAAAAATTCATCCAGGTTAAGAGTATTTGTATTCAAAATAATGTCTGATACTGGATCTACCAAAATAATCTGTTTTCTTTTCTATAGGAACAACTTTAAAACATCAAATAAATCGCGATCTAAATATTTTCAATAGTTTGGGGGGTTTTAGTTTTAAAAATATCATGATATTTTTCCAACCCTGGTGAACAAGTAGGTACTCTATATTACATGTATGTACATGTGCACGCACAGTGGAACCTCGTTATAAAGAACACTGTTATAAGAAACTTTCATTATAACAAGGTAATTTTCCCAGCCCCACTTCTTTGTATTCTATTGGTTTTTTTTAGCCCTGATATAACAAGGTTTCACAAACTACATGTAGATTGGAATGAAATGAATAAATGAAGTCTATGCACCTGGTAATTTGTTTCATGGCAATAAGTGTTTCACAGACATTTTTGTTTGACTTATTTTAAAGACAGTCTGACTTCATTTCTCCTCTTTACATGTACATGTATATATTTCAAATTAAAAAATGGATAATCACATGATTCACAAAAATAAAGGCAATTCAATACTAAAACAAGGAAGAATTGATTGCTCACATAACACAAGAGAAATGTATTTTTCACATTTTTAAAACATGAACATGTAGGCCTACAAATGTACATTGCATATCTACACGTACAACGGTCTGCATGTTATGTAAAACAAAAACTTTATTTGTATAGAGTCAAGGACAGCAGATACCTTTATGAGTATTCATTATAGACAAGAAAAACTAAGAGCATGCCACATATTATTTGCATAACAGGAACAATCTGATAGCTGAGTGAGTATATAATTCCTTATATAATAATGATAAAACGTGCCTTACATCACGAGCTAACATTTGTGTAACTGAAACATGCAACGCTTCCATAATCACATGATTATGTTATAAATAACACATTACATCTAAATCGAGAAGTTTAAAGGGAAACCCAGTATTTGAAAAGGTCTCAAAGGATTGATTACATGTAAGTTCCTACATTCAGTTTAAATGAAAATGAATGAATTCAAATATTCGATGAATAAAAATGGAAGGAAAAATACTGTAACAGACTTCCTACCTTTCTAAAGTGAATATAATAATGTAAATTGGAAAAAACAAAAACAACAGCAATTAAATGCAATGCTAAGGACCTAATGAATCTTCTTTCAACTTCAATCAAAATCATTTTGACATTTTCACGAGTTTTAAGATGTTCATTGATTAGAATGTAGAGGAAAATAAATTTTATCAAGAAATATGACCAACATTTAGCTTCAAAAAGGAATTTTTATTCATACATTGTATGCACTGCACTAAATGCAGCATGCATAAATTTATTCGAAATTGCATGTGTATCGTCAACATCATCTATAAGTGGTGATCAATTCTGACAACATAAAGAGATTATCGCTACCTCATAAAATCTTGCTTCTCTATATCCCCCCCCCCCCCCCCCGGAAATTTTGAAGATTGTACAGCATCCAATGGTAAAGGTAAAAAAAAACCAAAAAAAACTTATTTACACATGTAGGTGTAATAACAAAAACATGCTTATTTACACATGTACATTGTAGGTGTAATAACAAAAACATGCAACAGTTACATGTAGACTAGTACATGTACATGTACTTACATGTAAACTTTAATTCTGCACATTTCATAACTCATGGAAGGAAATATTTACACAATGTCATGCTTGGACTTTTGCCCAGTTACAAAACAACCTCGCCTGACTTCTTGTATGTAACGCTGGATTTTAATATCTGTCTTGGCTGTTGTATACAGAAGTCTGGCAATTTTAATAGACATGTATCATGTGCCATTTAAATAAATCCTGCAACTAGTAAATCAATCTAAACATAAGTAAAATCTCTTTATCACGTTTTGTTTTGGGTTTTCTTGTTTTTCTTTGCATTTAAGCTAGTACAATAAATCATAAAATAAAGAGTTTCAAGTCAGCCATGAAACGAAAGGTGAAGCAAACTTTGCCCTCATATCAGCAGTTACCAGTTTAAGGAAATGACTTGGAAATTCTGCTCATATTTTGTACACAAAATCGTGTATCCATTTTCCTGCCTTACAACCAAACATTTAAAGAGAAAGTTAAGCTCTTGTAAAAGGAAAAAACAATTGGTGACGAGCATTCTGTCCAACTTTGGTTTCATGTGAAAGAGCTCCACGTTTGTAGCATGTGCTGTAATTAGTACGTGTACATGTAGGTCTCAAGAAAATCGAAAGTTTTACAGGAAAATGAAATCTATGATTTAATAAAGTAATTTTCTTATAAAAGTTTTGCTCGCCTCTGTTTGAATTCATTTTTTGGTTTTTAATGTATATGTAGAGGTTCGCATTGGTTTGTACATGTGTCACAATAGTCCTACATGTAACAAACTGCATATCATGCGGGAATGATCACATGGTTTGGCTCAGTAAAAAATTTCAAATGACAATTGCAAGATTAAAAATACCAGTGAAACATTTCTTCCCTCCAAATCTATGCAAAAACGATTGAGCATATTCATTGAATTTCCTTGATTCCCATGTATTTTTCAAAACCACAAACCATCTTGACCTTTCACCCTTTCCAGACAATTGACCACATTTTGTGGTTTGGCTCAATAACTTTGGATTCAGAGCTCTAAAAAATATACCAGATGCACGAGTAGAAAGAGCAAAAATTTCTGCACTCACTGTGTCCATTTTTTTTCCATGACAATACTGCACATGATGCCAGGAAGTTTAAAAACGAGAATAAGCTTTAAAATGGCATTAAACTGGCAAAACTTGAACAGCGCCACCTTACAATAACAGCTAAATTGAGATCATAATTTGAAAATTAATTGCATTTTATTTAGAATTTCGCAAACAGATGTTTGGAAAATACGTACATTTTATATAAAACTATTATTTTTGACGTTGCACAATTTAGCCTTTAAATAATTCCTGTCCTGAAAGGGTTAAGATGAACTTAACCTGGCCTATTTGTGATAGTTTTCCTGGAGGTGACCTGAATATTCCTGAATATTCCGTTTGAACTTTAAGATCTGATAACTGTCATGGTCATTTACCACTACAATGAACAAGGCCAAGGAACAATAAATTTACCCCAAATCCACATGACAGTGACCAGCTTCTATAGATGTTCTTTAACATCAAAATGAAAATGAAACCATCTTTACCTAAGTTCCAAGTAAATCATGAATTGCAGCTTGTGGATTGTGTATATATACTGAATAGAGCAGGCCATTCACAATGTATTTTTACTATCAATAGGCCTACTGTCTGAATTGACATTTTAATAGACTTCACTATGATTCTGCAAGTTTCCCCTTGATCAATTCTTCATACTCAAATCTATTAGTTTTTTCTACAAGCATGAAAGATAATGGCCTATAACAATTACAATTCAACTCAAAATCTCCATCCAGGGCAAACAAATCTAACTGTCATCAAGGCCCTAAGGGTCAAAGTTTCATCAAGTTCAAATATTTAATTACCCTTGCAAAAATCAACATTCATCAATTATCACAGAAATTTCACGTACATGTACATGTGTACATCATACAAGAACCTGGAAACAACCTACAAAAGCTAATGACAGGATTTGACATTAAAACAGTGACCTCTGGTAATGTTTAACGAAGTTATCAGATTAAGTACAAGCGCAGCGTACATGTGTGTGATATTCAATCACAGGTTTTAAAAGGCAATGTCAATAGTTCTAGTGACAATTTTCAGATATATGTTGATTTCAAGCACTATTTGGGAGATTTTAGTACAAAATCTGGAATGTGTAACTGAAAGGTATTACATACATGTATTTAACTTTTTGAAAATAAATTTTGAATTCCTTTGTCAATGATTCATCCTGATTTGATAATCACTTACAAGTAACAGATACATGTACATATATAGCTACTTGTTTATGTTTTTTAATACTAAGTTAAACAGGGAAAGAATTTTCCTAATTTTAAAAGCACCCAAAATGTTGCAAATCATACTCGGTGTAAACTCAATATTTTGAAGGTTGTCTAATCACCTAGGACGATTGCAACTTGCAATTCAGAAATCCTTTTTTTTTCCAATAATACTAGGTTCAATTGCACATAAAATCAATCATAAAATTAAAAAATTCCATTCACTGGAATAACTCAGGACACACCTCCATGTATTCCAATTGTGGGCTATTTTTGCAAGTTCACTCAAATACAATGAAAACCTGAAAGGACAAACAGCACAATTGGTCATGGTACTGTGATAGCGCTGTTGTGTGTATAAAATTTGTCTTGCGGTCAGTAGTCATTCAGAATATTGAATTGCTTCCAACCTACATATTCCAGTCATATGACTAGGCAGTTTTGATTTTGAATCACCACTGTAAATAATCCTGGTATGAGTTTTGATTTGAAGTGAAAGAAAAGTAGTAGGGATGAGGGGGGGGGGGTGGAAGTAGGCTTAGGGGACACAATGGCTAACTGAATTTTAGTTGGTAGAGAGGGAGTGGGGGAGAAAGAGAGAGAGAGAGGGAGAGAGAGGGAGTGGGGGAGAGAGAGAAAGGGAGAGAGAGAAAGGGAGTGGGGAAGAGAGAGATGGAGAGAGAGGGAGAGAGAGAGAGAGAGAGAAAGAGGGAGTGGGGGAGAAAGAGAGAGAGAGAGAGGGGGGAGAGAGAGGGAGTGGGGGAGAGAGAGGGAGTGGGGGGAGAAAGGGAGTTGGAAAGAGAGAGAGAGATGGAGAGATGGAGAGATGGAGAGATAGAGGGAGAGAGAGGGGGGTAGGAGGGGTAGAGAGAGAGAGAGAGAGAGAGAAAGAGGGAGTGGGGGAGAGAAAGGGAGTTGGAAAGAGAGAGAGAGATGGAGAGATGGAGAGATGGAGAGATGGAGGGAGAGAGAGGGGGGTAGGAGGGGTAGAGAGAGAGAGAGAGAAAGAGGGAGTGGGGGAGAGAGAGAGAGGGAGTGGGGGAGAGAAAGGAAGTTGGAAAGAGAGAGAGAGATGGAGAGATGGAGAGATAGAGAGATGGAGAGAGAGAGGGGTGGGAAGGGAAGGGGAAGGGAGAAGAGGAGGGTGGGGTAGCTATACAGAAACATTGCACCATACTACATCAGATTAGCTGAATTTAACACTTTTTGAGGATGGCACAAATTGGCACTAGATCAAGTGTTATGACCTTCGAACATCAAACACAGTCGTAAGAGCTAGGGCTGATGTGTTTTTATACTTTCTTGCACGTACGCCATGTAAAGCATAAAACTATATATGACAGTGTTTGAACAAAGGAGCCTTAAAATATCACAATCATGTGCCAGGGTAAGCTACCTGGGTCTTGCAAAAAGGTAAACATAAAATAAACTTTGAAAATTTGATCCACATGCCAAGGTTATGGCGTGTTATATTATTAATACGGGTGGTGGTATTGGTACATGTATGGAATTCCTTTTGAAATCAATCCGCTAGTTATGATGATATCTAATGTTCCAATAACAGGAATCAAGATTAACACATCATTTCTGTACCTAAGATTACAGTTTAGCAATTACCCTTTTTTTTTCTTTCTTCACAGCACCTCTTTTGGAATTTTCTATAGAAAAAAAGGGGTACTTCCTCAGAGCAACTTTCAATAATTTTCATCCAAGTGCCGGAGCTCTTTGGAAGATTCTTTTCTCAGTTATCAAGGGATTTTTGAGGGGAAAATTCCTCTCTGCTTCTGTGCATCAATTTTGTATTTTATTCATTTTGCATTTTATTTTTTAATTTTCTGCTGCTGAAGTTTTATGTAAAGTAAACAAAAAAGTGATTCATGCCAGTGACTAATAACAGAGCAAATGTTCCACATGTATGTTGCACACTTGAGTGTAATGAAAATGGGAGTCATCTTGGCCCATATCCACGGAAACAGATTACATTTCTGTCAAAATCATGGAAGCAGCTCACTAACTCTCTGTCTTGCATTAGTTGATGACACACTATTTTCATCCCTCTGTTTTTTTTCCCTCAGTACTCCGCAAACGTGGATCTCAACCACGCAAATTTGGACTCGGCAATACTACCAGGAATATACTTGTAATCATCCCTACTGGTTAATGATTATGTATTTTATGACCATGTACTTTGTGCAATATGTTTACGATATCAAATTCAGTGGTTATGGCTTTTCATACGTGAGGAACAGACTTGTATGGGTTTGATCAAAATGTTGTTTGTTTTCCTGAGATATCTTTAAAAAATATGCCCAAATCTTTTTGCAAATGATGTTCTTCTAATTCTCTGCAAAAGACCACTCTAGTGGCACCAGAGTCAAAAGAAATCAAAGCTGATTTAAATCAATTCATCCTTTTTTTCTTTTAATTGTTCATATCTATGAAAAATAAAAGCTACCCGCCCTGTACATTACAACGTTATTAATATCATTGATCCAGCAAGTGCACATGACCTAATGAATCTTCAGATAAAAATATGACTTTGTCGGCGATAAAAAAAATATACAGAAACACTTAACAGGGATTGATTAAACTCTGGGGGAAAAAACCCTGTAAAACAACAAAAACAACACAAAAAACATCAAAAAAACAAACCCCCAAAACCCCCCAAAAACAAAACATATGAACTACAGAGATTTTGTCTACAGAAATAGAGCTTGTGAATAACACATCAAGTAATATTCACACTTGTTATTTAACAATTTCTAAAAATATCTGGCTGCCTTTTATTGATTATTCCAGAGCACGACAGGCCAGCCATTACGTAGTGCTTGTACATATATGTTTTGTAACTCTCTAGATGCTTCCAGGCTACTAGAATTGAACAAGGTCTAAAGGTTAGTGGGCGTACATGTATTTGCTGTGTTCACATGTTTGCAAGCTGCCTAGTCTGGCTCTCAGGAAAACTGATTATGATAATTCGTGTTTTTAGTTTTCAATGAACGGGCAGTTTCCACTGTAAAAGTGCTATATCTTCACATGGTCGTGAAAGCAGTAGAGCTGCTTCTTCATATGTCAGAGAATGTCAGGAAAAAATATACCTAAGAGTTTTTGTTTATAAAAGTATCATATTTTATATAATATTGAATGGCCTTGAGTGGGATATAAGGATATATCACAAAAGCTACGAGCATATTTCACGAGTCGGCATGACGAGTGAAATATTTTCAAAGCAAGTACAATATATCCTTGTGTCCCACAAAAGAAAAGCCATTCAATATTATTATGATTAATTGTATGATACCTACATGTAGTTCCTCAATTTCCACCATTACATGTCTTGATGTTTTTGTATTGACTTCCATATAAAATACAGGTTGAAAAACATTTTTGTCCTTATCCAAGCATCTTGCAAGAGCTGCGCGCATACATTGTACATCCATGTTCTTAACCTTTGCGTATTTAAGCGTGTATTCACCTTTTTACGCGTCACGTGCACCCCAAACCATGATATGGAGATATATTGCACGGTCATCTGGGTACTTTTACACAAACCATGAGATACATGTATTGTTTTAAAATTGCACAGTCATCCCGGTACTTTTGCACAAACCGTGAGATACGCCAATTTTTCCAGTCGCCTGAAAACCCTTCATACAAATAATAATTAAAGCATAACTCTTTGAGTCTCTGATCGAAAATCATGGATCCTTGAGGAGTAGGCCCCCTAATCACAAATGAATTCTAATACCATAGTCAACACTAATACATGTATCATCCTGGGGCTAGTTTCTTGGAACCGTCTTAGTTCTAAGTCTAAGTTCGTGGACATCCCATTGAAACGCGTGTTAATTCTTCAACACGCGTTTCGATGGGATGTCCGCGAACTTAGACTTATGATGGTTTTGAGAAACTGGCCCCTGCTTCCCAACATGTACAGTGTTACAACAAGTATTTTTCAATAAGTATTTTCAAAAGCTGAATAAAGCAAGCAGTCTTTATGGACAGGTAGTCTTTTGATAAAGGTTCCCTTCAATGCAGATTTCTACAAGAAAGGCTGTTCAAAAGCGGTTGTGCAGCAGATGCTCCAGTAGAGACATTTTCATAAAAAACAAGCATTAATTACGAGGAAACCAAATACTTTGTATATATATATGTATGTTCTTATTCATTTTTTTGTTACGAGTTTATTTTCATGATATTGTTGACTATTATTGTTACTTATTATTGCTATCAGGGCCTCATGGAAGACCACCACTTTTGGTGATAATGAGTCACACTGTCTAAATATCAGAAATAAATAAATAAACAAATGCTACAGGGACAATTTAAAGTGTACCAACCACCTGAAAAAAAGAATTTGTATACCGCTAGGAAGTATAAAATTAACCTCAAAGAACTTTTTTTGGTGATTGGTACTCTTTAACCAAATTGTGAACTTCAACCCATGACCATGTACATGTACATGTAGGTACATGTATATGTACATTAACACTATACCTTACCCAACCGTTATCCTATAGCTAACCTAAAAGCCAATTGCTACCAAAACACTAACCCTACATCATTGACGAAATAAAGCCCAGAAAAACTGTCGCAGAAGTAATTTGCCAGGGAACCCCAAAGAATGAAAACAGTGGTCTTTTATAGACAGGTGATATTTTATACAGGTGTCAGGTGATTAGGCCAAAAAAAATAAAATTGTTTGGTTGTCCTCGAGTGACATTTTTTTAAAAAGAGGGTCGGTCGGTCGGATTTTTTTTTAGAAAATAAAGGAGGCAAAGCAAGTTTCAATATTTAACGTTTTTACATGGTATTTACATTTATTAATTATCACCCAGAAACATAAAAGAGTTGTTATTTCTCTTACACTGTTTAAGTCTTATATATTAAACAATTTATGTCATACAAACTGTTGTTGAAATTAATTTTGCTTTTCCACGTAAGTTTTGCCGTGGTTGGGTTTAGAAAAAAAAAAAAAAAAAAAAAAAAATTGGGTCGGCCCCATTTCAGAGGGTCGGTCGGTCGAGGACAACCAAACAATTTTGGGGGGGCCTTATTAAAAGTAGGTTCAACTATACGCTCGCAACAGAATGATACAATGCATATACAGTGTATGGTCAAAGAGATTACATGTAAAATGTGACAAGCAACAGACATACATACATGTATACATTTACATTATTTATAGGATGTACTGTACTGAATACATGTATGTACATATAACAACACCTGCCTTTAAGTTGTGTAAATACGCAACTCAAAAAAAAATTAACACAACTTGGTTTTCAACAAATGAGAATCACGAATTTGGGACTTGCATTTGATCTTTTTGAGATTAAATAGTAAGCCTGGGTATCGGGCCGGTCAACCCGTACGGAACCCGGCGGGTTGGGGGTTTTTGCCGGGATCGGGACGGGTCTGGGTTGCTGAGTGAAATGTCTGAACCAGGTAAAAATAACCCGGTAAATAATTGGTGCTGTAAAGCCGTTATGAGTATTAATTATGACTTTTTAATAAAAACCTGATAGTGGTTAATTAAACAAACATAAAATTTACCGGGTTTCGGGCCGTGCCAGGACCCGGTAAAAATTTTGACATCTTTACCGGTCCGGGCCGTTCCGGGTAATTTTCTACCGGGCCCCAGGCTTATTAAATAGTAACTTTTTTGTGCAAGAGGGCCCTGGTGGGAACCATTTTGGGCCTATTGTAATTTGAAACAAAAATATATCAAGAACTGGAGAGAGGCTACAAGTTCAAACAGACACCCCTTGACCTTCTTTATCTGCAATACAGTTCAATCAGGCAATGAAATATTAAAGGATTGGTAGTTGGTACTCACCAATCACAAAAAAATATTGCTGTGTGTGTAAGGGATATACCTCATGACTACATTACAGTGTACATGTACATGTATATTCAAAATATGAGCCTTAAATATTACTTCTATGAAGAGATATCATTGGAAATTTAAATTCAAATTACCGAAAAGCAACTTATGAGTACACACTGTAGACTACCCAATGTTCCTGAACTCTCTCATAAAAGGGCCAGTACGGAACCCAATTCCGAGTGGGGTTCCATGTGCACATTTTTATGTTAACCTTCCTTTTCTTTATACTCCTTGAACTGTTAACCCATAGAATGCCAGGTAATTTTCTTTTTTTTTATTATTTATTTCATACACTGTACATGTACATTCTAGCTGTACACAAATTACATTTTTAAGTGATTGGTACACTAACTACACTTTAAGGTTGTTCAAAGGCACACACACAAACAAACCTAGAGCTGGTGTTTAATGATATTCTCTAGTTCTGGCAGCAGAAAATGAAATTGAAAAGAAACTCAATGTAGTTCAAATATTATCATGTTGTGCCACTTCGATTCAAAGACATAGGTGCAAGATTTAGTGCATATTCTTTTTCTTTTAGATTTTAGGAATGCACTTTAAATTTGAATGCTGGTGGTAGGAAAAAAGGAAGGGCTTCACCAAGATAACATTATTTCCAAGTCCAAAAGAGTTTTCTATACATACCAATTACCAAAAGCATCAGAGGATGACTATTCCAAATAAAATATCTGATGGTCAATAATCCTGACGTGTATACATGTACATCTAAGATCACTCAAGGGTGACTTTACGCCCCCCCCCCCCACCCCGACCCCAATGGATGCTGAAGGAAAATTTTTTTAACCAGAACAGTGCCATTTTGTTAAATAAACAAGGTGCTTAACGGTGCACATTAATGTTTACAGCATAAGGACTTGTAAGGACAAGTATATGAATATGTACTTTGTATGGATTTGAAATTGATCTTCCTGTTAATTTTTTATTGTGGCAATCAACTTCAGGACTGGTTTGGTAATATGTCACATGATATACTAAGTACCTGGACAAAATTGAACTTTTTTATCATATGATAACATTTTTACTGGTATGTGTGCTGATGAGTATAATAAATTAAAAAGCTACAGAAAGAAGACCCCTTTCTGGGGCATGCCCTTCAATGCAATATGGTATTAATTGATGCATTGCTAAAATAATGGCACATAATCCCCAAAGCCATCTAACTTTTGGCCAGGTTAAAACCCAGTCTAAGCGTGTGCATACATGTACATGTACATTTACGGTATGACCAGGTTTCACAATTTCACAATAACACAAATTTAGATAAACAATGCATGCAACACTGAGCATACATATGGTACATATATACCACCAGGTTACAGATTCAACTACAACATGTAACACCAAAACTGCCACAAACAAACACCAGGATACATGTAGTCTAACAACACTGGCACTTACATAAAAACAAACACCAGCTACTAACAACACCCTAACAAAGAGATTTGTGACAGGATTTCTGTTCTAGTTGTGAATGAAGTTTGAGAAGAAGACTGGATCACTAGGTCCAACACCAAACATTAATATCTACACTAACACTAACACAAAAACCAGATACTAACAATAAACACTAACCACATGCACACTAACAAACCTTGAGATGAGTGACAGGGCTTTTGTTAATCTAGATGTGAATGAAGTTTGAGGAGAAGATTGGATCACTAGGTCCAACACCAAACACTAACATATACACTAACACTAACACTAACACAAACACTAACAATAAACACTTACAGCAAACACCATAACAAACCTTGAGTTGAGTGACATGGTTTTCATTAATCTAGATGTGAATGAAGTTTGAGAAGAAGATTGGATCACAAGGTCCAACACCAAACACTAACATACACACTAACAGTAAACATTAACACTGAACACCCTAACACACCTCGAGATGAGCGACTGGGTTTCACTTTTGGGTATGGATAAAGATTGGATCATGGATGAACAACTAACAGAACATCTATATTACCACAAACACCAGACACTAACACCAAACACCAATGCTACAAACCTTCAGATGAGTGACTGGGTTTCTCTTCTGGGTGTGGATGAAGCTTGCGAAGAACATTGGATCACGGATGAAGAAGATTGGTGTGTTGTTGCCCACCAAATCCCAGTTACCATCCTCTGAGTAGAACTTGACGGCAAAGCCACGAGGGTCACGAGCTGTGTCCGCAGATCCAGACTCACCACCTGGTATCGAATCAAAAAAATGATTTGTTAAATACATGCAAGTTAACAGGCATCTCGATAGGAATTAGTTTATGACTGGTAAAAAACAAGTGAATGAGGGATGATTTGGGGTGATCAAAGCAATTTTGCAGGTTAAAGTGTGTAATGACATATCAGTACCCTCGTCGTGAAGAATTTGCTCTTGGTGTTTCGTTTTCCTGAAATACCCCTTCCTTCAACATCAATTGGTGATACGCACCGGCAAGAACCATGAATACACAAAGCAAACATTTACATGTTGTTGATATGATCAAGCAGGTCTTGAACTCTGGTTTTCCCCATCTCTGTCTTGACCCAAGATCTAATAACGCCAAATGAATCTTGAATGTAAGAACAAAATCTTCCTGCTATACACTAGGTCTTGCTACATACTTTTGAGGCTACATGCCATGGTTTTTAGAGTAGAGTAAAGTTTCGCACACCCAAATTTATCAAAGTTTCTTGATGGTTTCCACAGATAGGACATCCTCATGTATTTTAGTCTTTGAGAGATTGTTTCATGCATCCACTACTCTTTGGAGGAAACTGATTTTTGGCATTTATTTAATCATTTCATTTTTTGTCATCACATTTTTGAATGACTACATGTTGCCTGGTAGGCACTTTGCATCAAGAATCTGTTTGGTGATATTATTATGTCTGTACTATTTATTATATTGTAGACATGTTTCCAAATGAAACATAATTTCTTTCTCTTCTTATACTGACCGACGGTGGAGAATCGGACGGCAACTGGGGTCTTCTTTCCCACCGACTCAAAGGGTGCAGCCTTGCAGTACTTTGAGATGTCATTCGTGGTCTCAAAGTAACCAAAGGCACCTAAAGAAGAAAAGAAAAAAATATGACACATTTTTATTATTCTGAACAAAATGTCACATCTAAGTGTGCAACAATATATTATCAAGCACAACTTGTTTTGGAAAGAGGCTATTCAAAAGTGTATTCATTACCCTTTGCCTCAAACAACAATTATGCAACTGTAGCTTTGGATTTTTGAATGAAAAAGGTCTTCCATTCTGCATTCCTTCTGACATACAAACACAATCTCTCCCTCTCTCTCCCTAACTCCACCCCCCCCCCTCCCTCCCTCCCCTTTTCTCTCTCTCTCTCTCTCTCTCTCTCTCTCTCTCTCTCTCAACTCCTGACATCTTACTCTTACAATGTATATAAACATTTACATGTACATTAAGTTGCAATACTCTAAAAAGTTGTAAACATATATTTTATCTTCTTCTGCTCTCTCATCGATATGATTGTAAGATCAAATTTTGAGAAACACAAAAGACCTTCAGCATTCCCTACAAAAATTCTGCAAGCCTTTATCTCTCAAATCCCCCACTCACCAGCTCCCTTGGCGTGCACAACCCTCTCTGGGATGCGCTCACGACCGAAGTGCGCCAACTCATCAGTGAAGACAAAGTCCTGGATGAGGACCGGGCCGCGAGCTCCGGCCGTCATGGTGGCCTTCTTGTTGTCGATGGGACATCCTGTCGATGTGGTCAGTCTTTCCGTCTTTCCCTGAATGGGGGAAAAAAAACAGAGAAGAATTTGTAAAACCATGGAATACTCGAGGATAGCAGTTGGTCTTAGGGTCAAACAATAAATCACTTGTAACAGTACCTTCCACTAATACCCTACATTGTAAATGTATCTTACGGTTCACAATCTTTCCAGGCAGCATCCCCTCAGCTCTGGAACAATCTACCAGAATGTATCAAACAAGCAGACTCCACCGAAAAATTCAAGTCTATGTTAAAAATATATTTGTTCATCCAATAGTGACCAATTTCACTCTATCCAAACTTCTGATGTATCATAACTGAAACTACCCCTCTCTCTCCCTCTTTCATTTTCATTTCAGCGCATAGAGACCCCTGTGGTGATAAGCGCTTGATAAGAATTGTACAAATTATTATTATTATTATTCTTACTCATTTACTGTATAAAGATGAGACATTTTCCTGACTTGGGTGAATTAAGGACAACTTTCTTCTCAGCAACAAACTTTTGTGAATTGCAAGATTTTAAATGTTGTTCATATTCTTAAACAAGTATTTTGCAGCATGAAAAAAAAGGAAAAAAAAGTTGCAAAGAAATAGGGCCCATATGGAACCAAAGTCCAAGCTGGGTTCCTTATGCGCACTTTTATGTTATCCTTTATTTTCTTTATCCTCCTTAACTGTCAACTCATCAAACGTCAAGTAAAGTATTTTGATGTTGATTTTACATGTTCTAACTGTACACAAATTATTTTTTCAGGTGACTGGTACACTTAAAAATTTGAAAGCTAACCTTGTTCTGTTTAAGATGGAATTTGTACTTTTCATGATAAACTGATTCAAATTTTAAATAGTTTATCAAGCAGTAAATATGTTGCTTGAAGCTCAAAGGATATATCTAAAATGACTCGTCACTCTTACAAAATTCAAACTAATCTTCATTTACTCAAAAATCCATGCAAAATCTGGACATCTCATAATGTACATGTAAAACCATTTGTTGTTTTCATGATATGAAGCACAATAAAAATATATTTATTAATTTTCCTGCCAAATATATTTTTCATTCTAAGACCTCATCTTGACCTTTAAGATTGGATCTGTTCCCAGAGGGGGGCGTAATAGGGGTAGCATAACCAGGTTAAGGGGTAGAAGGGGGAACGCACTGGTTTTGCGATTCCACCCACTGTAGACAGATGATGGAAGTTTCCTGCGGATATTTTGGGATGAATCATGGAAATTCAGGAGGGGAGTATCCCTGGCAAGACCATAACATCACTGCTGTAATTTAACTATCCCCCACGTATGAATTTGACTACAACCTACATGTACAGGTACGTGTATGTTGTATACATGTAGTATGCACATGCTATCAGCACATGTGAATGTTAATGGCTATTGCGAGTGAGCTTTTATCTTGGGGAGTTCTAAATCCAAACAAGGAGACTCTTTGAGCTCTTTGAAGTTTTGGGTCTTGTACAGTTTTACATGTAACAACATCTTCTTTTCTTCTTTTCTTCTTTTCCTCTTCTGCTTCTTTTTTTTTTCCCCCCTAAGATTCTAGCTGGTGTGGCCCATAACTTTAATCTAGTCAATCCAGAATGTAATCTTTCCTGGTTCAAAATAAGGACATTAAAAAGAGAACCAGTGTAAAGCAAAAGAAAAAAATTATATCTACTTTTAATCAAAAAACATGGTGAGGGAATAAATGGGAGGATGTGGTTTATCTATTTATATGTGAAAAGATGATTTCATGTATGATTTTTTTTTTCTAAGGTTACCTTTCGCCTCTCCAAACAACAACAACAACAACTTGACTGTTGGTCTTGAATGGCATTTTAGAATTGAACTGACCTTAAAATAAGAAACTTATTCCTAAGAAAGAAACAAAACAAAACAAGACACTAAGAATCACTGTTAAGAAATCCTGTTTTGTTTTTCCTTCAGTACTACACTGTACATGTACATGTACATGTAGACACTCAAAATAAAAAAGCCTTTGTGAACGAAAAAAGTTTTTTCCTCTTTTTCCTAAATTTTCCTACAATATAGTCATCTGCCTCGCAGAGGTGACCCATGGTACACACATAAGACTTTTGTTTCCAGTTGCATCTAAATGTACAAATACATATACAATGTAGGCCTACATGTATGTGGCTCTATAAACACAGGATATTGTCATTCTGACACCCAGGATTCCATTTCACCGTGATTCACCCATCAATCTGCTCCGAGCAAAGGTGATGAGACACCGATATTGACCTTGTAATTCCGTTATTAAGAAGCTACCGGGCCACAGAGTGTCGCATCCAATTTCCACCCGCTCCGAATCCGCTGGGGGGAAATTGGTTAACGGAACAAGCAAGGCACACAAGCCTCGATGGGAGTTAACACTTTGAGAATGGAGATTCAAGCAATAGGCCTTCATCTACATACACTCTAGGCAACAGTAACTGCATGTTAGAGTTCCTTTAATGCCATTTCTTTGAAAATGTTTCTTTGTGGAACTCTTATTTTACAAAATGACCAACATTACAATTATTGAAATACGACCAACTACATTTATAAATTTTATTTTATCAATGTACTGTACACATGTAAAGAGTACATGTGCATTTTTGATTTTAAAGTGTACACTTGAAAACTGTAATGTACGCACTGTTGATGAGCACTTGCCCTTAAAAAAATAACACAACAACAAACATGAGATAAAATTACAATGTTACAGTACGTTTGCAATTTGCAAAAAAAAATTTGTGTGGTGAAAATAGATTAAAAAACAACTTGTAAAAGTTTGACTTCCGGACAATTACCCTCCAGGACAATTACCCCCCCCCCCCCCCGGATTCTGAGGTACATGTACATGTAGTTGTCAGGGGGGGGGGGGGGGTATTGGGTAATTGTCATTTTTATGGGGGTAATTTTTCCTGGGGGTAATTGTCCTGAGGGGTAGTTGTCCAGGGGTACAGTGTAGTTGTCCAGGGGGAGGGGGGGGGTAAGGAGGGGAGCATCAGGGTAATCATCATTTTATGGGGGTAATTTTTCCTGGGAGGTAGTTGTCCTGGGGGTATCCTGGAAGGTAATTGTGCTAGAGGGGTAGTTGTCCAGGGGTACAGTGTAGTTGTCCGGGGGGGGGGGGGGGGGGGGGGGTATCGGGGTAATCATACTTTTATGGGGGTAATTTTTCAGGGGGGGGGGGGTAATTGTCCTAGGGGGCAGTTTTCCCGGGGGTAGTTTTCCAGGGGGTAGTTGTCCTAGAATCGCACAAATCACACGTAGTGTAGACACTAGTACAGGTACAAATGTATAATCTTATCAGCAAAAATCTGTTGAGGTCGCAAGGTCACATGATTGTTAAACAAACTATATATTCCAAATTCCAAAGTTCAATCCTGCATCATGCAAGCTGAAAATCCATGGCATTCTCTTATCTATTCTCCTCTCCTATTTTCAAAAAGACCATAATATTGTGTCTTCATATTATGCCACCACTTCAACAAATATTAGGTATGCATGTTTATTATGTACTGTATAGACAACATGAATTCCAAAGGGAGTGGGTACTTGTAATGTAAGCTCTTGTATTCACAATTGGGTGCTTTCACAAGGACAAGGCGACATCAAAAGATCTCATTAGACCTGTTCATAAATCAAATTTTATGCATACTTTTAAAACAAAGGTTGTTCCTGACAACATGAAAGCTTGTCAGAGGCTTGTCAGACATAGCAACAAGTAATGTATGCAAACTGGATTCAAAGTATTGTAGTTCATTCATTAATAACAGGTTAATGGACTACCTCGTTACTAGGTCCCCAGGAAAGAAACATCAATAAATCTGAATAACTTTGTGAACAGGTCTACACATGTATTGTTAAGAACCATGGTATAATGATGATGGGGAAATATGCTTTTTTTTTTAATGTGTTTTTGGCTATTCGTTCGTTTCAAAGAAGAATCTGGTGGTTCGGAGAATGCTACACAAGCACCCCCAACTCAACAATAACCATGGGGGGGGGGGGGGGGAGGCAAGCAAGAACAATTGATAAGCATGCAAATGAAATATTCCATTGTTGAACTTGGAGTTTCATGACACGGAACGCTTAATTTGCGACAATGCAAACATTTCGGAACAGAATGACTGCTGATAAAGCTAGAATACATGTTTGTTAGGACTACAAGGCAATGTTAATTTTCGATCGTAACCCACGTACATGTATTGTCTGGGCACAGTACATGTACATATTTATTCTTACAAGGCCTGTCTTTGCATCTTCTTATCATTAACCCTTTGGATACAATTCAATCTCTTATGTTGAATATGACTGAGAGATGACTTGGCCTCAAGGACTTGAGGCCAATTAATTAACCCTTCCAGGACAGGAATTATTTAAAGGAGAATGAAACCCTGGGGACATACATGTACATGTATCCATTTTAATGAAAAGAGAGGATAGAGAGAAGCAATTTTTAAAAAGTTCCATCAAAATCGGTTACAAAATGAAAAAGTTATGAAAGTTTGAAAAGTCTCAATTTACTTTCTATGGCGATCCTCAAATTGGCAATGTTGCTTCAAAGTGACAGGTTTAGTAGTGCAACTCTCCATATATGTTTTGTATACAAAATTTCATATTTTCCCCATTATCTCTCCAGGTGCAGCTTGTCTGCTTCTTAGCTCAAGACATATCATGGGAAAATGTATTTGACACAACATACATGTATGTTGAGTTCACAAAAAGACAGGCAGCATCTTAAGAGATAATGGAGAAAATATGACATTTTGTGTACAAAAACATATTGAGAGTTGTACTACCTGTCATTTTGAAGCAACATTGCCAATTTGAGGATTGCCATAGAAAGTAAATTGAGACTTTTCAAACTTTCATAACTTTTTCATTTTGTAACCGATTTTGATGGAACTTTTTAAAAATTGCTTCTCTCTATCCTCTCTTTTCATTAAAATGGATACATGTACATGTATGTCCCCAGGGTTTCATTCTCCTTTAAATAATTCCTGTCCTGGAAGGGTTAATTAATTGGCCTCAAGTCCTTGAGGCCAAGTCATCTCTCAGTCATATTCAACATAAGAGATTGAATTGTATCCAAAGGGTTAATGATAAGAAGATGCAAAGACAGGCCTTGTAAGAATAAATATGTACATGTACTGTGCCCAGACAATACATGTACGTGGGTTACGATCGAAAATTAACATTGCCTTGTAGTCCTAACAAACATGTATTCTAGCTTTATCAGCAGTCATTCTGTTCCGAAATGTTTGCATTGTCGCAAATTAAGCGTTCCGTGTCATGAAACTCCAAGTTCAACAATGGAATATTTAATTTGCATGCTTATCAATTGTTCTTGCTTGCCTTTCATAACTTTCTCATTTCGTAACCGATTTTGATGGAACTTTTTTCAAATTGCTCCTCTCTATCCTCTCTTTTCATCAAAATTGATTTTTCCCCAGGGTTTCATTCTCCTTTAACCCTTTCAGGACAGGAATTATTTAAGGGCTAAATTGATCACATTTTGTTCTTCAAATTGGCAATAATAATATTTTTCTTGTAGTGCCACATGGTTCTAATAAGATGTGATGTTTTTAAAACAATATTCATGGTTAAAAATTTTGTTGAGAAGTTGAAAAATTGCCAATTTTGATGAAAAACAATGAATTTGAACCTCTCAATGTGTTGCCAATTTAAGGATTTTAAAGCTTATTCTTGTTTTAAAAAATTCCTGGCATCAAATGCAATATGGTCATGAAACAAAAATACATTAGTGTGTGCAGAAATTTTTGCTCTTTCTACTCATGCATCTGGTATATTTTTTAGAGCTCTGAATCAAAAGTTATTGAGCCAAACCACAAAATGTGGTCAATTGTCTTGAAAGGGTTAAAGCTCATAGACAGTCTCGGTAGCAAAAATCATACTGGCAAGAAACTGATCTGAAATAGTCACATCCTATTCTCCTTTTATCATAAGACACATGTACGAGATTATTTAACATTCCATTCACGATTTCAAACAAATTTTAGTGTAAATATCTGTAAGAAACGCTTGGTAACGGCTTTTCACTGCCTCACGCTAAGACCATATCCACCCGAACGTTCCCCGCACAATAAACCCAGCGCTTCACATTATGTGTAGCGTATTCTACACAAACAGCAACCCTCATGTACGTAGTGTGTGTGTGGCCATTGTTTGAATTTACATCCCCTCTTTTTTGGGCCAGGGATTTTTATTACTGTTCACCTCTCATTCGATAAATATTTCACTTGAGGAGGAAAAAAACTTCACAGCATCTTAGTTATGTAAATCACAGAAATCTCACAAAAAGTTTTTGAGGGCTTCCCAAAACTATCTGTTACCTTTAAGGGCCGAGTATCTTGAGAACAGGTGAGAAAGGTGAGAACACCATTTTATTGAAATTTGGGTATCTTGAGAATGGCGATCAGCCGTTGAAAAGGGGGACGTCAAAGCGGCACATACCCGTCTGTCCAATATATTGAGTGCCCTCCCCCCCTCCCCCCGGAAGGTGACCCAACAGTCTACATGTAAACAACAATAATAGTTAATACATTGACATTGGCTGGTATACTAATAGTATACATGTACATTGAAAATTTGAAATTAATATTTGATATGAATGATTAATGACAGCACAATTGACAGCCAAATTATATGACAGATCAGTGACAGATCATCCTTTTTGAGTTTTTTAACATGTTCAACTTCAAGTTGATAGGTCCACTCTAGAACTAGCTCTTCGCACTCACAGTCACTCACCGTCACAGTCACAGCCACACAAGAATCGTAAAACAACATTTGCATGTATTTTTATTTAATTTTCTTTTTTTCTTACTTGGGTCTCACAGTTCTGCATCATGTTAAAAGTTTACCTGAACATTTATGACTTCTATCTTGAGACGGGAGCCATAGCCATAGCCCCCATAGGGTCTATACGAGGTAATTATAGAACGGGCTTGACAAGGCTGAGGCAGCCTAGAACTCTCGTACTGGCTAAGGCTGGTTCCTGCATCAGGCCAGCCACAATTCCTGGCGCGCTGCCCAACCCCGCCACACTCGATCCAAAAACAGTAAAAGGCTTCAATAATAACTCAAAAGAAATAAACAAAAATGAATACCTTTTGGGCAGTACAGTGCTCTTCAAGCTGCCTAGTTGCCTTGTCTCTGCTGCTGGCCATATTTGGAGATACTGTTTTACTACTTCTGGCAGTTCTGCTGTCGAGAAGGGATTATGAAAAACCTGCTGTGCCGAGGGATCGCAATAACAACAAGTGCATCAATTCGCAATTTGCGCAGTATATATCCTACACATGTAACGTAAATCTCTAGCTAGCTAGCTCCAGCTCGATCTCGGATCCATATCATAGACGTATTATAGATTTACACATGCACTTTGGCCTCATTCTCGCGAACCTCGATGGAGGTCAAAATGCAGTGGTTACATCACGTGATACTCGTCGCTGATTGGCCAGATCACGGAGGGCTCGTCCCAACGTCACAATAAATTAATTTGCATGCGTAATTGATAGTATCCAAAAGTCACTATTATGGCCCAGGCCGTGACGAACAGGAAAATAAAACGGAGGAGAAAGATGAACTTGACCATGACCTACAGTCGTTTAGCATGTTGTCGAGGAATACGGGCACATTTTCGCGAGGGGTGGGGGGGGGGGGGGGGGCTGATACCTTTTGCCCGAATATCAACTTTCCAGTTTCTAATTTTGACACTTTTTATCATGAAAATGACTAAAATTACATTCAGGAACATCACTACCCAAATATGAGGCAATTGGGCACCTCGCTGCCAGAATATGACGCGGTCATGCGGTGGTTGCCTGAATATCGGCAATTTCAAAATCCTCGGGTGAGAGGGAGGGGGCTGGATGTTGTTCCCCCTCCCCCTTTCTTTTGTCGTTGTTATGACGTGGATTCCCCGGCTTACATTTTGTTCTCTTTTGTTTTCTTTTCTTTTCTTTTCTTTTCTTTTCTTTTCTTTTCTTTTCTTTTCTTCTCTTCTTTGTTTTGTTTTGTTTTGTTTTGTTTTGTTTTGTTTTGTTTTGTTTTGTTTTGTTTTGTTTTGTTTTGTTTTGTTTTGTTTTGTTTTGTTTTGTTTTGTTTTGTTTGTTTTTTGTTTTGTTTGTTAGTGTTTTTTTAATAAGGGGGTGGCGTTAAGGAGGTATTTCAAGGTCACGATACAGCTTGATTCTGTCAGATAACAATGGTAGGTATAATATAGGGTCTTTTTTCCAAATCAATTGTTGCTATCAAACAGGGGTGGTGTATGAGGGGAGACACCCCCATATGATTTGCCTTGCCAAATATGCTCCAAAATTTTTGTTGTTGTTGCTGCTACTGATTGTCAGAAAGTTGAGAAACATATAATGGTCCAGATAAATGTGAGTTCTTGCTTTAGTCAGAAGTTTTTAAAACTTAATTTTTTAAAAGGCCTAATCTGGTTCTCGTGCTGCTATCGAACACTTTTGTTAATTTATGACTCACGTCATCGTGTATTCATTATTATTTATAAAACGGGTTCAAGAATGTAGCCATCCTGATTGGTCAAATAACATCACGTGACCGTGCAAAAAAAAAGTGATAACGCACGGCGAGGGGACTAACGCACGGCTAATCCGGATCAAACACTAAGATTGTAAGAAAACACTAAAATTGTAGACCCGTTTTATAAAACTATTAATACATGGTTGTGAGTTCGTGCGTTAGTGCGATCCAGCAACACGCAGGTTTTTATCGTGGTGTCTAACACACTCGGCTACGCCTCGTGTGTTAGTACACCACGATAAAAACCTTTGTGTTGCCAGATCGCACTAACGCACTCCCAACCATGTATTAATAGTATAATATCAAAGTATTGTTGTTGACTTTTTGTGATGAACTTGTAGATGTTTGTAAATGGTACGGGGGTCATAGAAGAATAGGATCTTAACGCAAATGAGGCTATTGTAGGTCGATCAAGAAGACTTCAAATGAACAGTAAACACGATAATTGGGGAGTTACAAAAAATATATGTCTTAAACAGCAACGCACCAGTTACTCCCTTTCCTTAATTCCCCCAAAATCAATCAAACAATCAAACTAAGCAAAACTAAGCAAAACAACAGCATTAAAAAACATTACCAAACCAACAAATGAAAAGAGAACAAAATTTAAAACGAAATGTTGAATGAAAATACATTAGTGAAAAACCCCAAATGAAATAAGAAGGTATAATCAAACTTGTATTTTAGTACAAACAACAACAGCAACAACAACAAAAACAACAACAACAGCATTATTTTGTATTTTTCAAGAAGATATTACTAGAAGAAAAAATAAACAAAAAAACAAAAAAACATGACAACAACCATCTCGATAAAAATGACTTTATATTCTATGAATTAGACAAACATGTGAAGAATTACAAACAATGTTGAATATGAAATCAAAAGTAATTGGCATGCTTAGTGAGTAATAGATGATAAAGTTGTCGGGAAAAGTGCAGAATCTTTTTAAAAATAACTACGGATGGGGGTGTGAGGAAAACAAAAGGGTTTCATTAATATTTTCTAAAAATATTTAATGTTTTATTAAATTAATAGAAAACAATCACATAATGAAAATAAAAATAGAAATAAAAATAAAATAATAACAAAAATAAAATAATAACAAAAATAAAAAAAATAATATTGGCAGACAAATAAAAAAAAGTTTGTATCAATAATATAATTCTCAGATGACACAAGTAAAAGAGAGGAAAAGTGATGTGGGGAAAGGTGTGTTTTTGGAAGATTTGAGACTTACTCAAGAGCGATTGAGAATGATCAGATGCGAGCGACCGGCTGCTAGTGCTCTCGCTCATTATAGCGCCATCTGAGGTTGGCAACATTTTAGCTAAAACAGGACTGCCAATCGTGTCGCTGAGAAAACCTTGCGAGCTCAAGCTTTGTGAAAATTATTGATAACTTGCTGCTATGAATCCAGATTATGCGCTGTCCAATTCTTGTATACCAATCTGCGAACTATATATATGGGAGGGGGCCGGTAGGTGATCACCTGCCAATACCACATCTCTTTCCCCTCCCCAATTCTTTTTTTCGTCCCCGATCTTTCTCTTTCTCTATCTCTCCTTTTCCATCTCTCTCTCTCTCTCTCTCTCTCTGTCTATCTTCTGTCTCACTCTCTATTTCCTGTCTCTCTCTCTTTCCGCTGTTGAGCTCGGTCCCAACTCTTTCCCTTCCCCCTCCCCCCTCCCCCCTCTCGTCACTCTATCAATGCCTCTTCTTCCTCTTATTCCACACACAAACATACTTCTCTCCCTCATCTTTTCTCTCATCTCCCTCTCCATCTCTCCATCTCCCCCCCCCCCCCCCAATCTACGTAAATCTTCTGTTGCTCTCTCTTCCAACACATTCTCTCATACCTCTCCCCATCCTCTATGTTCACTCTTTTTCTCCATCACATTTGCCTTACCTAGCACCAGACATAAGAATTACAAGAATAAAAACACAGGATCACATCTTTTTTTTTCTCACTGTGACATTTACAAGGACAATTGCACACATTTATTCTTTCAACCTATGAGAGGCTATGTACACAGCCATAATGTACAACTATGCACATGAAAGCTTAAAGGGAAACAACGAATACAGAATCTGTTGGTAACAAATCTACCAAACTTCCAACATCTTTGATAAAATTGGGTTCCTCTCTCTCATAAATACACAATAAACTTCAAGAACACAATAAAGAATGATATAATATATAGAAGTAGTACTATAGATACAATATTTCACAATGCCACCATTAATTCTGAAAAATAAGGAATGTTAGCTCTACATCTCTCTTCTGAATACATCTATCATGGATGGAAAGAGAATAAGCAGACAATATTATGAGAAGCTTTCAAGATACTTTCCCACTTTGGTTTAAACTAGATGACTATGCATCTAAAGAATTTACTAAAGAAAATAAAATATTTGAATAGACGTATACAACAGAATGTGCTTAATTTTCTGAAAATGTTTGTTGCAATAGCTGCGAATGGTTGCCAATTTGGATCTGCTAAGGGAGTTCCAACGATGAAACCATGAAACAATGATGAAACAATTTTTTTTTTGCAAGTACAATGCATGTTGTATGGAAAGCCTCATTACGCAAGTCAACAAAATACACGTCTGCAATATTGTATATTTCTGGTAATAGTGGGCAGTACAAGAAATCTTCATATCGATAGATAGTTATATTTTCAGCAGAAGCAAATCTTGAACAAAATTTGAAACCTTTTAAAAAATGTATCTGAGGAGTAGCATCTATGATGAAAAATCTGGAATGTACTTAACAGCTTAGATGACTCAATTAGTACACAGTTCTATAATGTGCATATATGTAAAATTTTTACTCTTCTAAGAACAAATATGAAAGATATGCTGCTTGTGTTTGGATTGCAAAAAGGCTGTATGTTCCTTTTGGAAAAAATGTTGTTTTCAGAAGGCCATATGCAAGTAGCAGTATTTCTTCTCAGTCGCAACATCAGATATTATTACATTTTTTGTTTAAAATGGAATAGCTGATACAACTGATTTTCAAGTTCACTGACCAAAAGTGAAACAAACTATTTTTTTCTACACAAGAAATCAACAGCACAAATTCTGTTTGACTACTCAAATGTCGGCATCCTTTCATATTTCAGACCAAAAGTATCTCTGTTAATAATCACATCCACAGCTCATAAATGTACACCAACATGTCTACTTTTGAGAGTCATTAAAGAAACACAACACCAATATCTATACATGGGATTCATACCAATGAATAGGTGGGGGTCATCTACATTATTGTCAGTGTAATATCAGCATCCTATATGTTCAACTGGTCACCTCTCTAATGCATACTGATAACATCTTCATTACTAACAGCAGCTAGCTAGTGTAACAACATGAAATAATGTCAACTTACTTGGGTTTTAATGGATGTTTTTTCTTTGGACAATGGAATCAGGGAATATACATGTATTCATAATTACAGACAACAAACCATGCCACTTGTTTGACCACTTTGTAAAGTATCAAAAAATGATGAAATATTTGTACCATTTCAAGAATATGCAAGTTTCCTCATCATTCCTATTTAACTCATCACAATCATATTTACTGTCTTTACTTCATTATGTATTTATATATCTATTTTTATTCATTTATGTTTTTTGTATTTTGGGGGAGGGGGGGGGGGGGGGGGTCTACAAGGATTGGCTGGCTCAAGCACCAAGATCAATAAGCTTTACTTCCCAAAACTTATTTCAGTGACTTGAATTAATCATCTCTATGAATCTCTTTGAATGTGCATCCTGCACTGCCAATTTGCAGGTCTTTCTTCATTAGCTTCGAAAGTGATGCAGTGTTAAGTGTCATTATCATCTAAGATACAAGTACATGTACATATCTCAACTATCCATGCAGTGCAAGATTTACAGATAATTTTTTTCCAGTTGTATCTTCGTCTAATATACTACTCTGAATTTGTTAAATGAACCAGCCAGGGTGACAAACATTCACCTTTTAAAATCTAATTTTTCCCTATGAATGCTAAATTCCTAACATGCATATGGATCGGATTTTCATTGGACAAGAGCATCGGAACATTTTCCCTTGGAGTATCATTCTAAAGATCTGAAATCAACTTCAGTACATTGACAAATGTACAGTCCCATATACTGATTTTCATGCTTTTTTCTTGTTGATATTTTGCATATACTCCAAGGAAATGAATGGTACACATTTTCACTTGCAGGCTGTAGAACCAGTCCCAGTGTTCCGACGATATCGACATCCATTCCGATGTTCTTGTCCATGTTTTCGAAATTACCAGTCATTACATTTTACCGATGATCACTAATTTCTAGCTTTGGAGGTGAACATGAAACACATACTGGAATGGCAGGATTTTACCCCATTACCTCTGAGGCTGGGGCACTAAGCTTAAACTCAAACTATTTTCACAATTTAACTTTGGTGCTCTTCTATTAGAAATGAGGAACTAAAAATATCATCAACTACTATTGAGGATTGGACTCGCGACCAGAACTGATTTGAGCAACTTTCACCCTTCTTACACTGATATCGTATGATCAACAAATCATAACCCATAATCATATTTCTTTAAATGCAATATCCGCATCGACATTTTTTATAAAACACTATACCTGCCCTTCCAATTCCATTCATGTTTGTGGTGAAATATATAAAAACTCCTCCAATATCTGATTTTTCTTGCAAATTGATAACACAAGAACATACTTATAAGTCAAATCTTCCACACTGAATCTTATGAATGCAGAGGAATGAAAAGATAGATGGAATGGACAGAATCATTAAGTACCAATGCGACATCATTTTCTGTTTCAAGAATAGTAACTGCAATCTTGCATGCCGAGTTCCATGCATTCATAATTTTCTGATTATCTCCCCTTTCTGAAATAATCACAAGATGCACTTTCCACATCAAGCTCTATCACATTATAGCTCGAATAAAGAGAAAAAAAAATGACCCAGGTTATCTTAAACCCTAGCTCAACCCGTTGGGTGTGATATGATTTTGGTATAACATGCTTTGTCCATAGACCCCTAACAAGGTTATCTCGGGCTTAGTATTCAAAGGGTTAGAATATTATTAAAACGTAATTTTCAAATATAATAGCTTCTGGTGATTATAAACTACATGCAGTTCATCCTCTTAAATTTGCACAAAATAACACTAGGTAACCATACATGAACTCATCTGTTTTCTACACGCTTTCTGCTAACACATGGGGGACATAAACTATAATTACTCTCCAGTAAATTAGGAGGGTTTCTTCACAGGCTTGTATGATATCCTTACGGAAGAATGCAGGTTAGACAGAAAAATGGGGATGTGGCAGCCATACCAGCTAGTCTGGTCCTACATTGACATCATACCAGATTTAGATATTTTTACCACAGTATTGCTAAATTCAATTAGTCTTGATGTAGACTCCCATATGATGTCTTTGAATGTATTCACAATGGTGCCATGTCAGGTCCAGACCCTGTACTTAGGACTGGGTCCTGATGTGAGCGAAATAATCCAGGATTATAAAAACATTTAGATAATTACAAAAGGAGATATAGATCCAGACACATAACATGTCTATTGAAGCTCATCGTTTTGCTTTTTTTGAAATGTTGGTAAAATCTTACACAAGCCTGGGAAGAAAGCCCTCTTTTATTTGAACTGGTATTTCTCCCACTTTTATTTATCTCTGGTACCAAAGATGTGAGCGTAAGGAGCAGTCCAAGCATGTGGTATCGCAAGAACACCAAGACTGGACTTACAAGCCTGCAATCGAACATTTTGTGCACCATCTTCTTTGTTGTGCAAGGACTGCGCTACGCTCACACCTCTCGGTGACACCTCCAATCCGTCTGTATGCAAGTAACACGAGGAAGTTTAACGCAAAACTCATAGAATGTATAAACTTTTCTGACAATATAGCTGTCTGCTTGTTTCACCCCATCTTTTAGAGGTGTTCTAGGGCCATTGGTGCAGGTGATTGGCATATATCTCATGACCAAGTACATCAGCAAGAGTCTAACATAAAATCAACACCCGTCTTTCTAAAGCAAGCCAGCAAGATGGCAAAATGAAAGCCTTTGGGCAATGCTATTCTTTTTCAAATAAATCCCTATATATTTCACTGCAATCATCATTAAATGTAAACTGTTTATTTCTCTATTTCTCTTCTTACACTGAAAAGACACAATTTTGAGGAACAAAGTACTTTGATATGAAATAAAACACTCCCTTCCAAATTTGATTAGGAAGATAAGATTAGGAATGATAGAGTTTATACAGCTGAGGAAAGGTAAACAGTAGATGTGTTGTGTCTACTAAGATAAAATAAATGTATTGTCTAGCCAGTTTTTGTTTGCACATATATGATGAATAAAACTCATTTAGAATAATAAGATAATGCTTTGAATACATCATATGAATAATCAACCAGGAATACTTAGTAAATCAGAATAATTACCATTCAAAAAATTAGAATACTACGATAATATGACAGTGTGGACATGAATACATTTTACACTGTATTTTCTGAAAGAGACTGGCAACATTAAAGTAACATGGTTATTTCTTTACCATATGAACGCTGATTAAATGTCATTCGTATTAAATACACAGAACTTGGAATTTTTGAAAATAAAATGCAAGGTTCTTCTAATATTTCCTAACACCCTCATGACTTTGTGAAGTACAGTTGTGCGCTTTCTGCTTCAATTTAAATCCCCAATGCCATTTTGAACTTTTATTAATGTTCTGATTTATGCCATATATGCACAAATTTAATTTCTCAGACATATTTATTGCAATCTAGATCTGCCCTCTAGATTTCAGAATGTTATGAAATGAAACAAGGCTCCCTTAAGTAACACGGCCTCAGAATTTGTACAAAGTACGAAGTCATTTGAAATCGAGAGTACACAAATCATATTGCATCTCTAAATAATTCATGAAATTTTAGTGTAAGTACATTGTATCCATTCATAACACAGGTTGAATAACACATTGCAGGTAACGATTATATGATTATATGCCATATTCTAATTAAAAATTGTCAATAAATATATGAGACTTCATGGTGAAGAACATATTTACAAAAGATGTAGAACTGGTAAATTACATGTATTTACTTTTTCCCTATCAATAAATATAGTTTGGCATGGCAAAATATGCAGATTTCTCTCTTTTTTCTTCACAATACCATAATGTGAATCTTTTTCACACTGTCTCACTTTAAAATAATCTGATTACACATTATTTAGATCCAGCAAATTTATACATATTCCAAATTAAAGTTAGTCATTAGAACATCAGGACAAAAATTCAAGGGAATTTGTACATTGTTGACAGAAGTTGTCAGCATTACAGCACACATTTAAATAACATTATATGGCAAGCTTGCTTCTGTCAGCCTCTTTCAAATTTATTTCTTTTCATAAAGGGGGGCGGGGACAGACATTTTTGTGTTTCCTTTTTGGATATCTTTCATGCTGCTTTGCCAGCTGCTTATAACTTACCTATCCAGTATTTGAAAAGTTTATTCATTTTATGAATTTTCTTGAAAACCATTTTAAGCATGAGCCAAGGCTTGCAGCCTCTCTCTTTGAAGTGAATTGACCTACGCTCAAAATTGGTGTTAAAATAACCCCGCCCTCAACTTCATCTCCAGGGGGTGGGGGAGGGGGTAGGGTTACTGGAGAGAAGTTGAAGGCTTGCAGAATTTGATATCAATCATTCAGTTTGCAAAAAAAAGATTAAACATAATCTTGTTTAAACGCAGCCCAAAATAATCATTTGTACCTCACTGAATAATTGAGCGCATATATCGTTGAAAAAATTAGGATTCTGCTACAAAAAAGCCTGTAATGTCATGTTTCCGAATGTAAAATAACTCAGCCCTATTTTTATCTGTTGACAAGAAATACTAACATTATTAGGTTCAGGTCATGTCTGAAACAGTCCACATTTTGTCTCTTCAGATTTTTCTACAAGTAGCAGTGGAAGCCAAGAAACACAAATATTTTCACTGATATCAAGTGCAGTCATAGCAGAATTTTCTTCCCCAACAACAGGGAAGTGAACTGACTTAATCCAATAATCACAAACATTCCCATCTTGTAATAACTTTAATGCATCAGCACGTTTTTTTTTTCTTTGAAACATCAAAACATTAGCAATGCAGGCTTGTTGTAGCAGAAACCCTTCTCGTGAAAAAAGAAGAAATTTGGGGGTGGTGGGGTGGAAGAGAGGATGACTTGAACGTTTACCAAACAACCAGATCTCAGTAGGACTACTGCTCTTCTCATCATCATCATCATCATCATCATCATCATCATCAACTTGGTCTGATATTATAGCTGTTTTCTTACATTTTGGTCCGAGAGGATAACCATATCTAAGTTCTTATAAAAATACCTTTACACAGCAACATTCTGATGGATAGTATCATCACTTTGGCTTTAGAACAATTTAGTTTGTTTAGAATAAAGAAGCACTCAAGGAGCTACAAATTATTTGAGATTGCAGAACTAGAATATGCATACATGAAAACCTTCCTCCAAACACTGTTGCAATCCATGTCGAAAGAAATGAACTTAACTTTTGTTTAGATGAATATCACGCCTCATCTATACAGACATAACCCCTTGCATCTGTTGCCATGGTTACGGGAGAGCATCCCAGTGAGATCTGGTTGTTTCCTGTGTCTCGTTCCTACTTGACAGAAGACTAAATGACATTTACAGGTATCCACGGTTCAGCAGACACACTGAAAAATTTATCCGTTCCCCACTGAACTTAAAAACGCGCCAACGAAAACAAAAGGCTCATGGGTAAGAAGGTGCAGGGTGGGGGAGGGGTCACTCATCAGCTACAACAATTAAAGGGAAGGGGAAGGGCAGGGATGGGGTTGGGTCACCGGTATGAAAGAGATCGCAGAAGCTGGCTGGACTCAGTTTCTGCGATCATCGATTTTCACACCATTTATTCTGTTTCCAATTTTTTAGAACTAATAATTAATCAAACCGAAGCAAAGTGCTTTCCTTCGGGCTACGCTGTGCTTCGGCATGAGAAATATCAAGCTAAAGAAATACATCAAAACATTCAACAGAACTTGAGGTACTGGGTAAGAAGTTTGAAATCTTTAGGCTGGCTTTTCTCTGATGAAATGTGGAACGGTGGTATCGCAATGGTCCTCTTCTCACAAACTTTCGTTCTTTTCTGGGTGGTTTAGGTTTTAGAAAGCTTATACAAACAATTGTACAGCAAAGCATAGCCAAGTGTAAAAAAGACAATACAAGATTTTTATTTGTATTCTGCAATATGTGTAGGTAAACAAAGATAAAAACCAGCCTAAAGACTTACTAAAATCAACTGCATGCTAAAAGTGAGCACCTCCCTAATCAATCCAGTGAAAGGATGTGAATTTTCACACTCACACCCCCAAACATGAACTGAAATAGGGCGGGCTCATTTAAATGAAACATCAAACAGATAAAACACATAATAAAAATTGCTTTAAAATCTCGCTGATTTTTCGTCAATGACTGAGCAAATACAATGGCGTAGGCAGCTAGGCTTTCCTTACAGGCTCTTATCTCTATTTTGAATCAACCTCTATTTGAACCCCTTGCAGTACTAGATCTGAAAATCTCTTGCTGAAAAGGCAAGATCCGTTCAGATATGGCACACAGTTGATAATGAGAACCACTACCAAGAACAGATACATTTATTTTGATAATGAAGTCCATACCATGTATTGTGATATTAAGACTGTACCTTGATAATCCCACATGAATTTGGCATTGATTTGGAATGATATGTTTTGCCAAGGCAGAACTGATACCCATCATGTCTCTGCCCCACTGATATCAAAAGAGGCGCAGTGTTTAGTCCATTTAATACTATCTGTCATTTTATGATACACATATTACATAGAGATACATGTGTAAGTAGAAATAAAGTGTTAATGCTGAATGTGTTATGTAAATGCATTGGTAGTGGTTGTCTTTGTGTTCATTTTTTTAATATTTTCATTATAAAATCAAATCTCCACTCCTATGGGGCTCATTAAATAGTTCAATCACTTGGATATAATCAATCTTTACCCTAATTTATCATTTTAGCTTTTGTTAAAATTTTTTTTTCATTTTACTTATTCTCCTCGGGTTCTTGGAGTGTATGCCATTGGGCGATTGGTCGCCGTGGCGACGCCAGCATGTCGCTCCAGTGACGGAGTCCCGCCCCTGTGGCATTGCATCCAAGTACCACTTTGCCGATAGGTTCGCTGCTGCCCATGCGATCATAGTCCACTACGGTCACCACCAGCGTCACTTTCTGTAAGGGGGGAGAAGCAAAATACACATATTAATATTCTGTAGAATTTACCATAACTTGCATAATATCTTATACAATCTCTGATGGCAAGGACCTAATGGGTTTTGTGATCATTCCTAACTACGTATTATGTGACATTTTTGTGCGCAGGGCCCTAATGTAAAACTGTGTTTAAATCACTGATGAAGCTATCCAGGGGTGGAGGGGGGGGGGGGGAGATGTTGTACATTTTGAAATAACTTTTTGCCATATAAAACTCAAAATAATTAGGAGTGGACATGTACATGTTGATCAGTTTAATCAAATTTGAACATGGTATTGCCTGAAGCTGTTCACAAAGCATCGAGATGCCCAGGTCAATCTTCTATCACCCAGAATCAAGATGCTAGGGGAAAAAACCACCCTTTACTACTACCCAAAGATTTCCTGGGATTTACAACTTAATGGAAGAAAATTGGTATGGAGCCTTGGTCAATGGCAATAGGTTATATATTCATGCTATCATGAAGCCAGGATGAAGTGGTCAGCAAGCACATAGGTCTGCCATGACACGATGAATGCTTCCCAAATCCAAAAATGCACAAGACAAGAAAGAGATCATACATAATTACTCCACGATTTCAGGAAGTTAATTGGTGAGATCCCATTTGAAAAGTTTTCCCTTAAAGGGCAATCCAACCTTGATAATAAGATGATTTGTGTGAAAGCAGAAAAATAAGAAAAACAGGATGGTGAAAGTTTGAAAGAAATCGGACAAGGACTAAGAAAGTTATGGATGTTTGAAAAATGAGATCACTACATCTATGCGAATCTCAAATTGGCAATTCGGTGAGTCAATTGTGACATTTTTGTGGACAACTCTCCCATTTGTCGTACACAAAAATATCATTAATATGCGGTTTTCTTCGAGGCACTTTTACCCTTGGGGCAGTATTCAAAATATATTGGAGATAGCATATTGTTATAGGTCCTCATGAACGAAAAGATCCTACTGTGTAATGCATTTTGAAAAAAAGTGACATTTTAGTCATTTTGTGTGTTAGAGCGAATTGGGGAGTTGTCCACAGCTACATCACAGTGGCATTACATATTCGGCCAATTTGAAACTCCCATATGCATAGTGATTACAACTTTCAAAAATTCATAACTTTCTTATTGCTTGTCCGATTTTGTTCAAACTTTCACAAATCTGCTTCTCTGATTTTTCCTCTTTCTTTCAAAGCAACTTGCTATAAAGGTTGGATTTCCCTTTAACAGCACCATGCAAGTACTATTTGTACATTTTGAAGAAAGAAAAAGAAATGACAATGCAGCAACATTTGACAAAATAAAGCCAGGAGCAATTGTCGCTGGAGCATTATGTCGGAGCACCGTCAGCTATTAAACCATATGTGAAAGGGGTCTAGTACTCACCTGAATCTGTTCAAACGGCACCTCAAAGCCAAAGGATTCGTTGTAGTAAGGATTCAGTGTCCTCTTCTTAATGGTGGTCTTCTTCTTCTTCATCCTCTTGTTGTTCATGTAGAGGGATATCTTCACATAGGGATCTGGTGACGAGAAAGAATAGCATTACAGCTCATGAGCACAGGAAGAGCAGTACTGATGGTTAGGGCTGGGACTAAAAACCGGGTACCCGAGTCCCGCCCGAGAGCCTCGGGACCCGGGTCAAAATATTAGATAACCGATACCCGAAAATGAGTATTTAATTATCACCTATGTATGTACACGACAAGGCGGTAGATGAACGTCGAACAGCCATTTACTATTTACATGTAAAAAAAATCCATGTAGCGCTCTAGCGCACCATTGCAATGATGCGCTTTTGATTCGTTCAACTCACTGTGAAACATAACCTTACACATTCGTATACACAGAGAGCAAAGCTCACTGCCGCTATTCGGAGACTGCTCATTGGTTCATTGAACCCATGACATAATTTGCATTTAGTGCCCTTCCCCCTTCTTTGCAGTGAACGATAAGTCTATGAGCGATTAACGGGCGTAAAGTTTACAAACTCATGCATATTCAACAGTCGCTCCACACTCGCACGTGGCATCTCACAACTCGTACACTATTAAACAGGTATTTTTAACATCGACGATCACGATCTGACACTGTCACAATATCCTGAAACTTTAGCAAAGAAGTTACCAATTACTGAAATCAGATTAAGAGTACATGAACGATATATCCAAAATAATATCCTTCATTGTTCATGCGAAAGTGAAAAGCAAGGCTGTGAGAAGCAAAGGATGTCTACAGTGCGCGCGATTAACATTTTCATTCATAAAATTGGGCTTGTGACGTCATTTCATGAGTCCGTTAATAACAAGTCATGACAAGTCATATGCCAGCCAGCCAATGAAGGTATGCGCCTTTTTTTTTTTTTTTTTCTTTTTTCCTTTCATATACTGCGGCGGCATTGGGCGGAAAGGCGCTTTGTATAAACAGATCGAATTTCAAAAGGGAACCGCATGTGTGTGTTAAAGGATGAAGTTGCAGTCGGACAGAGAAGAAAATGTTGGCTTGATGATTTTTTTTTATGAATGATGAGTTTGATGAATGATGATATTTGATGTCTGATGAAGATAATTGTTTTGATGATGTTATTATCTTGATAATGATGATATGATGATGATGTCTTTGATGATTATGATGATCAAGGATGATATCAATGGTGCTACTGGCGAAGAGAGAGGACCTGGCATGTACTGATGATTTTATGTGTACTAGTAGTGGTACGTGTGTGTGAATTCCAATAATTGGCGGGTTGATCACACGTTGAGAATGAAACTGTCGGTGAGACGATGACCGCGTGCGTGAGGACTCGCAATGTGTATAATTAGAGTATGAGGAGTGTAGATACTACAGAAAGCTCGCCATTTTCGCCAGGCAAATCAATACTCCGTGTGAACAGTGAAGTTTGTGTACAAAGTGAGTAAGTGACTCGATCTCTACGATCACGATGTCAAAATTCCCAAGAGCTGCCCGTACAAAATTATTAAGAATCATCATGATCATTGTCTCAAACGAGTTTTTCTTCATAAGATTTCTTTGTATTCCCCTTCCTTTTTTATAAGTACATGTACATTCATGTATTTTGGATAAACATGTGCGAGGGACTGTTGACCGCACGTGACTACCTAAGGCGCTGGCGCGCTGGCATGATTAGACGGTAGACAATTTCTACAGATTAGATTTAGGCGGCTTATGCCTATCCTGTCTTGCGCCCACGCGATTTCCTCCGCCTGTTTTGTTGTTGTTGTTGTTTTTGTTTTTGTTTTTTCCTCGAATGGTTTATTTCAGTTGCCAAACACAAAGGAGTTTTCCCACAGTGTTTGTAGCTTCTTAGGGGTAAATATTGGCTTGTAATTCGTGTTATATCATTTTCGGGTAACCGGGAACCCGCCCGAAAAATAGTCGGGTTCCCGAATTGAAAAAATACCCGAAACTCCCACCCCTACTGATGGTATTGCTGCTCTGATCATGATCATCACCTATATCATTAGTTTTATCACACCCATTACGATCATCCTCCTCCTCTTTATCCTCATCATCATCACCATCACAGTGACCATATTTCGCGTTTTTGTCATCACCATTAAAAAAATTTACAGTAACATAAGTGTATTATGATCTCCATCACAATCACCATCATCATCATCATCACCATCATCACTGTTATCATAATCATCATCACCATCGCCATCACCACCACTACCACCTCAATCACGATCACCACCATCATCACAACCAATTCAATCATCATCATCATCATCATCTTCGCCATCATCATCATAATCATCATCACCATCGCCACCACCACCACCTCAATCACCATCATCACCATCATCATCACAACCACTTCAATCATCATCACCATCATCATCACCATCATCGTCATCATCATCATCACCATCATCACCATCATCACCTTCATCATCATCAGCATCTGCATCATCCTCATCCTCACTATCACCTCAATCACCATCATCATCATCATCACCATCATCACAACCACTTCAATCATCATCAACATCACCATCCCCATCGACAATACACCCATAATACTCCTCTTCGTAACCAATTGTCTTGCAAGCTTTGATACATACATGTACTTGCTTACAGACTGACCCAGAAATAATGGCAGAGCTTCACGCGCCCATGCACTGATTACGAACTGGAAAGCAAAAGCAATCTTTCGTAAGAGCAGCACGAATGTGGTTAACTTGATTTTACATATCATGGCCATTGATGGCCGGGTATACGATTAATTGTTCTCAGACTGGCACTGCCTGTCTACTGAGATGTTTAGACAGACTATGGGAATCAATATAATCTGGGAACGTGTATGGAAGGTCTCTCAATCACTCGCTCACTCTCTATCTCTTTCTGTTTTCCTGTATTACATACATGTCTATCAGTCTGCATGTCTGTCTGTCTCTCTCTCTCTATGTATTTGTCTGTATGTAAGAATGTCTATTTGTCTCTCTCTCACACTCTCTTCACCCCCCCCCCCCCTCTCACTCTCTCTTCATCCCCCCTCTCTCTCTCTCTCTCTCTCTCTCTCTCTCTCTCTCTCTCTCTCTATATATATATATATATATATCACTCTCTCTTACTCTGTCTCTATCCCCACTCTTTCTCTCCCTCTTCCTTTATTCCTCTCTCTTTCTTGTACAGAAACACGAAACAACTCTTTCATTGTACACAGTAATAATACTTTTCATACCCTTTTTTGCTTTCCTTTTCCAAATACATATGCATGTGTCTCCCAGAGAATATCTCTACAGATGTAAATGGAAAAAGACATACACAAACTCTCACATACAAAAACAGTTTCTTGGGAAGTAATTCGAACACCTAATGATCCCCTCTGAGTAAATTTCGTAATACTGGAGTAGTTTATAAAATGTTCATCTAATCACAAGCCAAGTTTCACTCAGAATCTTTGATTGGTCTCACGACCAAGGTTTGAAGAAGTAGGCGGATATAGCCCCCCCCCCCCCCCAAAAAAAAGAAACCCCCACAAACAATGCCTCCTTTAATTTTACAGGTAACAATGGGTGATTTCAAGTTCAGTGTTGGTACTGGTTTTGGTGTTGAGAGCGTGAATTGGGCTGTTGATTCTAGTTCCAACACTGAATTCGGGTTTATAAAAATAATACCAATCACATTATTGACAGCTCAACACCTAGTGAAGTCAATCCCAGCACCAGCTTTATTTCAGGTTCAGTGTTGTCTCTGGTGCTAGTTTTGCCCCAACACCAACACCAGCTTTCAACACCAAACTTGAAATCACCCAATGCATCTACATGTACATCTTGAATAGGGATACATGTGTATGAATAACACAATATAAAGAGAGCATTGGGATTAAATAAAGAAGGAGACATTCTAAAATAACTATGATCACTAAGACTTTCAAGAAATCATCAACCCAAGGAAAATTTCAATAGCCTATAGTAACCATGTTCAAAATTACGCAATATGTCCCTGTGATATTTGCACATCACTTGGCTAGTGAAATTTGGCTTAGGTTGATTCACTGGAATCAACTGGAAGTATTTGCTATCATGTTCTAAGAACATGTAGGAATAATGTGGGTTACTAAAGGGAAATATGGAAGCACTAACTGACCTGATAGACCACCGACGTCCATTTTCTTGAGGTTCTTGGCCTCTAAGATGACCACAGTCAGCTTGCCTGCGGTTGGGACGTAACGCAGGGAGAAACAAATGTCTCCCAGCTCTGACTTGCCCTGAAAACAAAAGAAACAAAAATGTTGTCATTTATCTTCTGATACACAAAAATAACTACCTTGCATAAGTCATTCACCAACTGGGCATTGCGGAATTTAAGCTAAATGATTGACTTCGACTGTGCTAAAATCAGAGTCTGTTGCAAAAACATGTATGGAACAAAATTTGCAAAAATAGTCTAAAAAATAATTTAAAAATATGACTTTACACCTTTTTACTTTTCTTCGTGATCTAACTATCCACAACACTTTGGACTGAAATTTTCTACCAAACTCTAAAACAAGATAAACGGAAATTTATTTCTCGACCATACATAAAGATTATCAAGTAATGTAAAACCAGAATGTTTTGCAAATTGGTAAATGTCGATACATTATATGCGCAGGCAAGCCTGAATCTAACGACAAGCATAATATGATATCTGTGCAGCGCTTAGAGACATCATATCAAGTGCTTTTGTCTTCATTACAGAAAACAGCCAATTCTTTTTGTGATCTGTCCCCATATTTTATGATTTCTAAACATATCCAAGGGCATACCTCTCCACCTGGCACCTCTGCGCTTTGTAGATCACGCCACTCTTCCACGACGCTTCCCAGGTCAACCTGGCTTAGCTTGACCTTGACCTCACCAATGATGTCATGGCGGGAGAACCGGTCAAAATCGTAGATGGCAAACACCAGCGTCTTACTCGACACTTCACTATATGGCACCTGCAAAAGAGGAATTTAAGCACTTGTGAGGGTCCTATGAAAGTAACGTTTCTGAGTAGTAAGTTTTTGGGGGGCCAGCAATTTACATTTTAAAGGGTACCAATCACCAAAAATAATTTTGCTCTGTATGTTAGAGGTTGCATGTCGTTATACTATATTCAAAATATGGGCTTCAAATATTAATTCTACAAAGAGATATTGCAATTTCAATTACACTCTCTATAAGCATAAAAGCGACTCATGAGTAGACTACTCGACGCACCCGTATGTGCTCGTCAAGGTAAAGGCTCGCGTGGAACCAAACTAGGAGTTCGGTTCCATGCGAGCATTTTCATGTTATCCTTTATTTCCTTCATACTCATTTACTGTTGACCTATATAATACCAGACAAAGCTCTTTGAGGTTGATTTTATACTTTCTAGCTGTACACAAATTATTTTTTCAGGTGATTGGTACACTTCAAGGATAATATTGAATACTGGTCATGTGTGGAAGAATATGGGCAATTCCAGCATAACATACATGGCAGTCAGACCATTTTTGGGGTTATTTAAGACAGTTTAAGGCAAAACCAAGAGTCCTAAAACATTTAAAAGAAGAAAAAAGGCTAAATTGGAGTGAACAAAATATTAATGCTTTGACATAGACTGAACTGGCATGGTCTGCTTCAGCCAGATCAAGAATGATCTCAAGCCATAACAGGGCCAATACTGTATACATGCAGCTTTATACTAACATAAATGCAAATGTCATACTGAAGACTGATTTGATCTGAAATGATCTGGTCAGTGATCTAAATCTAGATTGAACCAGTTTGCTCCAGACAGATCTAGAATGATCTCATGCTATAAAGGATCAAATTTGCTACTAACTGCTTTGATCAAAATTGAACCCATTTGCTCTAGTCAGATCTAGAATTTTCTAATGCTACATGCACAATGGTCCATGGCTTTGTACATACCTTAAATGTGAAGGTCTCATTGAAGACTGGGTTGAGGGTCTTTCTGTGGACTTTGGTTTCGTACTTCTTCTTCTTGTCTGGCATGAGGTAAACCTTGACGTAAGGATCTGACGTCCCTGAGAAGTCCATTCCCGGTAGTTCCGATGCTTGCATGACACCAACATTGAGCTATTGAAGGAAAGACAAAAATGGTATAACATAAAATATGGAATGGACTTCTCAGGGATCTGATGTCCCTGAGAAGTCCATTCCTGGTAGTTCCTATGCTAGCATGGCACCCACATTGAGGTTTTGAAGGAAAGACAAGAGTAGTACAACATAAATATTGCATGCTTCGCAGTAAACGAACCAACAGCTGAAGGATTCCCCGAGTGACAACATATTTCATCGAGACCGTTGGCAAAGGCTGCAGACATAACGGCACAAAGGAATTCCTAATTTGGAGGGGAATATCATTAAATGTTACATGTATATATAGAATGATAATATACATGCAATACATGTTATACTAATTGACGGTATTTGAGATCTCATGCCTTGCTCTTTCTGGAGTCATCCGTCTCATTTACTCTCCAGTTGCCTCCAGCATCAAACACAATCAGCTAAGACAATGCAACAATGGGTACGCAAAGCGAAGAATGGACGTACAGCATGAAAATGCACAAATACTGTAATTGCATGCTTGTAGACATAGAACAAATTGATTTGTGTCAAGTATTAAATAGCTTTTCCGCAAACAGAATACTCTTTATCAATATCCTATTTTAGTTACAAATATATTAAACACAAACGGTATGGAATTCAGGCAAATGATAAAGACAGATATTATTAATTATTATATTATAATTCCATACAGACTTGAGATTAAGTTGGTTCACATACAAACAGTCCAGGTAAACATATCCACATTTATAAAAAAATTCTCCCTGAAGACCCTAGTATAGTAAAAAAAAAATTGCATGCAGCTGTTTAATAGGAGTCTAATCTGTATTCCAATGGTCAGAATGCAGAGTGTATTGCTAATGTATGTCAGACAAGCATAGTCCAGTTTTTGGGTCATCCCTTGTGACCATTGTAAGCAAGCTTAAATTGTATAAGCTGGTCCATTGAGACATTTTAAAAAAGATACCTTCCGTTTGCTGGAGATCTTCATTGATTTTTGTGTAGAAACAGTGGATTTCTTGAGGCTATGTTTGATTTTTTTTTGCTTCAAGTTCCTTTGATAGAGCTAAACTGCTTAGCTGCTGCGTACCTTTTTCTTCCGCTAAACCGTGACTACTCACCTTTCCTTCTTGGAAGTCGTAATCCAGCGAAAACTGTAGCTTTCCTAGCTTGATCTCAGACTTAACGGAGTCGGTATCGCCTTCTTCGTCCCCTCCGTTATCTAGATCATCGACATCAGGCTGGATCTGCAGGTGTTATTAAAAAGAAAGGAAGGAAACTGGGTCAAAGGGAGTAAATATTGTATTACAAAACTGAGCAGTAAAATTGTACCTTGGAGGGGTACTTTTGAGGCAGATTTTTGGCAGTCTGGGCTTAGCTTTGACCAAATATTCAAATGCTTTTTCTCACCTTAAGGTTTGTTAGTGCTGGTATTTAAAGAAGTCAACCTTTCATACCAATTTTATACATCATACCACAGACACATCCCACAAGTACAATACAGACCACTATACAGATCTTACACAATGTACATGCAAAATAAACTTGGTAATTTTACCAGCTGCTGATCAATATCCACTAAGGTTTAAAAATTGCACATTTTCATAATTATTTTCAATTGCTCTCTCTTTATACAAAATCTGTATTTTTTAACAGAGTACATTTTACACAAACATGTATTATATCTAAATCATCCAGTATTCTGCCTAAACTGTACAATATAAAAAAAAAAAACAAGAAAAAGATAATACAAATATAAGTCAGTGAGATTTGAAAACAAATAACGCATGTTAAATGCATTTCTCAAAGGCAACACCTCTGTCTGTCATATCATTTCAGGGCACACTTCTTTCGGGAAATAATGATAACATCTGTCACAAGATATCCATTCCTGAAAAAAATTACAAAAAACCCAAGACACACCTCTTGGAAAAGATTGCTACATAAGTTGAGCACATTCTGAATTAACACATGCCTCCTAATTTACCTTTAAATAACACTCGACAGACAAACTAGCATACCCATATCAAATTCTACACATTGGACCATACACCAATTATACCAAGACTGTTCCCTATGGGGAGAATATGTAATACATGAATCTGATATCTTTTGCCTTTTAAACATTAATAATGTTGTCAAATTAACCTTTCCTGTTCGAAATCGCTGCAGCTTGCCTATAATGTGCAAATGTACAATTCTGAGTGTATTCTGAGCGATTGCCAATTTGATAGCCACATTAGATCCTCATGGGCAATAGAGCGTTTCGTCACTGCAGGCATACAAGACTCGTGGAAAGGTCGTCTTCCTTAAAGGTCAAATATGAGGAGTGGTATGACAAGAAAGAAATTAGAAAAGAGGTGTCTGTTTTCTCCACTCTGTAAATGATATTGCATAAGGCTGCTAATTTATGGATGTAAAAATGAATTACAATGTTGTTCTGTCAGATGAGGGTAAGGATACATTTATAGGAGAATCTCGTGATCTTTTCTCTCATCGTATACTTACTCTCTAATATCCCTCCTTCAAGAAAATCATTTCATCACAAATATATCCAAATATTTTAGCCTTCCCCTTTACTGCCCCTCTTTCCTTATGCCTTATCCATTCCAGTTTTCATATCTTTTCCTTTCTGCAAATTTGTCTTTTGTCTTTTTGTCTTTGTTTTGCTTTGGTTTGTCTTCCTCCTCCTTTCACTACCACATTCTTCCGTCTTTCCCTTTCTAATTTCCATACCCCGCTTTCTCTCTTCCATCTCCCTTCACCCCCCCCCCCCCCCTGCATCCATCTTTTCTCTCTACATCTTAATCTCAAGGATTGATCCATTCATGAATAATATAAATGATATCCATCATCTTCCAAGAAGAATGCCTTCATGAAAGTGAGACATGTGTTAGGGGCCCCAATGGAAACAAGATACATGTATGTAGCATCTTTTACAGGATGGCATTATGTTCTACTGAAGATAGCGCCATGTTTTGAGAATTATACAATAATGTTCTACTGAATGTAGCATCCTTTACAGGATGGCATTATGTTCTACTGAAGATAGCGCCATGTTTTGAGAATTGTACAATAATGTTCTACCGAATGTAGCATCCTTTACAGAATGGCATTATGTTCTAACTGAAGATAGCACCATGTTTTGAGAATTGTACAATACTGTTCTACCAAATGTAGCATCCTTTACAGGATGGTAAACTGTTATCAATCTTCTTCTCTCTCCTCCTCCCTCACCTCTCTTTCTCTCCACCCACATCCCCTTTATTAACCGGTATTATCAGTGTCTCTCTTTCTCCCTCTCTCCCCCACCCCCTCTCTCTCTCACACACACACACTTTCTTCTCTACACTTTCTCTATTTCATTCTCCCCTTTGCTCTGTTTCTTTATCAATGCAGTCTATTTCTGTCCATTTGTTGAGAGCCTTTTCTCCCCTTAATACTTGTACATGTAGGGGGAACCAAATGTTTTCATTGCACAGGCAACTGCCAGTTGGACACATAAACCTCTAAAGGCTTTTTACACTTGCAAAGTTTTGCTTAGTCCCATACTATTGGTTGGGCTAAACGAGGATTCAGTCCCACCGATAGTATGGGACTAAGCTTAGCCCACTTTCTGTTCACATTATATTTCACCAAAGTGAGTTGACACCACAATAGTCGGGATCATTTTAGCCCTGGAAAAAAGCAGGATTAGCACCACCAAAGGTGGGGCTAAATGTCAAAAGCTGGGGCTAAATGTCAAAAGCTGGGGCTAACCACTCTGGCTAGGGAGATAGTCCAGGACTAAAACTGCAAATGAGAACAGAAAAAAAAAAATAGTCTGGGGTTTAAAAAAAATTAAGTGTAAAAAGCCTAATGGGTGGCAAAATCCACCACTCAAGATTTCATATCTTTCAGGTCAAATTCATCCCAAAATTGAAATTGTATGATAGAAAACAACAAAGCATGTAAATCTACATCAATTGCCACCCAGCACTAAGAATGTCCTGCCTATAACCCTGACTGATATGTATTGCTTTCACCAACAAATGCACAAGTACCATTTCCAGTTTTTGTAGTAGTTGTCAATAAACATTCACAACAAGCCCTACTGTCAAATTCAGTGTACAGCTAAACAAAGAAATAAAACAGGAAAGCTTGGAGATTCAGGCTTTCCCCATAGACATTACACATACACAAACACAACAGGCCTGAGCTTGAAAAGTCTAGTTGTTCACGTATTGCTTTCACCAACAGATGCACAAGTACCATTTCCAGATTTTACAGTAGTTGTCAATAAACATTCACAACAACACGCACTACTGTCAAATTTAGTCTACATAATCATATTGAGGTCATTGATTTAACAAGGTTAAACAGATACCTGCATTTCAACCCACACATGCAGAAATAATATTATTTAAATACTGTCATAATACTGTCAAAAAGAAATGAAATTGTTTGCTCTCTACAGACCTATTGTGAGAAAAATGTGTCGCACTACATGTATGTGGGCAGTTCACAGATTTTTGACCTACATTTTATGGTAGAGTACATATGTGCATCTCTTTTATGGAAAAATAATTGCTATTAAGGGGCAAGTCCAGTCCGAGAATAAATTGCTTTCAATAGAAGCAGAAATATAAGACAAACAGAACCAAAAAAAAAAGTTTGAGAAAAATTAGACAACTAAAACGAAAGTTAAGAATTTTTAATGACATGAAAAACTGGGGGAACTATGAATATCTCCAGACAACTTGGCAACTCGGTCAGCAGCTTGTGATGTCATTCTGTCACAATAAACCTATTCATTTCTTTCTATTAATAATACAAATATTCAATTTCTGTCCAAGAACAACAGCCATTTTGACAGCAAGAAACTTGTGTGAATTGCACAAATTCAAAGTTGTCTTACCGGTAGTTGCAATTTATTTGTGAACGTTTCAGGCATACAAAATTGTTTGCTTTTAGAGTACATATTTCTCAGGTTGTGAGTGAACATGTAAGTAGATATTTAAATCACGAGTGATACATACAGTACAAGTACGTGTATGTTAGGTATGACAGTTAAATCTTAATTCACTTCATGCATGCATAGACTTATTCCTGTACACACATATTTTGAATATCCTCACAGGTAATCACCCGTAACTGTGAAGTGTTCGCTGTTTACAGATCCTTTGGATTGTCCACAAAACCCTCCCTTTCGATGCAACTTAGAAGGTCATTGGCAGTTGACTGAAATGAAAAGATTTCCTCAACCCGAAAATCTTTTTCATACGTGGTATTTGGGTTCAGTTACAATGCTCCAATTCCCCCTAATTTTGGTTTCACATGACAAGACTGGTCATGAAACCGGTTTTACGCTTCATGTTCTTGAGACAATACAATGTAGGCCATATCATAGGCCATGCACAAGCACAAATGACGTACGTACATGATATGTAATCTTTGATTATGTCAAGTCATAACGTTACCCAGTCAGAACAGTAGTGTTTTTTTGTAAAGCTACGAAGATCAGCTTTTCTTCTTAAAATTGGCAATGCTAGTTTTGGGTTTGTTTGGGGTTTTTTTGCTACATGTTTCTAAGAAAATGTAAAGTAAATAATCATGTCAAAGTGAAATTGCTAATTTGTTTAATGTTTACACAAATGGATTTTGAATATATATGTTGCCAATTCAATTGTTTTCCTTTAAAACAGACCTGGCTTCAATCACCATATGGCAACACACCAGAAGACTGGACTGCGTGTGTGTGTGTGTGTGTGTGTGTGTGTGGGTGTGTGTAGATATGCTGAATGTATCTACATGTAATATACTGTACATCTAGTGCTTTGAATCAAGTGTCAACCTCAATGTGCAAAGTGGACCAAAGGGTTTAGCCATAGGCAAAGTCCGGTTGTCTCCTGTTAAACAAATTAGTGTACTGCAATTTCCATGAATTTGATTTTTAACTTTTCAACACACTGCCAATGACTTGAAGATTTTGAATGTTTATTTACATTGTTTTTAAATTCTGGCATCAAATGCCGTATGGTAAAGCAAGAAAAAGGGACAGAAAGTGGGTATATACATGTATTTTTTGGTCTTTCTGTTCAATGTACATGACTTTAGTATCTTTATACATGTACATACATGTATCTAGGGTTCTGAATTTAAAGCACAACTTACAAGTGCGCTGAGTCAAAACATACCTGTACTTGTAAGTTTGTAGGCTCTTATGGGAACATCCCCTAATAAATCAACTAGTGTACAGCGATCTCCAATAAATGGAACTGAGAATAATAGTTTACAAATAGTACAATGCTTTGAATATTTGAGTGAAAAAATCAAAAGGATCGATAAGAATGCATGTTTACTGGGAGCGTAATGGTTGAGCAATTACAGTTTAGGTTCTAGAACTGTTAACTATGTGAAGCCTTCATATCAATTGTACACATTGCAGATTCCAGGCTAAAAGTAGATCATTGTGCTATATACATGTAAGGCATCAATCCTCAATTACACTGTATTGGGTACACGTAAAATGTTAATGTAGTCCCTACAATAGGTCTACATATACTTTTTCTAAATTGAAATATAAATCTATAAGATAAAATGCTTAAATGTACCATTAACTTTTAAATTACATGGTGAAAAAAAGAAAAATCAGTAAAAAAAAAAAATGAGAAGTATTGAAAAAGCAACATTATACCACTATCTGATTAGTGACAACAATATGAAATTCATTTGAAATGGTTCCTAAAATGATGATATTCATCTATGATTAAGTTCAGAATTCTGATCTTGAAATTGTACATTGATATTTCCCTCAAGTCCCTCTAAACTACCAAGGATGTTTTTGTCTAACTTTATGAGCCAATCATAAACAAATCTAATATGGTACGTGAACACCATGCCCTCCACTGGGTCTAAAAGAATTTCTTGTACATATGTGCATTTACATGTATTTTCCTTCTTTCACTTTGGAATAGGTTTTCCTGTTAAAAATTTAAGGGGAAAGTCCACCCTGATTACAAGTCGGTTCTAAAAGAAGCAGAAAATTAAAGAAACAGATGAGTGAAGATTAGAGCAAAATATGACAAGAAAAAATAAAGGAAGTTATGATTTTTTGAAGGTGTAATCAATCAAACACAAATTGGCAAATGTGTGACGTATCTTGCGCGCTCCTCTCCCATTTGCCCTGTAACCCAAACATCATTAATTTCCATTTTCTCTAAAGAAAATATTCAAACATACATGCACGTTTAATTACTCATATATTTTTTTCCACCAAACCCCAAACCTGTATGAAACAATCTATTCCTTCATCAGAAACTAAGAAAATGAAAATTTATGAAATGTTCTTGTCTGAGCAAATGGGAGAGGAGCTCGCAAAATATGTCACAGAGTTACCAATTTTGTTTGATTGATTACAACTTCAAAAATTCATAACCTTCTTATTTCTTATCGGATTTTGCTCAAACTTATACTAATCTGTTTCTCTCATTTTTCTGCTTTTATCCAAATCAACTAACTACCAGGGCAGAGTTTCCTTTTAATTAATTCATCAGAACTGGATGACTTGATTCAGGTGCTTCAGAAAATCTGTATGCTTCAGCTTTGTTTTTTTCAAGAGGAAAATGTATTAAAAACAAAGTTCCTTTTTATCAAAACAAATTTATCAGGAGAGGAGGGGAGGGGAGAGGGGCTTCTCCTTTACGTAAATTAAATTTTCCGGCTTCATTTATATGATAATCCACACAGGGATTCTATTCACCTTTTATATTAACCTTTACTGGGACTTAGAATTTCTTTGAAAACAGTGGGAAGTAGTTTCCGGCTTCAGAACTCTCAGGATTAAGAACGGAGGAAGTTCTAGCGCTTCTTCAATCAATGTACAACATCTTCTCAATGCCAAATTCACAAAATCAAAAATTCACATTGCCAAAGAATGAAGAGGAACAATTAAGACGAAAGAAGTTTAACAATCACAGCAAGTTCAGGTTCTGATGAAAATATGTAATGTTCAGAGAGCCAAACAACACTTACACAAAATGTTGTGAACTCCAATTGCATGATATTTTCTAAATGTTGAAAAAAAAAATATCCGGTTTCCTTAAAAACAGGAAATGAATCAATACAATGGTGTTAAAGTCAGCCTTATAGTCTTTTTCAACCCAAAACTTCAATGACAACAGAAAAAAGGGTGTTCTGGCTTAGGGGATAGCATTTTTTAACCCCTTTCAGGACAGGAATTATTCAAGGGATAAATTGATCACATTTCGTTCTTCAAATTGGCAACAATAATATTTTTCTTTTAGTGCTAGATGGTTCTAATAGGTGTAATGTCTTTTAGAATAATAAACATGGTTAGTGATTTTATCGATACGTTGAAAAAATTGCCAATTTTGATGAAAAACAATGATTTTGAATCTCTCATTGTGTTGCCAATTTAAGGATTTTGAAACTTATTCTCCTTTTTAAAATTCCTGACATCAAACGCAATATGGTCATGTGACAAAAATGGACATAGCATGTGCAGACATTTTTGCTCTTTCTACTCATACATCTGGTATATTTTTTTAGGGCTCTGAATCAAAACTTATTAAGCCAAACCACAAAATGTGGTCAATTGTCTTGAAAGGGTTAAAGTCAGATGAGATGGATTTTTTTTCTCCATGTACATTATAAATGCTTCACCCACTGTTTTGGTTCAAGATCAAGCTTTATACAACTTGTTCTGATGCATACCAGACTCAAGGACGAATTGGGCAGGGTTCTTCGGTGAGACGTTACTATCTATACTGCTATGACCTGAAGAGAAATGGGGACCCTGGGAGGATGCCAAAAGGCACTGAAATGGAATTTGCCATATGTTCACATGCCATCATATTGGTACATGAAGAGATGCTCACTAGGGAGGGAGTAAAAAAGCACAAGGTAAGTGAAGCTACCTGATAAAAAAAAACCCCACAAAACTATCTGTTTAGCTGGGGTAATAATATCCAAAATCCTTTGAAGGTGCATATGGACATTATTTCATAAGATAGGTGCTATGCAAGAACTGATTAGTATTATCATCATTATTATATTAAATTGCTATCATATCAAAGCATACATGTACATGTATATCTGTCCACGATTTCACTGATTAAAGATTTTTAAAAAAAAAAAATCTTGTAGCATTTATATTTATTTATTTCTACAGAAAATCTTGTCTCTTTTCCATTTACATGTACATGTAGATAAGTGGAAACAAGTCAAACTGCAAACAACCTCCTTGGCAAAGGCAGCAGTACAAATACTGGTAAGGTATCAAGATTATAATGTGCTCATTTTTGCATGATACATTATGGTCGTCTGGAAGAGAAAGAGGAGAGAAGATTACCCGTTTCCATGCATTGAAAACAACACTAAAGGTTTAATATGTGTACGCCTATGAATTGAATTTCAAGAACAACAATCTCGATAGACAATCAAAAGGGCATCACAACTCTGATCTACATGTATGCATGGATGCCTAGAAGCCAAGCATGGTAATTCAATCCCCAAATGGAATTAAAAACTACTCCCACACCCACACCCACCTCTTCAAGTCCTCAGTCCCACCCACTGTAGTCTGTGTTACATGTACCTACATGTACTGTATGTTAAAGTGTGGTGCCACAAGTTTAAAAAAAAAAAAAAATGGAATTAACAGTCCCACATACTTCATTCTGTGTTATTTACATGTACACATGTACACACTGGTGACACAGTAAAAGATTTTACAGTCCCACCCACTCCATTCTTTGCTACCTACATGTACATGTTCATAATGTTACACATTCCCAACTATTTTCTTCTAAGCATACAGTGTGGTGAACAACCAAAAGGTTTACATGATCCCATACATGTCATTCCGTGTCACCTACATACACACTTTAGTATTACAACTATTTTTTTTTTCAAACAGTCCCACCTACTTCATTACGTGTTACCTTCATCCACACTTTTGTATCACAGTCCCATACACTCCCTTCTGTGTTACCTAAGTACACCCTGTAGTATTACAGCTAAAAATTTCGAACAGTCCCACCTACTTGATTCCGTATTACCTACGTACACACTGTGGTGTGACAGCTAACAACTTGTCCTCTTCTTCATTTACTGCCTCCATCACTGGGGAAAGTTTCTTGCCTGGAGGTTGCTTCATGTATTTCTCTTCATAGTCCCTAACTCTACTTGAAGCCCCACCTTTCTGGCCTAGCTTTTTTCTTGTCATAGACCTTTTGATGTCCCTGTATCCAGCTATGAACTATATAATGGGAGAGATAGGTCTCACATGCATGTGCATGTAACATAAATTCATATCCAACTGTATTGTGCATGCACTGAATCAACTTTGAACATGGGTTATATTCTGAAAAAAATTCATGCAAGGATCTCGGTTAGATGTGGAATTCCACAAAACTAAACTTAATTCAGTAAACAGGCACAATCCGTAAAAAAGTTATGCTTGAGGCAACTGAAGTAAAGAGTTGGTATAAACAGTTTGATGTCCCTTTGTCCAGCTATAAACTTGAAAATAAGAGCGATTCAAGTCGTTAAAACATACTATTCATGTATTGTTACAGTGTAAATTAAAATGTCCACAGGAGGTCCTTTTTACATTAGCTTTCAATAAAGTGAGATTTTGGCATGGCGAATTTTATGTATTTCTTTCTTTTTATACCAGAACTGATTTTTAGTTTTCCAGAGCTCACTTAGAGCTTTTCATAGCCAAGTCACTCACTGCTCCTGTGTATTTTTTTTTTTCACTTGCAACAATTCAACTTGAAATGAATATTTAGTAATCCCACTTAAGCAAAGACCTAATTCAGGTCTGATATTCTATAAACTTGAAACAAAAAATTAAACATTAGTACTCGCGAATGAACGAGCCACTATCAACTCAATCAAAATAAAAATCCTGTAAATAAATCTAAGTAGTTTTTATGGGAGAGATCTGTGAACATGTAGGCCTTACATGTGTCTACAACTTAAATGCATGTGGATAATGTAAATCAAAATTACACCTATGTTGTGCATGTAGTATATGCACTCAAACATGTACATGTAGGTAAAATATGAAAGTCATGCAGAGATCTAAGTTAGATATGAAGTTCCATGAACTTGAAAAAAATGTCTAGAGGTTAGGAGCTACTCAAATGTACATGTAGATGTGTATATTATGGATGTAACCACATATTGAAGCTAGAGCACAAAATAGATTCATAGTTTGGGGGAAAAAATCCAAGTAACCGGTACACTACAAGTGAAACTAATGGAACATGCATTTAGCCTGAATGCTGCATTTGCTTTCCTATTTGGTCTTGGTTTTCAAATGCCAACAGATGACTTAGCACAGATCATAAAATGAAAAATATCAAAAAGAGGGCTCCCTTGTATTAAAAACAAAATGTAATCTGCTTGGTCAGTTTACTGCAAAATGCTTTGTACATGTACATTGTATTGTACATGTACATTGTATAGCTACATGTATATCTTTATAAACATTAGGACAAACACAATTGTTCTTTATGATAAAAGTTTTACAGATTTTGTGGATATATATGTGTATGATATTTTATGGACCAAAAGTCCTAAAATATAGCAAAACATCCTTGAAAATTTTGAATGTTCTTTGTATTATTGCTTTTGATGTAAAATCAACACAAAAGACTACATACATGTATTCGGCTAAGTCAGCATACGAAATAATCCAAAACAAGTGAATGAGTAAATTACGCAATGCGTAATAAATGTCCCCACCGGAAGTGCAGATCTGTGGAAATTAACTAGCCTGAAACTTAAAACTTCAGTGAAAAACTTTAGTGAATAAAATAATAATGTTACTGCATGCAAAAGAAGAGAATACCAACAATGCATGTATACAACTGAAATATAAAACATGAAAACATTATGAACCTTCAGCATTTTGAATAAATTTGCATAAATTTGCATGAATAATGAATTTCAAAATTCTGTGTAGAAGTTTGGAAGCCCCCACCCAGCCCTACCAGATAAAACAATCGGAATCAAAATCCGATGTGAAATAGAGGAGAAGTAGCATTTTTTGTCAATTTTGAATAAATTTGCATAAATTTGCATAATTAATGAATTTCAAAATTCTGTGTAGAAGTTTGGAAGCCCCCACCCAGCCCTATCAGATAAAACAATCGGAATCAAAATCCAATGTGAAATAGAGGAGAAGTAGCATTTTTCGTCAATTTTGAATAAATTTGCATAAATTTGCATAATTAATGAATTTCAAAATTCTGTGTAGAAGTTTGGAAGCCCCCACCCAGCCCTATCAGATAAAACAATCGGAATCAAAATCCGATGTGAAATAGAGGAGAAGTAGCATTTTTCGTCAATTTTGAATAAATTTGCATAAATTTGCATAATTAATGAATTTCAAAATTCTGTGTAGAAGTTTGGAAGCCCCCACCCAGCCCTATCAGATAAAACAATCGGAATCAAAATCCGATGTGAAATAGAGGAGAAGTAGCATTTTTTGTCAATTTTGAATAAATTTGCATAAATTTGCATAATTAATGAATTTCAAAATTCTGTGTAGAAGTTTGGAAGCCCCCACCCAGCCCTATCAGATAAAATAATCGGAATCAAAATCGGCCAAGAAATGACGGAGAAGTAGCATTTTCTAACATTTGAGCACACACGGACGGACGGACGGACGGACGGACGGACACACACACGCACACACGTACGGAGCCCGTTTCATAGTCCCCTCGCGAACTTCGTTCGGCGGGGACAATTAATACATGGACGTGTGAGTAGTATTTTATACAACTCTTGTTTTAATGAACCCAAGTTTCGAACTAGAACAGTCAATGATGCTCAAGGCTTAAATTCTATAATGGCTTGTAAGGCATCGCTTGCACAATGCACAGTGCAATAAAACCAGGGAATGATATGATAAAAATAATCTTGACCTATACAAGTAGTTTAGAATTCAGACCCTTTGAACTTTGAAGGTGTGCTTGTTTGAAATGTTTTTTAGTTCTTCTAATTTCAAAGTGCATCAACCACTGTAAAGCAATCAGCATTGTCATCTAATCTAATTCTCTATACATCAGAAATAAGTCACTAAATGCCACAATCATACTGCGATAAAGGATCATTGCTCATAATTTGAGGGTGACCTTTTTGATAATGGGTGAATACTCCATATTTTTGGTTTTGTATTTCTTTTGTCTTAAAGTGGCATTAAAGTGGCAGAACTTGAACAGTGCAATCTTACAGCGATTGCTAAATTATGATTATAATTTGAAAATTAATTGCATTTTATTTTTGATTTTGACAAACGGCTTGTTTGGATAATAGGCAAATTTTGTATTTCAAACTATTATTTTTGACTTGTAATTGTGGAAAATTGTGTGCAGGTACATTCTAAAGCTTTTACAAACTAGAATGGGGCATGATGGGAAAATGAGAGGCACAGACACTTATCAAATCCAGTTGAAAGATGGCACTATTTAGGAGCTCCCAGAGCTATCCATACAGAGAGTCCTGACACTGGAGGTCGCTTCTGATTGGTCAGTCATTTCATGGAGCTTCAAAAAGTTCCCTCTCATAGAGAATGTACGTGAAAGGGAACTATTGGGAGCTCCATGATCCGCCATGTTTTAAACAAAGAGCGCGTACGCGCATGCTTATTATGCGCGTGTCACAACTCTCTCTACCAACGCGCTCTGGGAGCTCCAGTTTACTATCACTTTAAAATGTATGGCAAAAAGTGCTGAACAAGCCATTAATATTCAAATTTAATAATTACATGCAGCTACATAGAATTCCATATATTTTTTTTTGTTCGTTATCAAACTTTCTTAATACATGAATTATCCCATAATATATTACCACTGATAATCACTTGTACGTACATGTATCATGGAAGAAAAGATAGATAACATTCCATGCATGCATGTACTTCCACTAAAATAATGAGATCGACAATGAAAACCTAAATAGTGAATCTGTTGCCTGGGTGGGAAGACTAATTGAATACTGTGCATCCATGCAGTCAGGTGGCTTCTGGTTTATCGCTATCCTGTAAATTAATGATTGATTGTTTTAGAGAGTCTCACTTTGTACATAGCTACACAGGCATCTTATGTCAATACTACGTGCAGCCAATTGAAGGATTGGTATTAGCATGCAATGCATTATGGGTATTTGTCATACATGTAGGTTATGTAAATTATTTTAAAAATGAGATTTATCTTTGTTCCATATTTCTCAACTGAAGATGTTGCAAAAATATGCATAAAATGTAAATTAACTGGGAACAGTAATCCTGAGTTTGGGTGGTCAGTAAGAAAGTAAATCTCTCACAGAATGACATAATGACATAGAATCTTAAGTGAATGTCATTTACAGAATTTCTTTTTGGAAGTTTGTTTATTTGCAGCTCTAAACAACCCATACACTACAAGATAAAAAGTCCAGAATTTCTTTTAGACAAAAATGGCATTCCGATACCATAACTCAAGACTTGCTTAAAAATTTTAAAGTTCAGTCACTCATGGCAACAAGCATGAGGCAGAACAGAGGGGAAAAAACAACACAAAGGAATACACTGTAAGCCATATTAACATCTTTTATGGGCCTTATTTCTTAAAACAAATTTTCATTTTGATTTTGATTCTCTGACTAATCAGCTCCTAACCAATCAAATGCAATGATTTCAGTAGCATCAGTTGAACATGTTACAGAGTAAAAATAAGGAAAAAAAATTAACATGAAACAGGGCCCATATCTTTGTCTGGCCTTTGTTTGGACTTCACTTTGTAAGTTTATGGGTAATTAGTGAGTGGTATTTTGTAATCCCACTCCTTAAGATCTTGTAAGTGAAAACAAAAATCCTGGCTTACTCCATTTTCTACATGAAGCTTTGACACAAACAAAACCTGTATGCATTAATAATTAGTATTTTTGTTAAGTAGGCATGATCACAGCTGCCAGGCCAATAAAGCTAATTAAGCAGCTCTATAATGACAGCTGAGGGCACATTGATTATCCCATGGATGCACAAAAGACCAGCTCCAATCAAACTCATGAATAAAACATGAGTTCATGAGATCCATGCAAAACCAATGAAGAACACATATTCCTGGATAATGTACAAAGACCATGGTCAAATCAGACTCATGAATAAAACATGAGCTCATAATCTCACATCCAAGATGCAAAGGCAGTAACAAAGCCAGAATATACCAATACAAGGAAACTTATAATAAATCAATATTAATATTAATCAGATTAATTCAAATTTGCATTCCTAAAAAAATATTTGCTGAGCACCTACTGAAGATTGTTTGCCAATAGTCCTTAAATATTCAATCATCAATTTGCTTGAATGAACAAAATGAATGAAAAGTACTGTAACCCTTGTGCAGGACAAAAAATTGTTATATGAAAGAAAATACCCTCCCAATATAGAAACGGAAACTGATCTATCAAGGAATGACTGATGATTAGATTTTGAATAGAATTATAGGTAGGTTGCCAAGTGGGACGCCACATGACGTACATGTGCTGATGTGCTGATGTGCACAACAAAATCAGTGATTCTGTAATGCACTCAATAAATTAATTTTGTCTTTCGTCTTTCAAATCAGTCTCAGGACTGATTTGGTCCACGAGGGCACGTAGACTGGTTTTTGTGACAGAATCACAAATGTTTTAACACTTAGCACCATCAGAATACCAGGTAACTTACGGGACACTCAAAATGACCATAAAATACCTTGGACTTGCCCTCAATGCTCTGACTTGTTCATGTTTGTCAGATGACTGTGCTCATTATTCAGGCCTGCTGCTCCTCAATGAATTGGCATCATGATGAAAATGGTAGAGGAAATTAGGAGACTTGGAGCACTCTAAAGTTAACACCTGCCATATTTACATTTAGCTCTATACACTAAATTTCCCTTCGCTAATCAATACTTTGAATAACCCTAAAGTACTACATGTACAATGTATGCCTGCAATACAGTATGGAGTGCAGGGAACTTTGGCAGCACCGGTTTTGTGCATAAACACACACAGACGAAACGATAATAATCATATGCCAATTAATTTCGATTTTAATAATACAAAACATATTATTGCACAAACTGCCCCTCCACGCTAGTAGTCTACACAACAAGCATCCCAATCAGACATTTAAATATTCCATTTCATACTCTAGGAAACAACGCTCTCTCTGCGCATGCCCCACTTTTAAAAATGCATTTAAAAAATTTACTGAGGTAAAGTGGGCATAAATATGGTGTATTTTTATCCTATCGGCGCCAAACAGCTTGCATGTTTGTGATGATGTAATGGTATACAGGCAAACAGAAAGAAATAGATGTTGGAAATGTGAAAGAAAAATGTAACAATGATAAAAAGATGGTCCTTAACCTTTTCAAGACAATACACCACATTTTGTGATCTGGCTCAATAACTTTTGATTCAGAGCTCTAAAAACATGCAGATGCATGAGTAGAAAGAGCAAAAATTTCGGCACACACTATGTCCATTTATGTTGCATGACCACACTGCGTTTGATGCCAGGAATTTTGAAAATGAGAATAAGCTTTAAAATCCTGATATTGGCGAGAGGTTCAAAATCATTCTTTTTTTATCGAAATTGGCAATTTTTCCAACATTTTGACAAAATTCCTAACCATATATATTGTTTTCAAAGGCACTACACCTTATTAGAACAATGTAACACTAAAAGAAAAATATTATTGTTGCCAATTTGAAGAACAAAAAGTGATTAATAAAGCCCTTGAATAATTCCTGTCCTGAAAGGTTAAAGCTCATAGACAGTCTCAGTAGCAAAAATCATACAGGCAAGAAACTTATCTAACATAGTCACATACTATTCTCCTTTTACCATACATGTATTAAAGACACATGTACGAGATCTTTTAACATTCCATTCACGATTTCGAACAAATTTTAGTGTAAATATCTGTAAGAAACGCTTGGTAATGGCTTTTCACTGCCTCACGCTGAGACCATATCCACCCGAAGGTTCCCCACACAATAAACCCAGCGTTTCGCACTATGTGTAGCCTATTATAACACACAGCAATCCTCATGTGAGTAATGTGTGTGGCCGTTGTTCGAATTTACATCCCCTCTTTTTTGGGCCAGGGATTTTTATTCTTTTCACCTCTAATTCGATAAATATTTCACTTGAGGAGAAAAAAACTTCACAGCATCTTAGTTATGTTAGTACCCTGCTATTTATTAAGTAAAATCAAAGAAATCTCACGAAAAGTTTTTGAGGGCTTCCCAAAACTATCTAATACCTTTAACAGGCAAAAGAAAGTGCTTATCATGAATGCACACTTTGAAGTAAAATGCTTCTACACATGTACATACATGTACGTGTACACACAACTACATGTGTAATTCAGAATGAAAACAATTTATTCTTTTTTACTCCAAGTCTCCAACCAAGCAGTGTGTATTTTGCCATACTAATAAGGCTCAGCGATATTTTGCAGTGCACATGGATCTTAACAAAACAAATACATGTACCCTGTATGTCTAATACACATCAAATACACATCAAATACACATCAATTTAATGTTTTTGATATATATATATGTACTTGCTAATGCTGAATGAGTCCTTTGTTTTTTTTTATCCCCCATCACATAACATCAATGGTTAAATTCAACATCATATAGGTACGTATAAATGCCACTGATGGGATAAAAATCTCGGAATCAAAAACTCACGGTGCAGAAAGGATATGAAGACAACGAAAGGCAGCAGGATGAGCGTTTTCGTCAAGTCATGAAATTCAAACATAAAAATAAAAACGGGGAGATATTTACATGTATGTATGTAGCACAAACAATGAATAAGACACTTTGAGTGCTCTTGCGATTTGTACTGATCACAAGCACTGAAAGTTGGGATGACCTTAACTTCCTGAAGGTCAAAGGTCATTAATGAAGCAGTGGAAGAGAGGAAATATGTACCAATGATACATGTATGTAGTTATCTGCAAGAAGACATGCAAGGAGGAAGAGGGAAAATGATACCGCAGAAATCAGAGACACACCCATCACTAACATGCAAGAAAACCCATGTACAGGCCATATGAAATAAATGCACAAAACCACCACTATTTATACTGGTAAGCACTCTCATGGTTGGTAATGAGTTACATGTATATAAAACACTCCACTATAAAAATTGGACGAAATAATAAGTACTATATGTATGATATATGTAACATGTTGAAAAAAAAAATTAAGATAAAAGTACATGTACACTATTTACATTTTAAAATCACACAAGATACAAATATATAAGGCCTAATGGCTGACATGTACATGAATTATTCTGAAGCAAAATAATTTAATGTACTGTATTCTATTACACTGATACTGGTCATTGGATAATGATGTCCTTTTCCACTGTCTAATCAGGGAAATGTAACAAAGATACATTTCCCTGGTCTAATTAATTGTCATTTCATTAAGGACTTTACTTCACATAATTACAAATTGTGAGCATTGTAATGTTTGTGTAATATATAATAAACGGGGTCCACTCACTAGTCATAAGGACCGCTATTCATAATGACAGCTGATAATGAATAGCGGTCCTTATGAATAATGGTCCTTATGACTTTATGAATAGTGACCCTCTTTCTGTTTTATGAATAGCGGACCTACAGGTACACGTTATGAATATCGGTCCTTATGAACAGTGGTCATTGTGACTAGCGGTCCTTATGACTAGCGAGGTTACCCCTAAAAACAATGCAATTAATGTTAATATCACACATGTACATGTATTTATACAGTTGTACATGAACACTATGAAAGTACATGTACATGAATATATACAAATAATGTACACTTGCAATAAGTACAATCCTCTCTGGACCCCCCCCCCCCCCCCCCCCCCCCCCCCACCCAGCCCCCTCCCCAATGAAAACAGACACCAATATCTAAGTCCATTGTCTGTGCTCTAGTCCAGTGTGGTACAATTTGTGTCTCAAAAGGGTGCATATAATTATGGGCTTGCTGAGCCACGTTTCTTATTGATTTTCTTATTGCGTACATGTACATGCCAGGCACATCAATAACTCGCTGTGTCTGTACTGTATGTATCATGAGGTTATCGCTGTGAAGATGTATGTATACACAGTACACGGACATGTATTACTGGTCCTACAGTGTAAATCAGATGTACATAACTACATGTACATGTAAGCCTGTCATGAATACTGGATTAATGCAAAAATAGAGTAATACTGTTTGAGTACATATACATGTACATTCAAAATATGTATACATGTATTTGGTGTCCAAGTGGCAGAACATAACTACAATGGATGTACATGTACATTTCACTAAATTTGCACTTTATGTTTATAATAAGTTTTAACAAGCCTTTAAGGGAGAAAAAAGGGGGACTTTTGAATGAAAGGGGACTTTTGAATGCCTCTTCAATGCAAACATTAGATTTAGGCCACATTAACTGGAATATATACATGTATGTCCAATGATAAATAATTTCTGATGATGGTTCAAGTTTAAAGATAAAGTTGAGTTCTGGTCATGAGATTAAATTGTGAAAGAAACTGTTTCAAATCAACTGGAAAAGGTTGATTATATAAGAATTGGTGTGTGCTGTAAGGTTTTGGAATCACCAAAATGAGAGGAAATTGACTCAATCTCGTGGAGAGTCGCATGCACTGCACACAGAAATGTTATATGGGACTACACACAAAAGTTCGGCCTGAACATTTCAGCTGTTTCATGTCATACATGTACATGTATATTGGATGTGAGTGAGGGCATTGAAGAGCAATCCTTTTCAGGGGACATTTCTACTATGATGTTCTTCCAAACTGACATAAGGAGAATGAGAAAGCTCACAATTTTTTTTTTTTTTTAACCCTTTCCAAGAACTCAACCTTCAACCTGTAGTAATTGTGATTCATATACTGTATGTACGTTTTGTAAATGTATGCAGGGCTCAACACAAACAGGCATCCGGGACACAGGGGACCCAAAATCTAGGTCCGGATCCCAAAAACTTCAATACATTTTAACCTCTATAGGACTCATGCATACAGACCCTAAATTCTAAATCCGGACCCCCAGCGAAAAAGAAAACTTAGTATGGAGCCCAGTTGTACATTAGGCCAAATGAAAATTATTCTTAGTTTCTCGTCCCCGGCCGCATCCTTTTATATGCCAGCCACCTTTCTTTTGTTATTTGATATTTTTATTAAAAAATGATTTTTTTTTCATTCTTTTAAAACCCAGACCCCTAAAATTAAAACATGATGTCTTTTGGGAATTTAAAGGGACCCAGAAGAATATAGCTACAACAGGAAGCCTTGCCTAATAGCATTTGTATGTGCGGTGGCCATCTTGGAAAAATATCAAATATCAAATAACATGGTACCCCCCTCCTCATTTTCGTAAAATCCGGACGAGAAACGAGGAATCAATTTTACTTGGTCTTATGAGAGAAAAAATATCAGCATTTTGAGGATTATTAAAAAATTAAACTTCTAAATGCTTTCAAGCATTTTTTTTTTCTTCAAATATGTTGAGACATTTAGAAAAATTTGAAATATATATATACATGTACATGTACATGTATGATCATTTGCATGTATAAATGAACACTGTAGCTACAGATCTATACATACATGTATTTTAAAAAAGAAGAATCTAGAGCAAAAAGTATTGATCTGATTAATATGTATGTGCACAGTTGGAAGGTTAAGTATACATGTACATGTAGGGAGATACTGGATGATACATGCATATCAACGAAGCGTATCGTCCTGCATTTTTGCAATAATTTTAATTGAGCCGAACTGCCGATGATCCCTCTTGAATCACCAACAGTAATGGATATCCCTCTAAAGATATCATCTGTCTGGCATTTCTCACCAACAATATTACTTATTAATGCCACTTCTTCTTTAAAGGGTTCTTTGAAATATTCCAAAAGTACAAAATTAAAAGCAGGTGAATTCTAGAACATGTACATGTATGTAAAAGTAAACCTGTACAAAGACAAAAATGAAGTATCTCAAATAACACGGTTTACATGGTAAACAATTTACCTGTTTACAAGCCTATTCCCTTTTGGTTGTTTCTTCTTTTTTTGTGTGTGTGTATGTTGTTGTTTTAAATGTCTTTTGACACACATATCAAAAAATGCCCAAATCGCAGTACTTAATTAAATGTCAGAGAGTCAATATACTTTCATGAACGTTTCAATGGGGCTCAATTAGCCCCACCAAAGGTGAGGCTAACCCTGCTTTTTTCCAGGGCTAAAATAAATAAAATATGTACTATCTTTAAATTAGCCCACTTCAATGCAATGTGAACAGAAGCTTAGTCCCATACTATCGGTGGGGCTAAATCCTCGTTTAGCCCTACTGATAGTACGGGACTATAAAGCAAAATTTTGCCAGTGTAAAAAGCCTATAAATCAACAAGGCATTATTCAACCTCTTTAAATAGTACATGTAGTTCCATGTAAGGATCATATGGAACGTTATCAATTGAAATCTTTACGGTCTAATGGACGAAAAAGAACTCTTACTTTACAAGGAATTCTGTATAGTAGAAGTACAAAAGTTGATTCACTCTGATGCAAGTGTGCATACATGTAAACATGTATTGTGAACACATCTTTGATATTTTTATGAACTGTAGGCCTATAGTTGTACAGGGGTAACCTCGCTAGTCATAAGGACCACTTATTCATAAGGACCGCTATCCATAATGCTTGACTAAATTCAGTTTTGTACGAATAGCGGTCCTTCTGAATAGCGAGCAAACCATAGAGAAATTTCCTTGCTATTCATAGGGACATCCATTCATAACTACTCATAAGGACCGCTATTCATAGCGCGTGTTAAATGAATAGCGGTTTTCTATGAATAGCGGCTCCTATGAATAGCGAGCGGACCCAGTTGTACAACTTTTTTGTTATCTACATTGTATACATACATGTAGTCTACATTGTAATGAAAAAAGCCCTGATCCTCTGGACAATTATATCTTTTAAAAATTCATCTTGTAGATTGATGCAAGTCAATAGGCAAACAGACTCAATATTCATTGTCACAACTAAAAAAAAAAAAAAAAAAAAAAAAAAAAAAAAAAAAAACAGAAACAAAAAAGAACAGCTTAAATGCTTGACAAACATAAACACAGTGAAATAATCACCTTAACTGTACTTAACATATCAAGTATCAACAAATTCCTTGTTTTTAAAGCTACATGTAATTTTCCAGCCTTCGGACCACAATTTCTTAGATTTTGTTGCAATTACATGTGTAAGCAACAACAAAAAATAAATAAATTAATTTTTTTTTAAAAATACATTCATTATAGAGAACTTGTATTCCATCATCAATCTTTAAAACTTGTACAAATGTTGACATGATCCTGTAATGTACAATGTAGGCCTACATGTATGAAAATATCTGGAATTGTATCTTGTGTAAATGTACACAATGCACACATGAATATCTGTAAATCACAATACGTGGCAAATTACATACTGTAGATGGATGGCAGTAGTACCTGGCATCCGTACAGAAGCTAATTAAATGCATGCACACTCCGACATACGTCATAGCGTGCATATTATATTCACAGCAAGATGGTCACACAATATCAGGCTAATGTACATGTATGCCTTATAAGTGACACAGTACAGAGCTTGTTACTACCAAATAAAAAAATGGGGACATTACACATATGTCTCTAGTTATTTCGCTCTTGATAAGTAGCAAGATGACATGCAATGTACATTCATGTACATTTACCAGGGAATGTACATGAATACTGTAAAATGGATAGTAAGCCAGTGCGGTATGGTTTGACATGAAAGCAGAGCTTGTGAAAGATGAAAAGGTCTACATGTACATGGATATTAAACATGCAGGGTAAAAAAAAAAATAAAGACAGTCATTGAAAATTAATATCTATTTTATTCAAGATCAAGGTCAACTGGTGATTCTCTGTTAAGTATCTTGAAAAACAGTTAAGGTCCCATCTTTTCCATGTAACACCTGTTTCGCTATTGTATCTGACTCACTCCTGTACAGTACTCCTGTATGTAGGCCTACTGTATGTAGCGACATTTTACACACATATATGCTACACCCCACTCTTTCTCTCCCTCAATTATACTTTGTAGACCTACATGTACGTATGTTTCTCTTGTCCCTACCAGTAACCCCCCCCCCCCTTTCCTCTCGTCCCTCCCTCTCCTCCTCCCCCACTCCATGGCATTAAAACACTCTGCTGATGAATCCTCCTTGTCCTACTAAAAACAATGTCTATTTTTTAGTCTATTTTAAAGTCTCTTTTCAATCAGATCATTTTTGTCTCCCTTTCTACCCATCCCCTACCCATGATCTCTCTCTCTCTCTCTCTCTCTCTGCCTGTCTCTCCGCATTTGTACAAATGCAGAACTTTGTATTTTCTCTCCATCATTTGCAGAATCTCTCAACCTTACAATCTCTCCTTACTCAATTATGTCCTTCGAATTTGTTAATGTAAATAATAGTAAGGTACATGAGTACTCATGCAAACCTTTTCCAAATCTCAAATGTAAGTAATTTCAACTCTCAGGCTATACACTACATGGTCATGTAATCTAATTCAACAATACCAAGTACATGTAAATGGTATTATGATTAAAATTGCCCAAACTGGTAGTGACACTTTTAAATGGTCCAAAACATCAAGCAGATTCTTGTCCATGTTTACAATAGAAGGAAAACACACAGGTTGGTGGCAATTGGGAATAAGGACATCATGTTAATTTTAGTAATAACAAAGACAATGTAACTGTACCGTTCATCATTAACACAAAGATAATTACATGTAGAAGGCGAAAAAAGAGTGTATGTATGCCTACATGTATGTGCTCTAATACTGTAAAGAGATTTTAGCAAGACTTAAAAAAAGAGAAAAGCTTATTGCACAAAACTAGTTTCTAAATCCAATTGACAGGGCAGAGCTCAGCTTTAAATTATGAATACATGTGTAGCTTAGTATAATTTACCAAGTAAAATTTGATAAATAAGGCTGAGTGGTTGTTGATATTGTGTGTTGGTTTGTTTGTTTTTAATTTGTATGATTAGGAGGTCCGCAATTAACTGTAGAGGTTTTAGCCTTTATAAGTATTAACCCTTTCAGGACAGGAATTGTTTGAGGGCTAAATTGATCACATTTTGTTCTTCAAATTGGCAACAATAAACAAATTTCTTTAGTGCTTCATGGTTTTAATAAGGTGTAATATCTTTTAAAACAATATACTGTACGTGCTTAACATGTCAAAACGTTGAAAAAATTGCCAATTTTGATGAAAAACAATGGTTTTGAACATCTAAATGTGTTGCCAATTCAAGCGTTTCAAAGCTTATTCTCGTTTTTAAAATTCCTGGCATCAAACACAATATAGCCATGAAACAAAAATGGACACAGTGTGTGCAGAAAATTTTGCGTCTTCTACTCATGCATCTGGTAAATATTTTCTAGAGCTCTGAATCAAAAGTTATTGAGCCGAACCACAAAATGTGGTCGATTGTCTTGAAAGGGTTAATATGTACACATGTAGTAACAGTTTGACTTCAAGCCGACATAAACTTAAATGTACTTACTATGCACTTACGCAGCACACATCAATGCCATAAAAATTCTGTAGTATGGTATAACTACATGTAATTCAAAGAAAGTACAAACACACAGATTTCTATACTAAAAGTACCCAACACAAGCTTTTATACGGAGGATAAGAATATGAATATATTTGTGTGTTTTTATGCATATGGGGAATCCAGTATGTATGATATATTAGTATAAGAACTTGAAAACAAAAACAAATATACACTTATACATGTTGGTGGAAAAGATATACTGTACATGTATGTCATTTGTTAGAGGGTTAGGTTTGTGTTACACTTATCACAAACATGTATTGTATAATTAGTGAAATAAGGAATAAAACATGTACATACACCAGAGTATAAAAAGAACATTAGTGTACATGTATAAATGAAAAACTCATTTAAAGTATTAGTAACTTTTAAAGAACAAAATGTTAAAAATACAATTTCTATACTGGGTGTGTAAGATTGTCAATTTAGTCATTATTAGTACGATTTGTCAAAAAAAAAAAATAAATACATGTAAATAAAACATGTATTTGCTCAAATCAATATATGTGTATTGACATTTAAGCAGAGAAATACATACATGTGTTGTAAGTTATTTTGACAGTTATCACATAAAAATGGTAATAAAAAAAGTGATACATATTAACATAATCTTCAGGGTAAAAATGTCAAAGAATGTAGTATTTGGAGATTCTTTTGAGATTGAGTTAAATCAGAGCCTACATGTAAGTTTGGTTGAAAAACACATCTGGAAACAAAAGTAATCTAGGTCAATACATACATGTAACAATGAAATACATCCATATGGAGAATGTCTAAGATAATGCTGACCAAAATATCCTCATGATTTAATCCTATTTTTTATGTTCTATGAAACAAAGCTTGGTTTTAACATTCAACAATTAATTAGGACAATTGGCTACATATTAAATATAAAATGCAGTTAAATGTAACATTGCAAGGGGAATTTAATCAGCATATATTTAATCATGGTTCACATTTAAAACAAATAAAAATTTTCATCTGAATTAAATTTGTTTCAGGGAATTGTGTCTTTGAAGCAAATGTCAATTTGTTAGACAGGAGAACCACTGTACAAAATTGCCCAACGCTATCTACCAATAAGGGAAGGTACATGTAGTTACAATGTCAATTTACATGTAACAAGTTCCATGTACAGTGTATAGAAACAAGAAAAAAGGAATCTGTCTTGGCGAATACTCAAACTATTGTTGTGCCCTTCCATTTAAAGCATTTTGGCATACTGTACATACAAAAGTATCATACTGTGATATGGGTAATTCAATAAGCAACTAACCCCCCCCCCCCCCCCACTTCATTATTATCACCTTTATGTGAGCAACGTGATGAAAGAATAAATGAATGAATTTTTTTTTAAAGCCAAACCTACCTTCTCTTTATAACTATTGCCCAGCATCTGGACACTCTTCAGGTCGACGGCCCCCTTCAGGCCTTTCTTGCCTTCCTTCTTTTTCCTCTTCTTACAGCAACATTTTTTACAAATACAGAAGCAGCAACAGAGGAGTATAAGGCCTGCCACAATGGCAATGGCTACCACAGCCCACGTTGGAACTGGAACATATAAAAAAAAAAGATTTAAATTCAAACTAATCATTTTCTAGTATAGAAAAATTAAAACCATTACAAATAAATTTGCAAATCTTGTACCAGTAAACTGCAAATTTCCGAATGGAGAACGTGTAAATCCTCAATTTCAATACAGGGAGCAAAGATAACTTACACAATCAATTTTGCCATTCCATATGATGTTCATCCCATCCCCAGATGGGCAATTTTATGATAAGAGAGACATGACAAACAATTTCAAAATCAGTATTTTTTCCATGTTTTATGTGCTTGGAAGATGGTTGAAATTTGGATTATACATGTACACAGGGGCGGCGCTACAGGGGGGGCAGAGGGAGCGACCGCCCCCCCCCCCCCCCCATGATTTTCCAAGTAGTGAAAAAAGAAAGAAAAAAAAAAGAAAAAAGAAAAGGAGGAAGAAAAGGGAAGAAAAGGGAAGAAAGAAGAAAGAGTATTAAAAAGAGAGGTCTTAAACATATAACTCTATATTACCCCTGTTATTTAATGGAGAAAAAATATGACGTCATCTTTAGGTCGTCTTGCCCCTCCTATCAAAATACCCTGGCACCGCCCCTGATTATATGTACATGTATATGTCTAGACTGAATTGGGTAATCATTTTCTATAGTACCACTGATTTGATCCTTGCCTGCCTCCTTCATGGAGAATCTGAAACTATACAGTACATGCATTGACATATGTGGGACAACACAAAAAATTATTGTATAAAATCTTGGTTTTGAGCATACTTTCAAATTGTACTTTTGATGAAAATGCACTAAATCAATGAATTACATTATAAACTATATTTCCAGATGTTTATTAGGTGTTAAAACCCCATTATTTCATGATATTCTGTGTAACGTTACTAAGCATAATTTTTAATGTCACTTAAAATATAAGTGTCAAAAATATTTTCCATACTGTGAAACAAAGATTAAAATATACAAAGTAACTGAAGAAATATCATTTCATCTAAATTTGCGCATTAGGCATGTAATGTCTGACCAAAGGTGACCCTTAATTTGTCATGTCCTTTTTTTATAACATTACTAACCCAAATTTGAGCCACAGCTGTAGCTCGAAACAAAGTCCAAATTATTCTGTTTTCACACCAGGTAAAGGTCTACTAAAGAATTACCCTTGGTGTACCTACAGAGATTGAACATGCAAAAGTTTTCTCTCTTTATGAGGCCTGAAAATTTTAAAATGTAACATTACTAATCATGGAATTGCCCATACACATCTAAGTATTTTAAAGGTAAACTAAGGATGTCCAGATTTTGCCACTGTAATCTTTTTTTAATGAAGCCTATGTGTATGTTACAGCATTAAAATAGGGGAAAATTGTTCACTTACGAGGAATTTTATCGACGAGGTCAGTTATCTTGTTCTTGACGTTGTTGCCCATATTTGCAAACGCGCCGCCTCCCCCTGCATCTGCTGCACCCTCTGTGGGGGCGGGGGGTCCTGCCGCGGACTCATTCGGGACGGCTGCTTGTGACACCTCTTGCTCTGCCATACTAATGCGTGGTTGTTATGCTACGGTGTGGATGGATTTGCGAAGCACGACATCAATATCTGTACAAAAGAAAAGCAACGTTAGAAATGTTTGTTTACAAATTGTAAATCAATGCAACCTACATGTATAATATTGCAATATGAATTGACTGGTAGACACATATGTAGGATTTACATGTATAAGCAAATAATCTGAATAATTGAAACTGCAGTGAACTTGCTGGATTTAGGCAAACAGGTTTTAATACCCCTTTCATAATGAGCCAATACAGCGGAATCAAAAGCGCTTTGGCCAGATAACGCTTTGATGTCAAAGGGTAGTAATTTGGATGCTATCGACCTGGGAGGTCTGTGACTACCTCGAGAGGTGGTTTTGAAAGCGCTATCTAGCAAAAAGCAGAATTGATAACGTTTTAAGGTTTTTGATGTGAACAGTGGCAACGAATAAAGCGGAATGATGGGCCAAAAAGCAATGCATTGTGCAGATGGCATACATGTACTTCCAGTCTAAGCATCGCACTCTATTCCACTTCCATGAAAACTGATGTAAAAGCAAAGCAAAGCCATGCGAAGCGCTTCCGAGGAAGGCGGAACGAAAACAGAATCAATAGCGGAATGAAAAACGCTTCAGCAATCTGAAAGGGGTATGTAAGTTGCCAACAGTTGTTAACTTCTAGTCCTACATGCATGTACAGTACATTGTAGTCAAACCAAGAAGAGACTGCCAATACTGAGAGCATAAAAATGATAGCATGTTGAAGGGTAATCCAACCTTGGTAATGAGATGATTTGTGTGAAAGCAGAAAAATAAGAAAAACAGGATGGTGAAAGTTTGAAAGAAATCAGACAAGGAATAAGAAAGTTATGAATGTTTGAAAAAGGAGATTTCCTTCATAGTACACAAGGTTCTTACATGGTTTTGATGTGAAGTGAAATTTAATCTTAAAAAATAATTTTAAAACAACAGGGGGCAGGACAGGCCCCGTTACATAAAACTTACCATTAACGGTAACTTTGCCATCAACGGTAACTCCCATGGAAACCTTGATTTTGATTGGCTGTTGAGTGATGTTACCATGGTAGTTACCATTGATATCAGAGTTACCATTAATGGTAAGTTTTATGCAACGGGGCCAGATTGCACATGAAATTTATCACTTGGTAAAAAGACTACTTTACAGTGATATGGTAAAAAAAAATCTTCACAATATCTGATTTGGTAGAAGAGTGTAGTATTTTGGTAACTGGAAGAGTATTGACTTTAGAATTGATTTAAATGTAGATCTGAAAAGAGACACAGAATTTCCATGTACTGTATGACAAAAAAAAAATATGATGTGGTATACATGTATGTAACAGCAAATAGGAATACAATTAATTGAAGATACATGTAAATGTAAGAAACATGAGAGAAAATACAAAAGAAGAAAACTCTCCCTGGCACCCTTAAAGAGGTTGTTGAGTTTTGGAAAAGGTGAAAAATAATCTCTGAAATTCGTCATTCCTTTTACATGTACATGTCAGTATGGAAGAACACCATGGTAGAAATGTCCCCCGAAAAGGATTGCTCCTTAAATGCCCTCATATTCGATAAATGTACATGTACATGTACATGTATGTACATGTATACACTGTATGACAAGAAAAAGCTGAACTATTCAGGGCCGAACATTCATGCCACATACGTTTGCAGTCCCATATACCCATTTCTGTGTGCAGTGCTGTGCTTTTCAGTGAGACTGCGTCAATTTCTTATAAATCATTTTGATGATTTCAAAACTTCACTGCATTACGTGCATGTATACATCAATTCTAAGTTTAATAGACCATGTGGTCAATCTCTCCCAACTGCTTTGAGACCACTTCTTTCACAAGATACATGTAATCACATTTCAAACAATTATAAACTATATAAATACAATTAACTTCTCAATTGCAACATTCAAATAAGCATTGGAAATCCATTTTATATGTCATTAAATTGGAAATCCATTTTACATGTCATTTAATATATTTCTATGAAGCTGGGTATAATTATTATTTACATTACTTTCACTGATTCTTTACTGAAGTAGAATGAGAATAACTGAGATCACGAAAAAGGAAATTGTACATATTTATGTTTTCATAATTAGGACTTTATGCATGTAATTACATAATCATGAAGTATTTTAATAACCACAAAAAAGCAGGTTCATACATTGTAAATGTACACGTACAGCAGCCAGCTTAAACTTGCAATACGTGTAACTACATGAACAGATGCATTGTATTTTACCATGTGCAGTGAATCCACAGTACAATGAATGGATTTAAATAACACGCAAAGAATGACAAGGAATAACAGCCTACAGTGTACAATCACCATATGCCGATTTCAAAAGCTGTCACTCGTCGTCGTCATACGGTAATACATGTACCTTCATACAGTGTACAGGAACAATTGCACAGTTGCACTAGTGATCTAAGATACAAGCACAGTTACTCGATCCGAAAATAGATTATTGATTGTAATGCATCAGGCCGTACATGTACAATGTACGCTGTACAGGATATTGATGAAAATGCCTACAGTGCAATTTAAGCATAAAATTTTCAGCCCCTTTTTTTTCTTCTTGCACATCAATCCTCTGATTCTTAATCTGTTGCCATGGCAAATGTTTCCAAAGTGCAGAAATTCCAAAATAAGTTTAAGAACACAGCTTCATTATCAGATTGGCCACATGATGTAGCTGAAACTCCCAATAACTATGTAGGTAAAAAAAAAAAATGCTTTCCCTTAATAACAAATGTAGAAACAATGTCCAGACTCCATACCTGTAATGTTTTTCCAACATTTCCAACACACAAGCACTGCTATGCACCTTTGCTATGCACAGATGTGTACATGAAATTGCGTACAGTATGCTCAAATATTAAATGCTAATAGTGTGAGCATACACACAGCTGGAAAAAAGAAAAAGTGTGCTTCTAAATGAAAAGACTCCGTCATCAGTATACTGGGTGTGCAAAGCGGAATCCACCCCTATTATTGCAATGTCTTCGTCACTGCAAGCAGCAATCTCGTTCACGGGTCTCCGTACGTGTAGAATCCACTTTACTGCGGCGCGTCTTTCACGCTCTTGTGTGCACGATCAAAGTCTTGGATCACACAGTCTCTCTCTGCGAGCTGCCTTAGGCATGAGAATACACTTTACACTATACATACATGTACATGTACATCGCAATGCACGCACACAGCAAAAAGATGTACGGAGGGATGCATTATGCAGGGAGCAATTTTGAGAAGCCTGCATCATCTCATTAATTAGGCATGCAGGCTTGGACAGGGAGAGAAGAGTGAAGTGGATGATAATCATGATGCAGCACTCGGTAGCACCCATTATAGCTGCAGGGGGATGGTGCCTTCACTCTAATCTCAGTCTGAGGGACATTAAAGGCAGTGATAATTTCAGTATCTCCGCACTGTACGTGTACATGTACATGTACATGTATGCTGGGCTGCACGTTGATGTACAACAATGTGCATTGATCTTCACATACAACACAAAATTAATGTACGTACATGTACATGTTACAGTTCACTGTGCATTTACAATTTAAGCATTATCTCCAGTACATAATGTACACATTAGAAAATTGCTAAATGCTAGAGTATTTTCAATGTTCATTTGAGCAGGGGAATGTATTTATTCTTGTTGGAAATTCTCTAAGAAATAACTTTTTTACATGAACAGAAATAGAAGTCTCACAAAATCAACTTTTGTCTGTTACTGCTGAAGTAACTTTCCCACACTTGAAAATTTACAGATGTTCAGGACTTCAAGGGGAGACTGAAAATACTATTTTCTTTCATAATGTGCTGAACGACAGAAATTTTTCAAGTGCGGTTCTACAATGCGACAACTCTACATGTACTTCAAAAAGCAAGTACATGTAATGTTTGGAAAAGTAACAACATACGTACATGAACATGGAGTTCTAACTTCTATTAAACACAAAATAATAATATAATATGGACTGGCCTTTATTGCTTGATCTAGAAGTGTATTGCACGAGTCGAAGACGAGGGCAGTATGATTCTAGTGAGGGCAATTAATGTTGTATCCCCCGAAAGTGGCCAGTCCATATCATTATTATCAACAGAATCAGACATCTTGAGTGAACTCGAAAATATTGTAAAACATACAGTTTATTGCCCGCTATTTAATACGCAAAATCCCATTGACTTTCGAAACCAGGCAATAAACAAATTTTCGGCCCGCAATTTTGTTGGCTTGTTAAATCCAGGAAATATAATGGAAAAATCGCATTGCTCAGATGTCTGATATGGTTAATAATGAAATGTATGGACTGCTTATACAACAAGGTACAGTACAAGGAATAACATTCCTTTAATCATTCCCCAATCTGTAATACATACAGGTGTACTTTAATTCACAGATTGTTCAATGTCACATGTAATGCTGAATGATAATGTGATCGATGGAGGAATTTGTGTTTATCTAAAGTTCTATTCGTGTAGCCACTCAATACAAATCGAACTGTCATAACAAGTGTTCAGTTATTTGCTCACTGAAAATATTCCATCATGACAAATTGACAATATTACATGAATAGCCGTATTTTGCACGCTACTCCGGAGTGGGCAATATTTGCCATATTGTCCTCTTCCAGGTTTTCCCCATAGACCAATGTACAAAAAAGAGGGCAACATTTTGACATATTCCACCCTTTCTTGTCAGTGCGCTTTTGGGCAATTCCATGGTAATGAAAGGACATTCACATTTAACCAACTTCAAATTGTAATTACAAATATTTTGATGTCCTTCTGTTACCGACCTCATTAATATGCAAATTTCATTACTGCTTGGCAATAACAGTTTGTTTTTTTTTAAATCAAAGGCAGTTGATCTAATCTTACATCTCTGATGTTTGAAATGTTCTACCATTACAAAAAAAAAAAAATTGTAGTTTTATGTATGGTTTGAATTTGGTAAAATGTGTCTGAATGTCCTTCCGTTACTGTGGAATTGCCCTTTTATCAAAGTACATATATGCAGTATTTTGTATGCGCTTAAGTGAAAGTGTACAATGTACATGTACATAGTGTAACAATTTACGTCTCAATTTCTTGGCCCAGATTACATGTACATGTACCTGTATGAATAACCTGAAGTCAGAGGGACTGACAAGCAAACAGACATGTTTGTAATTGGCTGGCTCTACTTTCGGTGAATATCGAAAATATTGCCCTTAAAAGAACCTATTGCCCTCGTCTTCGACTCAGAGCAATATGATTCTGTTGTGGGCAATATATTCTGTTATATACCTCATGCATAGATTCTTATTCACTGATTGGTCAAAACCATATCACATGACACGGCGCATCTCGAGTTATCATTGCGCCAGAGGGTTTTGGCGTTCTATCAATTGACCTAAGGTTAAATGATAGAACGCCTAAACCCTGTGATAGAACGCGTAACCCCTCCGCGACTTTTGCACATGTACACGTACGTACACAATATATGGTTTTTCACGAGTAATTGCTAGCTACATGTAGGCTACGACTATATACGCGCAGCGCGTATAAGAATTCAACATGAATCAATGAATCAATGAAAAGGATGAGGTATACATATAAAACAAATATGGACTGCTCTGTAATCGGATGGTGGTGGAAATTATCACTCCCTCGGTGGTGTTCATACCGGCCCTTCTATCACCCCCCCCCCCCCCCCCCCGGCTCTGCCTCGGGGGTGATAGAAGGGCCGGTATGAACACCACCTTGGGAGTGATAATTTCCACCATCATCCTCCTGAGCAGTCAATATTTGTATAATATTGCCCTCAAGGCCAGCCAATACATGTACATGTACAGTACAAGTCATGTAAATGTACAGTGAATCGATCTATCTATCTACATGTACATGTGCGTCCCATATATGTAGGTTGGACCTGTTGGGGCGCAACAATTTGAAGGATCTTGAGACACAGATTCTCCATAAATTTTACATGTAACTTTCTCTCTTCAGCTGCTCTAGTTACATGTAGCTGCTCAAAAGACAAAGACAGTGTCCATAAAGGGCAATCCAAAGTTCCAAACTTTGTAATTTATATTAAAAAGCCAATTTTGTGCAAGCAGAAAAATAAGAGAATCAAGATGGTGAAAGTTTGAAAGAAATCAGACAAAGGAGAAAGTTATGAATGTTTGAATGAGATCACTAAATCTATATGCGAATATCAAATTGGCAATAAGGTTACTGGATTGTGACTTACATGTATTCTCGGTCAACTCTCCCGTTTGTCACATACATGTATATGTACACTGATTTTGTCATTAATTTTGTTTTTCTCATAAGTTCTTTTTCCTTTGGGGCCATTCTCAAAATGTATTGTATAACAGTATGTACATATATTTTACATGTACATGTAGATGTACACTGTAGACTGCATATTGTTGTATGTACATGTATACACATGTACATGTACAACTGGTTCTCTAAAAAAGAACTACAAACATATGTACATCACAGTGACATTACCGATTCTGCCAATTTAAAATTCCGATAAAGGCCTACATGTAGATAGTGATCACAACTTTAAATTCATAAATTTCACATTGCTTGTCCGATTTCCAGCAGCTAAAAAGTAATTTTTGCAATTTAGGCAAATTCCTTTTATCTTGGTATTACATGTACTTGCACATGTGCTCTGAAATTATGTACTGTACATCCCTGAGAAAACTACGGCAGACAAATGTCAATAACATCCATTTTCAAGTCGATGTCAATGCCGCGCCCATGTCAAATTTTGTTTGACAAAATGAAAGGGTCCTAAAGCTACATGTACATGTATGTACATGTACGTACACGAACATGTACATGTAGACTTTATTAGTACATGAATGCAAATCTTCATTTTGAAGCTGACTGATGTGAATTTTGCACCGATTTCCAAATAGCAATAATATCACAAAAATGAAGGAAATTACTCATTCTTTTTGGCGAACGTACATGTAGATAATCTCGTTGCAGTCACACCTAAAGTTTGGCGCCCTGAACGTGTCGCATTGTGTGTATTGCTGGATGCGTAGCTTTAGGACCCCTGACCAAGTGACCATATACTGTACCTTTTGAAATAGTTCACAAAATCAAGAAAAAGTGTTTGAAAATTATCTGTTTGGATAACCATGGAGCCTGCCCAGTCACCAAAGGCAGAACACTGATTCATAATTAATTGAATTCATTACACTTCTGATTCACATTTTTTAGTTTTTCAAGGACATGTAATATTAAATGTTTAGATTCAAAGGTAGTGTTCAGTAGTGGGAAAGAGGGCGCTTTGGGGATTTAAGCTGGAAAATTTCAAACATACATGCAGGTGACGTTTGTTTGAGAAAAATTGGTTCAGAAATGTGAAAATATGAGACTATTTTTCATCAGTTTCATGCCAATTTTCTTTTTGCTACCACTACTGCACAATACATGTACTTTAAGTTTACTGACATCTTCTCAAAAAATTTTTTTTTACAGTATTGCCTATTCAGTTGGAATATGCACACACAAAAGAAAAAACACAAACATGTTTCATGTAACAATGTTACAATGTACATGTGTACATCTAACTTACATGGACATGTTTTTTTGTTAAAACTTTCAACAATGTCGGGATGATTTCTTACCCACTGTTATTGTCATGAACAAAAAGCAAAAACATCATTTTACCACTAAACTTAGTTATTATGACAAGTTATTTTGTCTTTTGATTCATGGTGCCACTTGCTCACTGATCTGTTTCTCCTGCTTATTTTTCTTCCATTTTCATCAAAACCAACTTGGTGTCATTCCAGAGGTGAGAGGCAGAATACAGGTGCACTCTCACTCACTCTCATTTTAACAAAATTTACAATGTTAAAGTTCTCCTTTCATGTACCGTACCACACCACATTTTTAAATTTACACTAAATCTAAACGTTTTAACTATAGATCTAGTCTATGCTTTAGAGTTTACGATTACCATTTGCAGTCGCCTAAATGCAGGCGGGCGGCTACACATGCACTGCTGTAGTGTACTGTATGATCTAGTGGCGTCGTCTATGCCTCTCTACAATACAAGCAAAACCTTCCGGAGCAGAGCATTCGGCCTGTATTATTATGGCGTCGAAAGTTGAAACACCGAAGGCATGCATGCAGTGTCTAGGACTAGGGATCACTCTCCCTGAAAATCCAGCAGAAGCAATGATAATCTCCTAGATATTTCAAGAAATTTTGCCGTTTAAATCGACGACCGATGATTATTGTAAAATGACCCGCATTTATCCAGCGTCCTTTAGTGACGATTAAGCTTGAGAATTCTTCATTAATCATTCATGCAATAAGTGAGTTTGCGCATCGGATCATATCGATTTACTACGGTATACGGCGTACCGTACGTACACGTACGTACGATACACGATACGTTACCAATGTTGTTGTTGTTGTTGTTATTTTTAGTGGCAATGCAACCAGTCATATTCTGACTATTATTGCCAATTACTGTTACAATTTATTTTCAACACAATATTTTTTTTTTTACTGTAGCGTTTTACGTGTGAGATAAAATGATATCATGCCAGATTACCACAGTCCTGTCCCTTTTATAGCGCTGTATATCCTGATCAAACCTGCTCGTGCATGGAAATAATATAGACAGCATCATAGCTAGCAGCTAGCACTACACTAGCAATATAGCATATTTTAGGGGTTGCATGCTATTTGTGCTCTTCTTTCGAAATGAATTATGACCCCCTCCCCGGCCCCGTCCCCCTTTCTTTTCTTAACATTTTTAATTCATTTGGCCTTTATTTCGGATTATGAACTGAGCATTACAAAATTGTTGTTTGTGTGAAGGCCTATTTTATTTCTTGTTCGTTTACTTAGTGTTTGTAGACCTCAGCTTTGATAGGCCTTTTTGGTTTGTTTCTTTGTTGTTGTTTTTTAGGCGAGCTTCTGAAATCAAAGTCAGTGGGCCCTATATAGGCCTACTTATAATTTCCTTTAAAGGAGAATGAAACCCTGGGAAAATATCCATTTTAATGAAAAGAGAGGACAGAGAGAAGCAATTTTAAAAAAGTTACATCAAAATCGGTTACGAAATGAAAAAGTTATGAAACTTTGAAAAGTCTCAATTTACTAGTCTATGGCGATCCTCAAATTGGCAATGTTGCTTCAAAATGGCAGGTTTAGTAGTACAACTCTCAATATGTTTTGTACACAAAATTTCATATTTTCTCCATTATCTCTAAAGATGCTGCGTGTCTTTTTGTGAACTCAACATAATTTTTGTTGTATCAAATACATTTTCCCATGCATGATATATCTTGAGCTCAACATAATTTTTGTTGTATACCCGATTTTCCCATGATATATCTTGAGCTAAGAAGGAGACAAGCTTCACCTCGAGATTTAATGGGGAAAATAGGAAATTTTGTGTACAAAACATATGGAGAGTTGTACTACTAAACCTGTCACTTTGAAGCAACATTGCCAATTTGAGGATCGCCATAGAAAGTAAATTGAGACTTTTTAAACTTTCATAATTTTCTCATTTCGTACCTGATTTTGATGGAACTTATTTCAAATTGCTTCTCTCTATCCTCTCTTTTCATTAAAATTGATTTCCCCCCAGGGTTTCAGTCTCCTTTAATATTATAGGCCTATATAATTTTTAAGTTCTTATTCTAGGCCTATTAATCAAAATAGTTCTATACGGACAGGATTACTATGGCCTATAACAATAGAAAAAAAATTAATGATGATTATGATGATGGTGATGATGATGATGATAAACTTAATTAAGATGATAATAATAATAATAATAATAACAACAACAATAATAATAATAGTAATAATAACAATAATAATAATAATAATAATAATAACAACAACAACAACAACAACAACAACAACAACAATAATAATAATAATAATAATAATAATAATAATAATAATAATAATAATAATAATAATAACAATAATAATAATGATAATATTAATAATAATAATAATAATAATAATAATAATAATAATAATAATAATGATGATGATGATAATGATGATGATGATGATGATAATACTATTACCCCGGCTTTAAAAGCCCAGCAGCCAAAATGCAAGATGTAGGCGCTATAATGAATCTGCCTATTCCGGCCGTGACCCATTTACGATCACCGGGGTAGAACTTGTGCCGCATGTAGATTAATGTCTTGCCAAAGGATCGACATTAATTAGTGATGTGGCAGGGATTCGAACCTTGTGATCGATCCACAGTCCAAAGCCTGATCCACTATAGACCTCAACACCTCATAACTAATTCTTTGCGCATTCAGAATTTTCAATGATAGGCCTTATCCTCAGGCAGTATTACGTTATAGGCCTATATATTTTTTTCGGTTATACATCGTTCTAATTGAATATATATTTTTAATCCAAGTACTATAATTACTAGTACCCGAAAAATTGATTCATACATAAATAGAAGAGTAGGCCTACCTGAAATAATTGCTTGAGTATAATTTTCAGAACTATGTCTATATTTTCAGAATAATTGTACAGCAACCATTGGTAAGGCTAGTTGCGTCCCCCCCCCCCCCCCCCCACCCCGGCCGTGACAAGAAATCGTCGTACATGAGCCCCTATATATATATATATATATATATATATATATATATATATATATATATATATGTATATATATCCCCCCCCCCCCCCGAGGAATAGTAAATGGCCAATTCCAGCGTAATGGACATGACATTATTTTGGGTTATTTAAGTAAGGAAGTGAATCAGACACATTTGGCTATATATCAGGGATATACACAGCAAATTTCACGGTATTCCCGACTGCATATAGATGAAGAGAAAATGGCCGTAACGGACATGACACAAGATGGACAAGGCTTTTCACTCCTGTTCAATAGTTTGAAAAATGTATAAGTTTTGGTGTTCAATGAGTCTAATTATCAACAGAAGCTTATAATCATACTCTAAACATAAATCGTTTGTGAAACGATTAGACTACACATTTCTTTGACAGAACTAAAAAGTGGTGTAACGGACATGACACTTTTGTCCGCTTTTTTTAATATATATATATATATATATATATATATATATATATATATATATATATATATATATATAAATATATATATATTGCTAGGTCGCTGTATTCCCTTGGATTTTGTGTGTGTGTGTGTGTGTGTGTGTGTAAAGGTAAAATACATAAGAAATTTCAATTTGAGGTGTGAAAAGGAAAAAAATCTGCCGCTCGGTCGCGTTGCTCTCTCGCTTATACAATCGCTTATACAATAACTCAAATTTGGGCTAACAACCCCGGGTTACGTGCATCAAAACTCATTTTCACGTAGTGTCATCATTTCTAAATTAAAAACGCTCGTTAATCTAAGTTTGGGTATGGTGGGGGGGGGGGGGGGGCGCAGATTTGATAGTTTGCCCCGGGCGCCAGAATACCTAGATACGCCACAGTGTGTTAATTACACAATACCTTGCAAGCTTTTTATTATGCCTTGCCAGACAGGCGCAGATGGACAATAGGTGTGTTTACATAATCCTGACAATATCATTTGACTACTTTTGAGAAAGCAATACAATTTTTAAAATTTAATAAATTATTATAGAAATGATCATTTGACACCAAATTGCACTCCAAGAAAAGGTACAATACTGAAGATTGTATTATGTAAATTTTATCTGAATTGAATTAGACACTTTGGAGTTATTAAGGTTGTATAATGCCTAAAATGGTTTTTCTCTTCATCCAGAGCATTTTGGGCAGCAAAGCTTGGACTAGGGGCACTTTGATGTTGTTGTTTTTTCAGGGGCGTGTTACACCTCCTTCCCGATGGAAATTTTTGTCAGTTTTTATATTTTTGTAGTGTACACCCGTACATCTTCTTTCTGACAAAATTTGGTCCATGGTTCTTAAGGGGGAAAATTTGCCCCAATTTTTAGGGGCGGTCTGACAATCCATCCCTACGGAAAATTTTGTCAGTTTAGGGGTTTCGGTAATTTATAGTCATACACCTTCCTTCTAACCAAGTGTGGTCAGAAATGTTAGATGGGTTGAAATCGACCCAACTTTGGGGCCCTTTTTGGGGGGGGGGGGGGGGCTCTCGGGGCCAAACCCGGCGGCTTCGTTCGAGCTGAGAAGCTTTTTGTGAATGACATGGATGGTCTAAGTAACTTTAAGGGGTCAAATTTCATATGTAAATTAGGGTGACTACTGCGGGACAGGCTCCTGGCGTAAAACCCTATGCATCATTTCAATGCATTTGTACCATCGAGCGAAAAACAACGTTACATGGACGTACCAAGATTCAACTGATGGAGGCGCTATTCATAAAGAGGAACACTGGAGGTACTGGAGGCTTCAACATTGTATTTCATGCCTCAAAAGACAAATTAATTGCCAAAGAATACACACACACACACGCACGCACATGGGTGGGTGTGTGCGTGTGCGCGCGTGTGTGTGTGTATATATACATATATACATAATGATCTATGACATTATGTAAATTTGCCCAGGAGAGTTGCCGATGCTATAGTATTAGAATTTTTTATTTCACATATCATATATATATATATATGATATGTTATATCGCCAGACCTCCAAAATTCGCTCAGTGGGGGGGGGGGGGGGGGGGGGGGGGGGGGGTCCAGTTCCCCTCCATAATTCTATGACAAGCAAAAGAAAAAAAAGAAGAAAAAAAAAGGTTTTCGTTCTAAAAGTACAATTGAAAAAAAGGGGGCCACATGCATACTTTTCTTTCAAAAGGGGGGAGGACACGGGTCGGATGTGCCCCCCCCCCCCAAATCCGCCACTGACGTGGATGATAATGATAGTGATGATAATGTCATTATAGTGATGACGTGAAGGATAATCATAGTGACGATGATGCCATGATAGTGATGACGTATATGATAATGATAGTGATGATAATGCCATTATAGAGATAAGGTGAAAGGTGATGATAGTGATGATAATGTATTGTAGTCATGATAGAGTTTAAATAAGAACCTGTCTATTTGTTTACATCATTTGGCTTGGGTGACAAGCTGGATACCAGCAATGAACACGGTCTGCAAAATAAGAAATGATACATAAATGAGTAAGTTCAATATTCTCTATCCCCCCCCCCCCCCAAGTCCAACACCGAAAACTAGTAACACAAGAATTAAATTTGTCCAACGTGTCCAGATCAAGTTTCATAATTAGCGTGCCACGCAGGTCTGCTGGGACGACGAGCAGATCGTCTGGGAGAGGCAGAAGGGGTGGCGACAGGGAGTGGGGTAGCAGGTTCGGGGCCATCAAGCGGGGGAGGCGACATCTTGGGCACTGCGCCAACACGCTCAGGCTTGCCCTAGATGGTTCACCTGGAGGCAGGGGCGATGCATCAACAGGGGACTAACGCAACGGCTTGTAGTTCCATGGACCATTCCGGACGACACAACGGGAGTGGCAGGAAGAGCATCATGTGCAGGAGGCAATGAGATGCTGCGGGCCGGCGTTGGAGGCAGCAGAGGGCTCGACGAGAGAGGTAAAGTGGGTTGTGACTCAAACCAATGTTGCCATCGATGGTCAACATTAGCGTCGGGAGCTGTACAGGAATGTACTTTCTCAGGAACTTCCTATTATAAAGGGTTACCCACCCGGAACCATCAACCCGCACAACGTAATGGTCAAATTATCAGACTTCCACCACAACACCGGTCTTATCCTATTTCAAGGGGTGCGGCCCCGTCTGGTTATGGATAAGGACATGATCAACCACGACAAATTGCAGAAGTCGTTTAGTGTGTTCAGACAAGCACCTATCATGTGGCGGTTTCTGAGTGCCTCCTCCCGAGCTGCGAGGGTCTCACGCCAAGTGTCATGAGGTTTGTATCTGCCAGGAGCTATTGGATTGAAGTCTCGAATGGGCACATCGCCGGGGAGAACTTGGTATCCCTGTCTACAGTGTTCCTGTACTGGAGCATGGCTTGTTAGAAGGAAACATTGTCAAGGGCATCTGTGGGACTGGTGTTATCCATGATGAGACGCTTCACCGTCTTCACGCCAACTTCGGCACGAAAGTTGCTATGGGAATAAACAACAGAGGAAATGTGATGATGTACACGCCAGTCCTTTAGAAAGTGACGGGTAACGATAGCCACGAATTCAGGACCACCATCGGAAGCCAGTTCGTCAAGAATACCAAAGGTGACAAAGATGCGTCTTAGTGATAAGTCCATCTGCACAATGAGAAGACCTCTAGACAATCGGCCAGTTAGAGTAATGGTCGATCACCACCAAGTGGTTGCAACCTTTGTAGTGGAAGAAGTCTGCAGAAATGCACTGGAATGAATAAGCTGGAGATGTCAAAGGGCTGGATGGTGTGTTCAGTTTTGAGGGGCGATCCGATTGCAGTGGTTGCATCTAGCACGAAGGGCTATGATGGCAGGAGTGATGCCAGGCCAGAAAATTGGTTTTTCAGTCCTTGCAGTCATGGAGGTGACCCCTTGGTACTGGGCTACATGAAGATGGGTTAACACCTCCTCCCTGAGAGATGGGGGTATAACGACACGGTCCTTGTAAAGCACCACACAATCAGCTGTATCCAGGCCATCCCGGAACTGGAAGTATTTGCGCAGGGGTTCTGGTAGCTCATGCCGGAAGTCAGATATGTCCGATTCGACAATGTCAACAAGGCTCTTTATGGTGCTGTCGCTGGCTGTAGCAGTACGCACCCTGTCCCATGTAACAGACTGAAGGCTGAGGGAATCCAAAGAGGACACAACAGAAGATAAAACGCCGTCCTCAAGGGCGTCCACATGTTAGGCTGGAGTGCATAAGCCGGCGATGAGAGTTTAGGAGTGTGTCAATATGACGGGATTGGAGACAACGGCGACCACATCATCAGGGAGGATCGGTTGCACAGGTTGGCCAGTAGGGTGCCGTGGGAGGCAGTCTGTGGCACGATGCTTGACATCTGGCACATGGATCATCCGGAACTTGTATCTGAGGGTCTTCTCCTTCAAGTTCCTAAAACGTGAGTTAGGGATATCTTCCAGGGTGCGGTCAGCACAGATCTTCAAGAGGGGCTTTTGATCAACATCAATGATGAGGTCATTGTAACCCAGAACAAAGTATCTGGCCTTATCGAGAGCATCAGCAACTGCAAGGGACTCACCCTTTACTGGAGCATATCGTGATTCAGCAGGATGTATGAATCTGCTTCCGACAAGTGTGATCTTCCATCCTGAGTGCACGATAGAAGGGTTCAATTTTTACACAGGTACAGTATTTATGTAGGAACCAAAAACCAAGGCCGCTTCTGGACCAATCTGTATAGGCTTGCTCGGATCGAAGACTTTTACACCCTCTTCAATCTCACTGGCAATGACAGCTTTGGATTCCCGAAAGGCACTCTGGAGAGTCTCGTCCCATACGAAGGATGCGTCTGGCTTCCAGAGCTGTCGGAAGGGCAGCATTTTCCTTGCCACGCTGAATGCATATGACAACTGATTAACAAGCCCAAACCACTAGCAGATGTCTGTGATGTCCTTGGGCGTTGGAAAAGTCCAGGATTGCCTGCAAGTATTTCTTACATAAACGAACAAATCAGGAGTGATCTCGAACCCAGCGAACTCGACGATGTCTGCACCCGACACAAACTTATCAGGGGTTAAGGTGATTCCATGTCGGCCACATGTGTCAAGCCATTGGACGGCATGAAAGAAGCTGTCTGCTATTGTGTCTGCCCACAGCAGGACGTAATATACGCACTTGGTCTTTTTGGGGATATGTGAACACATTCTCATCATACCGCCTTATGTGGCCGTCACCTGGGTCAGTGTATCCTTGAGGCATGTGAGGGGCAGTCTTGTAATGGTACCTGCCCCAGGGTGTAATGAAGGTCGTCAAATGTCGGTCCTCCTTGCAGAGGGGTACGCTGTGGTAACCGTTCCATGCATCAAAGACAGTCTTCTTTTTTCCATGCGGAACAGATCTCGCCTAGTTAGTGGGATGGTGATGGCGTCTGATGCGTTACCCTCGTGGCATGAGCATGGAGAGCCTGTAAGTCAATAGTTCGCTGTGGTTTAACATTTTTCTTTGCGCAGATGACCATCCGATGGCACCAGATAACATGTTTGCCGACAGGGACTGGTACAAGGACACCCAACTGGATATCGTGGTCTAACCCAGCCTTCACAGCATGAGCACCACGCCAGTAGAGTGGGACTAGCTCGGCGTTGGGATCCACCACAAGTTTCATGGGAGGGCTATTTTCCTTGTCAAATTAAAATGAAGTTTCCGATCATAACATTTTACAGTTATCAGCTAAATATCGAACTTATGGATAAGCCTTTTTTATCAGCAAGATCTGCCCCCATGCAGATCCACCTCATGGGCCGCGGAACCGGTGGGGGAAGGGGGGCGGAGGGGGGGGGCTGGGGGCTGCAGTCCCCCCCCCCCCCCACACACACACTTTTTTGAGTAGACACGTATCATAAATCCTCGGGAAAAGGGTTCGAAAATTGTCATTAATGAGTGAAATCAAATCAGCCCCCCACTTTCAAAAACGCTCCGCGGCCCCTGCACCTAGCGCTGGCTTTCATATGTCATGCGGGACTCCCTCATTGTAGATAGATTTTGCCCTTCTTGTGATCAATTTCTTGATACACCGCAGTTCTTTATAGTACAGTGATAATACTGAACACAGTTATAAAGTCCACATTTTCGTGCAATGTTTACCAATATGCTGAATATAATAGCGCCAACTTTCTAAAACTCTCTGACACAATAAGATCGAGGTTAAAGTTACGTCACACTGCAGGTGATCGCTGGGGAAAACCCACCGCTATTCAGGGCGCATATGAATGTACAATACAATACGGCTGGGTAGTCACCATTACTGCGGTATATGGCATTATATTACGGGATATGAATTAACAGTTGCTTAACGAACTCTTGCAGTGTGACGTATTCAAAGATTTATATCAATGCGGACTTAATTCTACATAATCACGCCACAGCAAGCACAATCTCGCGAAATACTGAGACCAGAAGTATATTTGTATCAGTATTCTATAAATATTCATCTTGTACTCATCAAACTTCACAGCAAAGCGGGATGTATATTCACAAATTTGATTTCTAGAAGATTTTATGCATTCTACTTTGATAGAAATTCGCACATTACATCAATGGCCGCGAAGCAGGAACAAGAGGAATTCAAGAGCTCTTCACAAGGCTTGATGTGTCCACTATGCCTTGATATATTTGACGATGCAACCCTCTTGACCTCTTGCGGACATAACTTCTGTCGGAAATGTCTCAAGAAATACGACCTATCCCACAAGGAACTTGATCACATGATCTGCCCTCTATGTAGGAAAGTCACGAAGTTATCTGAGAACCGCATCGACGATCTTCTCACGAATGTAAAGGTCAACGGACTCGTAGACGACTACCATGAAAAATGTGGAGGGGCAAATACCATCTTGGAGATGCGAGAGAAATGCAGTGTCTGTACAATGCAGGGGGAAGCTGTTTCGTTCTGCAGAAACTGCAACACATTTATGTGTGGAGAGTGTCTACTTTGTCATAAACGGCAAACGCTATTCTTTGCAGGTCATGAGATCATATCCGTACAGGATATCACCGAACGGAATATCAAGATTGGTCGCCACTCTGAGAAGTGCTTGATCCATAAACAGGAGAACAAAGATATGTTCTGCGAGGATTGTAAGGTGCACGTCTGTTTCAAATGCGTGCTCATCGGTCATCGTGATCATAAGATAAAGTCACATGAGGACTTCGAGAAGGAGTTACAGGATAAGGTTAGTGTCCCTCATAACATTTTTTTTTTTGCCTTATCATATGTCATTCGACTACGCCAATCCTAAACAAACTGGATTTCAATATTAAATTTACACAATATGAAATGTTATCACTAAAACTATATCATTAAGACCCAACTTCAGAAAAACGAGGACAGGTATATACTCCGAAAGAGCCCTGCCAGGCAGTGGGGAAATCCTGCAAAGTCAACCTGCTGTTCATATATATATATATATATATATATATATATATATATATATATATTTAAAACAAATTCTGCGGATACATTTATTTCAACTGTTTGTCATTTGAAAGTTATTACATATGACAAAAAATTCAAGGACTTTAATGGTAAATAAGACGCAGTATTATTTTCTTTTTTAAATATACATCATTAGCCTCGCACTGAACGATAAAGGACTCTATGTTCATCGTGCGTCATACTCCGTTTTCTGAGTATATACCTGTGCTGGGTTTTCCGAAGTTGGATCTGACTGTATATACTGCGGCTCTTACACGTTTGTCATCATTTTTCACTATTTCAAACAATAGGGTGATAATCTATTGACCGTGTAATGAAATTGGTGAAGAAAGCCATATTGATTGTGATATTAACAATTAAGTTATTTAATGTTGTTATCGTTGCAAGATATCAATCCCCCAAAACAAAAATTCCATTGACATTTAGAACATGAATGATAATGTAATTACATCTGATAATGTAAAAAAAAAATGTAACAAAGTTGTTCTTTATCAAGTCATTCCTTACTGAATGCTTTGTGGACATTATGATGATGATTATTTGAACACTAAGGCTGGAAGATGAAATACACCATTCGAACTTTTATCAACCATTAAAAATGTTACAACCTAGTAGACTTCCAGCAACACTAAATTTACTACGCTTCACAATTTATAGTTTGTTGTTATTAATAATGATGTACAACATTGATCAACAATCCATATAATAGACTTGATCGATTATCACAGGTAGGCTAAGATTACAAGCAGCACCATGCTTCTTCTTTATCTGTGTCGCACTCGCGGTGCTGTTTCACATAGGTCTATGCTGTATTTTGATTTTACTTTTAAAAAATTATACTGTAACATCTAATATTATGATGTTTCGTCAAGACTGACATTAAAGTGTGAATCATTCATTTTGGTCTAAGTACACAAACTTTTTGTTTTTCAGGTAAATGATCTTACCCAACGTTGTGGAGCCAAGAAGTCAGAACTGGAGAAGAACATACAGAATGTGGAGTCACATCGTAGTGAAGTACACACTGCCATCCAGAAACTACGGGAAGATGTCAGCCAAGCCTATCATATCAAGGCCATGCAACTAGAAGAAAGCCACCGTTTACTCGTAGAGCAGATCGATGCTCTAGAGCGTAGTTTTGATGACGATCTCAACGCTCTGAAATTAAACGACCGACAGAAGATCAAAAGCATGTGTAGTTCGATGGATCTGGTGGCTAATAACAGACTTGGTCTTCTTGAGACTAACAGTCTGACTGCTCACAAATTGCTTTGTGAGGAGCTAGATGGCATGCTGAAGGAGGCTACTGACCAAACTTCTGCACAAGCAACAAAGGAGAAAGCACAAAAGAAGAGGTTTCAGCCTGCAGATGATACCAGTCTCCATCTCGGGAACATCACAGAACAAGATCAAGAGTTGAAGCTAATTAAATGTGTAGATCTCAGAGTTACAATGCAAGGAGTGACCAAATACTCTGAAGACAGTGTGGCAGTTGGATATGACTTTTACCAGAATGCTTGTAATGGAATAGATATTATTGATTCAGCTGGCGAAAGGCAGCAGTTTACAAATCTACCAAACAATATCAAATGTCATAGTCTGGTCTTCCAAAATGACAGGACGTTATGCATATCAACGGGGACAACGGAATCACAAATTTATTCTTCCAATGGCTGCAGGAAATCAACCATTAAAATGGCACACAAGGGACGCACTTGCTATCTCGAGGTAAACAAAAGCCCGAGAGATGAAATTCTAATATGCAATTACTCACATTACGTCTACATCTATGACCCGATGGGAACCACGCTCACACACTCTATCCCAACTAAATACATGACAGGTCAGATGTCCGCAACCAGCACGGGTTTGATCATCACGAGTTCATGCTGGACCATTCCAAGTATTGTGAGCATCTATGACAGAGATGGGAACACTGGGGAGCCTTTAATAGCTTCAAATGGTGTTAAACTCTACACTGCCGTGGACGAGAAGGATAGGGTTTATGTAGCGAGTGCTAATCGTAAGAAAGGTAACTTGGTGATCAGGCTCTATGACCTTGATGGGTTGAACCTGAAGGAGAGAGTTCAGTTTAAACCATTGACCCTGAGAGTAGGGGATGATTGGTGTTACCTGGTTTACCTCTCTCCCACCGTGCTTGCTTTTGCGAGTCACAAGAAACTCTATTTCCTCAAAGTTTAAAACTAAACCTCGTGGCCATTATTCATAAGATCGTACTTACTTCAGTCCAGGGCCCTGTCTTATAAAGAATTACAATTGCAATTGCAATTACAATTGATAGCAAGTCCTCCAATCAATCGCAAGATTACGAACACCTATGTTTTTAGCACGGGATAGCGATTGATGTTGCGATCGATTTCAATCAATGGCAACTGTTTATAAGACATAGACCAGGTTTATACCAAAACTAAGCGTGCTAAGTGGTTAGAATTAGTCCACTATAGAGCGTCAAGTGTTGACTTCTTCATATTCCATAAAAAACTACAATAAATCTGTAACCAAAAATGATCAAACAAAATCGTGCCATTGTCATGGTTGTGGAATCAATTTTCCCATTTTCATGCCATTAGAGGAATCATTTCGTTCATTCATTTGTTATAGAATTACTGTAATTTGTAGAGGATAAAAGTATACACTTTGCGCTCAAAAATCAATGGACTAGTTATACCTAATACCGCAGTCACACCAACGAGACCGGCGACACCAGACCGGCAACAGACCAAATAAACCATGAAATCGCCCCGAACGGCTAATATTTGCTCCGTTATGAGTCGGTGTATGGTCGGTTTGGCCAGGCGCGTGGCCAGAGGGCGGTGGGGGAGGTCGCCCCCCCCCCAAACCCCCCCAAAAAGCGAGAGCAAAAAAGCGGGGTGAAGTGACAGGAAAAAAAAACCTAAAAAAGGTGCTATACTAGCCGTTTATCTTTCAAAATTTGCTAAAAGGTCAAAGCTTTCGCGCTTCGCACGGGAAGGGGGAAACTCCCCATTCCCTGCGCCCACCCCTGTTACATACAGTGCAGTATTGCGTCCAAATAACTGAAAAGCAGTCAGGGCGTCGAACTAACTTTTCGTCAGAAAAAGGTGCTACGAGCCGTTATCGTTCTCTCAAATATGCTCAAACGTTAGAGCTTTCGCGCTCCGCGCGTGGCCAGAGGGCGGTGGGGGAGGTCGCCCCCCCCCCAAACCTCCCCAAAACCCCCAAAAAGCGAGAGCAAAAAAGCGGGGTGAAGTGACAGGAAAAAAAACCTAAAAAAGGTGCTATACTAGCCATTTATCTTTCAAAATTTGCTAAAACGTCAAAGCTTTCGCGCTTCGCACGGGAAGGGGGAAACTCCCCATTCCCTGCGCCCACCCCTGTTACATACAGTGCAGTATTGCGTCCAAATAACTGAAAAGCAATCAGGGCGTCGAACTAACTTTTCGTCAAAAGAAGGTGCTACGAGCCGTTATCTTTCTCTCAAATTTGCTCAAACGTTAGAGCTTTCGCGCTCCGCGCGGGAAACCCCCCCCCCCTTCCCTGCATCCACCCCCCTCATCAGCAATTTCGCACACAATCGCCCCCTCTAAAATTAAATCTTAGCTACGCGGTTGCATGTGACGGTGTGACAAAGGTTTTAGTCAAACCGCCATACCAACTCCACACCGAACCTTTTGAATTCGTGATAATTAAATTTTTTGATCGGTCTGTGTTAGTCTTAATAATAATAATAATAATAATCCAATTAAAGTCCACTCCAAATTTTATTAACCGAAAATGGAAATTCTTTTTGCCCAATTGATCGTGGACCCGGCAGCCACTGTGCAGTGCCAGATCGACGTTGCTCTATCCCTTCAATTGTTGAACGCCAAACAAGGTAGCAGCAACTCCCATCTTTTAACGTCTTTTGGTATGACGCGGCCGAGGTTCGATCCCACGACCTCCCGATTGTGAGGCGGACGCTCTACTGACTAAGCCAACACATCGGATTTCAGTAGCTTATAACAGTTGTCGGATAAAATATCCGACAACTTCCTTTCATGAAACGCTCCCCAGGATTACTGCACTGTTCTCTGGTACAAATACAGTATGATAATTCTCCGAAAGAACACACTTTCTGTCATTGTGAAGAGACGACTGAAATTGATTTAGGTGCATGATTTAATTTGAAAAGCCTTATCAAAGGCGAATCCAGGATTATCGCCTATATACGTATTTTCTTTCTGACCAGGGGGGGGGGGGTATTTTCCCTTTTGAGGAGGAAGTGCAACCTTATATCTAGTTGGTCTTCATAAAGGCAGAAAAAAATATATAGAGAGAATTTATTGAAAGTTTGAGCCTCCGATAATACATTATAAAGTTATTATTATTTTTAGATCGAATAAACACAAATTGGCAACGCTGTGACGTGTCTTGAGACATGTGAGAGGAGCTCTCCCATTTGCTCTTTTCTGAAAATTCTATTTCTCATACATGCACTACAGATATAATCATTGCAAATATGTTTTAAAACAAATCATGGATGAAAAATAATATTAAGAATCTATTCCTTCGTCAACAACTAAGAAAATGGAAATGTATGGAATTTTCGGTACAGAGCAAAATTGGAAGGGTCCTCGAGGGATGTGTCACAAAGTTGCCAATTTCTTAACTTTGTTAATTTTTATCGGATTTTACTCAAACCTTCATTGATCTAATTTGTGGCTTTCATTGAAATAAAAAAATTCAACTAAATATCAGGGTGGACTTGTTCGTTATTAAAGACAATTTTATTGTTAAAAAGTTTTTGTATTATGATTCAATGCTAATACCTTCAAAGTACCATTTCAAAAAGTCACAGTACATCAAACTTTCGTATTTTTTAAAGGCACACACTGAGAAGTGAATATGATCATGATAGTAAAAGGTGCTCTAAAAACAACAGTACAGTAAACAATCATGACAATGGTGACGATTTTATTTTGATAGATATGTGCTCAATAATTACATCCACGAACTTAATAGTATAGTAAACCTCTTGACAATGGTGATGATTTTACTTTGATACAGGTGCTTAATAATCACCCTCACGAAAACATTTATAACTCTGCATTCAAAAATATATTTATAACTAAACATATATAATTATAGTTTACAGACATATGCGGTTATCGATTAGAATGTACCTATTTTTTTTACACCAACTGTACGTATATATATATATATATATAAATCATATGTACAAATCATGAATAATAAATTATCGTGATCATAGAAAAATGAGAGAAAAATGAATATTACAAATTAAGTATTAATTACACAATATAATTCAACATGGCAATAAATACAATACAAATTATATATTTCCATAACATGCCATCCATAAATAAACAATAGTACAATTTAACTGAACACACACACACACACACACGCACATACCTGTGCGCGCATAATAACCGATGACATCTTTTACAACCTAGAATTTGACCGCATAACCGATGACCTGTGTGTGTAGAATTCAACCGCATAACCGATGACCCGTCTGAAATTTTTCTATACAACCGACGACTTGTTCGTGTAACACTGACTGATGACCTACCCCTATATGCAAAAGCATGTAATTTGGGTCTAACTGCGAGGGTCTGCCAACCGATGACGTCATCGGTTCGCTGTGTGTCATCGGTCCGAATGTAAAGTTCATGCCTATGTCATCGCTTTAAATGGGCGCACATACACACACACACACCTCCCTTCCCCCTCTCTCTCTCTCTCTCTCACCTCTTTCCTCTCCCCCCCCCCCTCTCTCTCTCTCTCTCTCCTCTCTCCCTCTCACCTCTATCTCTCATCTCTTTTTCTAAATCGTACACGCATGCATAACATCATAGTTTAGATACAAGCATATACATAGCTAATGATAATGTAATCGACCCTGTACATGTATCTCTCTCCTCAGCCAACTTCACACTTCGTGAGTATCCCCGTACACCTTAGCAGTCACACCGCCAAACCGACTTCACACTGATTTGAAACCAACCATTTCCTTTCCTTTCGAGGTTACTGTGTACTTTTTGTTCGGTCTGTATTTTTTTTTTCTATTTTCGTCTTTTTAAGAAACACACACACACGGTGGTAATCAAATATGCCAAACACTAATTACATGTACAATGAGAGAGACATGTAAATAAAATGCCTTCTTCAAGGACGTAAGTGCCGTGCCGGGAATCGAACCCACGACTTTCTCATCTCAAATCAATTGTTTAAACCACTCGACTACGACACCTCTTCCTCTGTTGTCAGTCTGGTGTCTGTCTCTTTGGAGTGACTGAGGCATTACATATGAAGTCGAAGACTTTGACACCGATGAAAACGGAATTCCATTAAATACAAAAAACAAAAAACAAAACAAACTCTTTTACCTGCAAGCTATAAGCATTAAAAAAAGCATACCAATCGCATAAAAAATAAATTGTGTACAGCTAGAATGTATAAAATCAACCTAAAAAATCTTTACCCGGCATCCTGTGCTTTAACAGTTAAGGGTTATGTGCGCAATATAAATGTAGCTACTATTATTATGAAGAAAATACAAGATAACATAAAAATGCTCGCGCGGAACCCAACTTGGACTTGGGATCCGCGGGGGTCCTATTCTTTGCGAGCGGGTACGGGTGCGTTGACTAGTCTACACACAAGTCGCATTTGCGTTTACTTACAGTGTCTTTAAACTTCAAATATCTCTTTATAGAAGTAATATTTGAACCGCATATTTTGAATATTGTATAGCGATATGGAACGTCTAACAGACAGAAAAAAATATTTTGGGGGTGATTGGTACCCTCCAATAATTCATGATCATGATCTATACACTGATATTATTTCTTACAAACGATACACCACGTACTGGCTATATACTGGTATAGTTTTACATCGAACCGATTCAAATATGGATGCAAGTATATATATGTGATGATTAATATACTGTTGTGATTAGTAGATCAAAACAAAGAGATGACGCAGAATATGTATATCAGATCCAAACAAGGATTCATTGATGTCAATATACCAGTATATTAAGTACGCTTTTTTTAAAGCATATATCTGTATAATATGAAAATTATGTACATGTGTAAATTCTTAAACTAACCATTTTCCGGGAAACTGATCTTCTTCAAGCATTTCCCATAGTTATATTGATGCTTACATACATATTAACATATAATCTTTTAACTGTGTGTGCTATACCCCCATTATGAAATAGTTGCGTTCTTTTCTAAACATAGGAATTAGACATTTGAGAATTTTTTTTTACATTCACTACATGTATTTTGTATATATGTAAAATTGTCAAAATGTGCCTTTTCTCAGTGTTTCTGAACGAAAAAGACTTTTGTCATACAGGTCCATAATAATGGGGGAAATATAATCATAACTTGGGCAAAGGCATAAGGAAATCAATTTTTTTTTAGTAACAATAGGAAAGTTTAGGATATTATAATTAGCTAAACAATAGTGAAAATTGTGAGACTATTTTCTCTTCCTTACGCGGCAAAACTCTCTAGAATAGGACTTAATTTCGTAGGTCAGTTGGTTGCTTTTCTCAAAGAGCTAGAGAAGTTGCTTTATGCAGTTCTTAACATTTACGTAAAATTAATGTAAAAGCATCAAGAACAACTCAAAAACAAAAACACAGGAAACATGAAGAGTTCGAAAATACATTTTTGACGCCTTCCCTTTTACCGACGTCGTAGTGTATTCTTGAGTATTTGTCTAAAAGGTGAAATAGTAAAGTAGTACACGATGATGTTGACTCCTCCATTGAAACCCACAAGAATGGAAAAGAATGCGTGGATTCGTGGGTCAACGCTGCGACCTGTTGAAGCCACGTAGATATTTATGAAGGTTATCGGGAGATAGGAGAAGAAAAAACAAAGGGTGATGATTAAAGGTGTACGAAGGATCCCTAGGTTATGGCTCAACTTGGATGGTTCAACCCGTCCTACCAGGCGCTGCTCTTGTCTTCGCCTTATGCCTGGAAGGCCAGGTGTTGATACGGATGGCACGTGTTCGTATGTACTGCCAGAGGGCCCATGCAGAGAGAGATTGGTTCTGGTGCGCTCTTCATGGTTGGAGGTGGCTCGTCCAGGCGGTTCTGGAGTAGGCCTATCCATGTCAAACTTTTGAGAAATGTCCTTACTGCTACCGGTTTGGTCATTAAATGTTATCTTAACATGTAATGCAGGACAGTCACTACCGTGTACCTCCGCTCTGGAGTTTCCATGCTTGTAACCTATTGTCACACGGTCAAGTGCTTTTCTGGAAACTAGAGTTTCTTTAGGAGAGTCACAAGTCGATTTTCTAAAGTGTGCTTCGGCGGTGACATGGCCGAAGTCGTTGTTCACTTTGTTGTCGTCTGATCTGACCTTCAGAGCTGAACAAGCAATTTTGTCACTTCCAGGGAGTTGGCGTACCCTCTGATTGTCGTCATTACCTACTTGAGGTTTAATACGACTCAGATGTTTCGTCGAAATCTTGACAATGTGACAATATTGGACCACGAGAAAAACCATAGTCAGCCAAGCCATCCCGAATATGCCCAAAGAAAATGGCAAAAATACAGCCTCCTGAAAGTTAATTATGCACATTTTCAGTCCGCGATTGTACTGGATTATTTGGAACGAGGCATCGTTCGTCCACACGAAGAGGATCATAAGTGATATGTGGAACACGGGGAGGGCGATGGATGCGAACGCGACTCGATTCCTTGTGGCAATTCGTGAATAGAGCATTGGTTTGACAATGAAGATGTACCGGTCCGTGTTGAGAAGTGCAATATGCAGGATACTGACTCCGATCAACGAAGTGGCCACAAAACCTACTACCCTACAAAAGGACATCCTTCCATACGCCCACCCTGTCTGTTCACCTGCTAATTCAGAGACAGGTCCAATGATGAATAGTGCTGAGACCACTGCGTCAGTCACAGCTTGAGCGATCAAACATACCTTACTCGAGACCTCCATTTTACCCGATGAAATTTTAGGTACAACCATCATGACCAGGAAGTTGCCAAACAAGGCAAAGACGTTGTATACCACCAAAATCACACTTATCATGTCTATACCATCTAAATGTTCTCCGATGTTTAAAGAGGATGAAGGTAACGGAGTACTGGAAAATTTTGACCAGTTGGTCATTGTATTGTCAGTTCCAAAAATTAGTGACTCGTTCATGGTGACTATAAGAGCAAAATTCAACTTATAATGAAGAAGAGTCAAAATTCCTTCTGCCACTGACGTAGAAATGTTTCCCCTCTCACATCTTTTGAATGACACACAATATTCCAAGATCCTGAAAACGAGCAGGTTGTTAAACTCTGACGATATTTAATTTCCGTTACGCCTACTTCAGTTAATTTGAATTGAAAAAAAAGAATGGTGTTGGTCTTGACATCTTACTCCAAAATGGTGTCTTCACTGCCTTATTTAGGCTTTCGCTTCTTTTTGGGAAGAATTCCTTTGTAGTTTTCAGCGTGATTGCCCTATAGAAGTCCCTCATGGATGTTATACGAAAGGTTCGTTAGTAGACGCTCTTATCTTAGAAGGCGCTGGAAACTGAATGGTTGACCATGTTGACTGTATCTGCTATGATTCCCTATAATCAGATAATGAATGAATTTGTTGCCATGGAAAACATGGTCCTCCCTCTAAATACTTGCAGATGCACAACTGTGTGTGGTACATAATAATTAGTGAATCTTCAGAACAAGATTACAAGCAAAGACAAAAGCAACCTCCCCATGACGTCATCAGTGAGATGGTAAGTGCGCTTGCGCATGCCGTTAGAAAATTGGATCATACCGCCTCTTTCGTAACATAATCATGCTTATCCCTGCTTATTGACAAAGATAAAATGCGATTGATCAGCTCCATTTTATGAATATGATAATTCTGTGTACCAAGCCCCGCCTTTCTTCAAACATTCTACCAGTTAGAGGATACATCAATTGAAATAACTACTAATTCATGCCATTTGATGGGCTGTGAATGGTGTTCTCAAAGAAATAAGGCGCTTGTTATTTAGATCAAGCTTTATGAAACAGGAGGACAGGTGTCATGCGATCTATTGCATTATGCATGTTCATTATGTGATATTTTATGTTAACATTGATCGCGTCTTTAGATGTACATATGTCTCTCTCTCATGGGTTCTCAAGAAATTTGTTGGGTGGACTAGAAATATACAGGTATCACTCACATATGTCTTACAGGTTCTGTTAAAAAGTAGGGCAATTACATGACACTCTCCTTCAGATTTTTCAACGTTAATTTTCATATAATATATGACAATTAACGTTGAAAAATCTAAAAAATTATGTAAGGCTAAATAAAAAATAATTCCTAGTTAACCCTCCTCCTTCTCCTTCCTCTTCTTTTTTTTTCGGCCCCCCTCATTTATTTATTTTTTGGTATTTGATATTCTTGTTCAAAAAATGGGGGAAAATAAGAATCTGAAGACATAACCATCTAGGCAATGAGAAAGCAAATATCATAAACGTAATGCAATTTCACTTTTTTTAAAAAATCTATAAAGTGTATGTGCAAATAGAATTGAATGAAGAAAATTTGTGTGAAACTTTGACCCAGTAGCATCTTTATGTGCAAGAAAAATATCAAGTATGAAATAACATTGAACCCCCTCCTTCTCATTTCAAAAAAAAAAAAAAAAAAAAAAGGAATAAATTTTACTTGGCCAAATCAGTCACAAATGATCATTGTCTATTAGCGAGTGAAGGAAGCGGTATTATACCAAAACATGACTTCCAATATTTCAAGTCACCTATGGCGGAATCCATATTTTGGGAGCAAAATGGCACAGGTGTACGTAAAGTCATGAACCAAAGTGAAAAGCCGAAGTAAACCTAGGTGCAATCAATTACCAAACATGAACGAAACAGAAAGAGATATGGTATAAAATTCCGGGTCCGCTCGCTATTCATAAGGACCGCTATTCATTTAACACGCGTTATGAATAGCGATCCTTATGAATAGTTATGAATAGTGGTCCTTATGAATAGCGAGGTAATTTGTCTATGGTTTGCTCACTATTTGGAAGGAGCGCTATTCATACAAACCGCTATTCATTTAGTCACGCGTTGTGGATAGTGGGTGGTCCTTATGAATAGCAGTCCTTATGACTAGCGAGGTTACCCCTAAAATTCAGTCATACATAATTGCATAGACAGGGATTCCGCTATATATTCTAATTTTTCCGATGGGGGGGGGGGGGTTGTTTTGTTGTTGTTTTTGTGATGCTGCCAGTTTAATGAAAGCCTGGGGAATTATCCATTTAAATGAAAAGAGAGGACAGAGAGAAACAATTAAAAAAAGTTCCATCAAAATCGGTTAAGAAATGAGAAAGTTATAAAAGTTTGAAAAGTCTCCATTTACTTTCTATGGCGATCATCAAATTGGCAATGTTGCTTCAAAATGGCAGGTTTAGTAGTACAACTCTCCATATTTTTTGTACAAAAAAATATCACATTTTCCCCATTGTCTCTCAAAGTGCAGCTTGTCTCCTTCTTAGCTCAAGATATATCATGGGAAAATGTATTTGACACAACATATGTTGAGTTCACAAAAAGACAAGCAGCATCTTTAGAGATAATGGAGAAAATAAGAAATTTCATGTACAAAACATATGGAGAGTTATACTACTAAACCTGCCATTTTGAAGCAACATTGCCAATTTGAGGATCGCCATAGAAAGTAAATTGAAACTTTTCAAACTTTCATAACTTTTTTCATTTCGTAACCGATTTTGATGGAACTTTTTTTGAATTGCTTCTCTCTATCCTCTCTTTTCATTAAAATGGATATTTAGCCAGGGTTTCATTCTCTTTTGATATTTTTTTAGCTATTATGCAAGACTACTGGGAATAATTTGTCCTGGTTTCATTGTATTACAAAATTCGAAACTTTACAGTCACGCCTTTGAATGATAGATAGAAGAAACAAGTGTGAGGAGAAATTTGGCTTTGTGTTCTTTGAGTCCAGAGGGAACAATTAACATTTCCTTTACCACGAGTGTCGATTGGCACGATGGTAGGCTTGCCACGAGTGCCGGTCGCCCCACTCATTAAGCACCTAGATAAAGACTCCAATATGCATTAAGAATGTTTTGCATAATAAAATAAAATCCTGTCTTAATTGGCAACGTGTCAACCATTTTATCCCAGGGCCTAAATGTAGTGGCTTTATACTGGAAATTTGAAAAAAATAAAACAGAATCTATCGATAAAAATATTCTTTTAGATTCACAATGCGGCCCAAGGATATCAACTGAGTAACATTTAAAGAGTTAAAATAACACTATGGTGAAAGCTACAGTATCTGACTATTGCTAAGAGGAAAACAGAAACAGCCTCGTATTACTATCAAGGTTTTCTATCAAAGGAATCATCACATGCAGAGAGATCAATTATCCTATTACTTGTCTGAAAAATGGTGGAATTGATTACGCCGTAATTTTAGAAAATAATAACTGACTCGCCTTCAGCACTTGATGAAAAACAATTTGCATGATAATAGAAAACGGACGCACGGAACTTTTTCTTTGAAGCGTAAGATCATCAATTGCCTTGGCGCCATGTCAGTTCAAAATGAATTTAGTGGAGTGGTGATTGCAGAGAATAATGGCAATTATAAAATCAAGGCCAAAAGTACATCTAAGCCTTTGTTGCACTGGACAGTTTCGAAAATGGTTACCAAAAGATTGATAAAGAATAAGTTATCTAGTAAAGAAAAGGAGGTTTTCTCTTTTGGAGTTTGATTTTTTAAAATTCTTCCGATGCCATAGGCCAAAAAAAAATTATAAAAAAATATAATCATCATCATCATCATCGCTATTATTTTATTATTATTATTATTCATTATTATTATTATTATTATTATTATCAATATTATCATTATTAATATTATTATTATTATTATTATTATTATTATTATTACTATTATTATTATTATTATTATCAATATCATTATTAATATTATTATTATTATTATTATTATTATTATTACTATTATTATTATTATTATCAATATTATTATTATTATTATCATCATCATTATCATTATTATTATTATTATCATTTTTATTATTATCATTATCATTATTATTACTATTATTATTATCAATGTAATATTATAATTATTATCATTTATATTATCATAATTACTATTATTATGATGATGATGATGATTATTATTATTATTATTATTATTATTATTATTATTATTATCATTATTGTTTTTATCATTTTTATCATTATCATTATCATTCAGTGACACTAAGTCACTGATTTATCAATAGACTATGAACACACAGTTGATCTTTCAATCTTTATTTATTCTTCGATTTAAACAAAAAACAAAGCTGTTAATATACTATTAATACATGGTTGGGAGTGCGTTAGTGCTATCTGGCAACACAAAGGTTTTTATCGTGGTGTACTAACGCACGAGGCGTAGCCGAGTGTGTTAGACACCACGATAAAAACCTGCGTGTCGCTGGATCGCACTAACGCACGAACTCACAACCATGTATTAATAGTTTTATAAAACGGGTCTACAATCTTAGTGTTTTCTTACAATCTTAGCGTTTGATCCGGATTAGCCGTGCGTTAGTCCCCTCGCCGTGCGTTAGTACTTTTTTTTTGCACGGTCACGTGGTGTTAAATGACCAATCAGGATGGCTACATTCTTGAACCCGTTTTATAACATGTTTTTGTAATTAGATGATCTATATTGCTTTCTTCATCACGTCAAAAGGTTATAAGCACATGCAAAATAAATCATCACATCAAAGTGGTTTATTCCGAATAACAAAAATATTTATAGTAATGTTTAGAAGCTAAGTTCAACGAGGTTAATTAAAGGATTACTTTTAACAATTTTTTTTCCGCCTTTCATTACCCCGCCACTGTTATTTATTGTGTTGATTTGCAATTGCTTTTTGTAATTTGTTTTTACAATGGAAGAAAATTAAATGGTTCGAAAATGAAAACTTTGAAGCATTAAACGATTATCGTAAATCGTCGTAAATCGTCAACATACATGTATGTATGGCTGTTTAGAAGAAAAATGATGAAAAATTATGAAATAGCTACCATATCTACGTAAACAGTATAGATAATCAACGTCGGATGATGTAAAGAATATATGTAAATGCTGATAATATAATGTAAAAACATATAGGCATAAACAGGCATAGCGTAGGCAGAGGGGCACAAGGGGCTATGCCCCCTGTTCATCCGCTGTAAAAAAAAAAAAGAAGGAAAAAAAGGTACATCCACGGAGCTTAGGGGTAAAGACTTATAAACTCTACCCCTACCCCTAACCCTAATTGGGTGCATGTTTGTGCGTGCGTGTGTGTGTGTGTGTGTGTGTAACTATAATTATGTGACTCTGTCATTTGGTGTGTCACCCCCTCCCCCCCCCCCCCCCTTCAACAAGTCTGGCTACGCCAGTGGTAAATGACGCACGCACACACACACACGCATTTTCATCCTGTGCCTCTGGTATTTAACATCATTAAAATTTGATTAAACCCCAGGGGCGAAATCTCACCTAAACGCTCAGTTACACAACTTCTGATCTCATTAACTGACTCCCTATTATAAGAAGATTCTATATTATCAACAACAACAACAAAAAAAAGCGTTGACTTCTCATTCGATGTAAGATGATGTTGTTCTGTAACACTTTAACTTGTGGAAATCATCTACTTGATTGGTTATGAAACACTTTCTCTAGGTGTATCGAACGATCCCGAAATAAGCCCTCGAAGATGATTAACCACGTCGTCAATCCAATCAAAAAGCCCTATAGGGACATGAGAGAAAACAATCAAATCATGATGCTTTATTTCATCCAACAATAAGTTATTCAATTTCTTCTGATTCTGATAATTTCGTTGTCTTCTGATAACACGGTTAAGAAGATGACAGTTAATAAAAAGGGCGTTTTTTTTTTTAATGTTTAAAGACATATCATAGTGAGTTTGTATAGATCCAACCCATCTGCTACCCCCCCCCCCCCCCCCCCCCCCCCCCCTGGTAATAAAGTATGTAATAAAATTAAGTTTGGTTCGGCTTTACGACTGATATGTTTTTGGTACTGAGCATTTTTGAATCAACAAAGAAACTGCCCCCATGTATAACGGAAATTTCTTCAAATTTTCTCGCGAACCGAACCTAACGCCCTCCGATCTAAACAATATTATATCGTAGGCCATCTCCGAGAAAATCTGAATCAGATTTCGGCTTGCATGAAAATGTCGGGGAAAATGTTTGCTGAGTGCGTGATATGTACACGAATTAATGGGAAGTCAACTATGTGAGGCTGTGAAATCCCGATTAACCCTGCGTGAGCGAACTGTGATGCCTTTAACCCTTTCAAGACAGGAATTATTTAAGGGCTAAATTGATCACATTTTATTCTTCAAATTGGCAACAATAATATTTTTCGTTTAGTGCTACATGGTTCTAACAAAATGTAATGTCTTTGTAAACAATATACATCATTAGAAACTTAGTCGAAAGTTGGAAAATTGCCAATTTTGTTAAAAACAGTGATTTTGAACCTCTCAATGCGTTGCCAATTTAAGGATTTTGAAGCTTATTCTCCTTTTTAAAATTCCTGGCATCAAACGAAATATGGTCATGCAACAAAAATGGAAACAATGTGTGTAGAAATTTTTGCTCTTTCTACTCATGCATCTGGTATATTTTTTAGAGCTCTGAATCAAAAGTTATTGAGCCAAACCACAAAATGTGGTCATTTGTCTCGAAAGGGTTAAGCTTAATCCCAGAAGAAGCTGGAGTGTACTTCTCCGGAATAATTTTCCAATTTAAAGATGTAGTTAATATCTGGTCATGAGATTACGTGATAAAAGAAACTGCGTAATAAGTCATTGGGAAAAATTGACGATATATAGTGCATAAGAATTGGTGTATACTGTAAGGTTTTGGAATCACCAAGAATCTATCTTGCTGAAAGTTACATGCACTGACACATAAATGGGTATATTGGACTCCACTCACACGAGGTACGAAGGTTTGGTCCAAAATTTTCAGATATCTTTTGTCATATTTCGAATAGAAGGCATGTAAAGAGCAACCCTTTTCAGGGGAAAATCGTTCTATGACATTCTTCCAAACACACACAAAAAGAATGAGAAAGATTACAAATTATTTTTCACCTCTACCAGGGGAGCGTTTCATCAAGCGTTTTGTCAGTGATTCTTACCGACAAATTTGCTCTCAGCCAATCAGATGCAAGGATTTCAGTAGCTTATAACAGTTGTCGGTAAAAATCACTGACAAAACACTTGATGAAACGCTCCCCAGAACTCAACCTTCTCCTTAAGCCGATGGGAAGTATATTTTCTCCGGGTTAACTAATGTTTGCGGGCCGAATGATCTGATTTAGGGTGTTCCTTTTTTTTTTTTTACTCCTGGGGCCCGTTGCACAATACTTGCTTTTGAACGCAACTCAGGAAAATCAAACGCAACTTTATTTTCAGCCAGTCAGAAGTGCGCATTAAGGACTTCGTTTGTTCTTTAGGAGTTGCGATTAAACACAAGTTTTGTGCAACGGGCCCCTGATCCCCTAAATCAATGAACCCCATGAAGGTGTCAGCAACCTTTGACCTCATGTTTATTGCTTTAGGTATATGTTTCTAAAAATAAATAAATAAATAAATAAATAAATAAACAAATAACTGAATGAGTAAAGAAATGGGTACTAAAAAGACTGAGAGAGGGAAGGGTAGGTAAGTGGTATAGAAAGAGAAAAGGACAACAACAATGTCATCAATAACGATAATGATACTATTACTACTACTACTACTACTACTACTACTACTACTACTACTACTAGTAGTAGTACTACTGCTGCTGCTGCTATACTACTAATACTAATAATAATGACCATGATGATAATGATGATGATAATGATGATAATAATAATAGTTATAATAATGATAATGATGAGAAGAAGAAGAAGAAGAAGAAGAAGAAGAAGAAGAAGAAGAAGAAGAAGAAGAAGAAGAAGAAGAAGAAGAAGAAGAATGGTAATAATAAAAAGAACATGGGATGTCGTAATCTAGTGAAGAAGACATCGGACTGCAAACCTCATGGTACGAGGCATGCATCCTTATCAAGGCGATAACGTTCTTTTGCATTTTTTTCTTTTACATTTACAGCTTCTGACCCAGTTGAAGTAAATGGGTAAATGACAGGAAAAATATTCTTGAATGTAAAAGCTCCTTATCTTGCCGGGTAATTTTAGTATTCCCCACTCCCGCCCTCTACGAGCGTCGTCAGGATGCGAACGTCATTGTTGTTGGATTTAACATGTGAACGCTTGGAAACAGGAGAATAATGTGCACTGTAATGTGCAGAATCGCAACTGAATCCAGTGACCGGAGTAATAATGTTGTAAGCGCTTTGGTCGGTTACATTGTAACTGGTAAGGCGCTATAAATTATTATTATTATTATTATTATTATTATTATTATTGTTATTATTATTATTATTATCATTATCATTATTATTATTATTGTTATCATTATTATTATTATTATTATTATTATCATTATTATTATTATTATCATTATTATTATTGTTGTTATTATTATTATTATTGTTATTATTATTATTATTATTATTATTGTTATTATTATTATTATTATTATTGTTATTATTATTATTATTATTATTATCAATATTAACATTATCATCATCATCATCATCATTATTATTATGAACCTTCAGAAAAATGATATGTAACTGAATTTCTACACTATTTTCCTCTCATCAGTGTGTAAACTAACAGTTTATGGTCATGAAAGGTCTGGATTGAAATAGGGTTGTACGCAGGGGCGGCCTGGTCATGGAGAGTTGGTTGAGTTTTCCGGTGGGGCGGTCAAAAATTTTGGTTAAAAATAACCGGTCATACATAAAAAGGGCCGGTCGCTTCAAAATTCCCCCACTCCAATTTTAATCCCACCCCCCCCCCCCCCCTCCTACGCTAACCGAATTCCACACTGCAAAAACCAGGGTGTTAATTCAACACCATCTCGGTATCTATATTGGGCTAAACCAGATAAGACAGTGTTAAAACAACACCAGTTTCGAATCAAACTGGAGTTGTTTTAACACTTTTCTGTTGTAGACCAAAACTTGAATTAACACCGTGGCTTGACATGACAGTGACATGACTCTACAGAATACATTCAGTTAATTTCAAGATTACGGATATATATATATATATATCTTTCTAAATTCAACATGGTTCAACCGAACGGTACACATATCCACACCTCTCTCGCTATATGAATATATGTATATATATATATATATATATATATATATATATATATATATATTTATAAAATTATATATATAATATGATTAAAAAGGAATCATATGACACTATGTTCTGACAAATAGCCTTTTAAAATCGATATTAAAGAACATTTTGATGAATTACAAAAACTGTAAATGAAATGTGCTACATTTCGAGAAAAAAAATGGAAGATATCACTGAAAATATTTAAATTCGGAAAATAATCGGCTGTGCTCCACTTCCTCTTTCTCTGACAAACGAACAGATGTTTATATTTCTACATAAGTCACGCCGCTTGAAGTTTAGCCAGGAAAAAAAAAACAACGGCCCCGCGCATTGTCCGGAGTATTTGGCAGCGCGATAGGTGTAAACCCAGCTTGCTGAATCGAATTGATTTCATAGCAGCAAGAAACTGTTTCAAGATATAGGCTATATAAGCACAATGCGAGAACTCTGAAAGCCGACGATACATGAAATCAAATGATGTTTTATTTCCTACAATTGTTGAATGGTTACATTCTTCAAGTTGCAGAGAATGAAGGGACTTGGCCTTGAAGTATGTATCACGACTTACACAATACCAAATTGGCAATGAAATGTGCTCCATCATTTTCCAGTTGTCGCAAGAACAAGAGAACAATACCGATTTCAGTATTCGTCTCTATATCTTTAAGATCTTAAGGGAAAAAATATCTGTTTAACATAATCTACGCCATGGCAAAACATGAAACATCTTGAGGGTATATATAGAGGCAGCATTCTCGGTATTTTCATTCGATCCCTGACATCCTTCAAGAGCAGTTTTAGAACTTTCATCGACGAATTAAAAAACTTCAACGAGATGGCCACTTCGGTAAGTTCATAAAATTTCCCTCTTTTCTTAATTTTCTATTTAAAAGCTATTTTCGTATTTTGTTTTCTTATTATTTTGATTATCTAATTTGTCTTCTATGGGCTTATCAATGCACTTCTAGAATATTTCTTTTTGTCTCTTTCTTCATTTTAATTTGGTTTGTAAAATGCAAATATGTAGCAGACCCAGGCTTGCCATGTCATTATCATGTAGGCCTACATGTGGTGTTGCGGATTTACGAAATATAATTTTAATAAAATGTACTTTCTCACTTCTGCGAATATAAATAATGTTGAATGAAACCACAAACGATCTCCCAAATCTTGTTCATGAAGTCTAAAAGTAAAACAGGCAGCGCTCCAGTTGAAGTTTGCATTAGTCCACTTTCTCTTTTTATTGAATTTCCAGATTCAACTCACAATCTTCGTCACCATATCTGTTATGGCAATTACCGGAGTCACCTCTCAGAGTAAGTATAATAAACACGTTTTACTTTTCACATGAGATTCAAATTATATGGGGTTAGATTTTTTTCCGCAAAATCATATGCCTACCTACTTTCTTCGTCATTTCCTATGTCAACGTCTGCCCATATAAGCCTACCTTGCCAGGGTGCCTCAAGGCGTAACATTTAGTATTTACAAATCCAAGTGGAAGTCTCTTAAAATATCATAATATCTCTCATTGAAATGTTACTATTGTCAGTAAAATACTACTATAGGAAGAGTCAGTTAAAAATGTTAGCTATTTCCGTATAATTGCATTTTTGTACGGAACGCCAAAGAGATAACAATGGCAACCATTTCTTTATCCATTGATCACCTTTTTGCAGAAATATTTTATTCAGTCTTTTACCTAGTTATCTCACCATAAATGGCATTAAAATGATTGGTAGAAAAAAATATATACCTTTCCCCTCCCCTAAATTCGTCTTTCGTTCACATTCTTTAGTGACGGCTCAGTCGCAGATTACTCAGTTCGTTGGAGCATCTTGCACTGTCTACCGGGAACAGCTCCTCGAGGAAGGCCCCAAGTGCAACCATAACGTGATCGACGAGCTCATCGATGAACTGGACAACGTGCAGACCACGGTGAAGAATTGGGACGAGGAGATTGTCGAGGAATACCTAAGGCAGGCAAGCTTGAATTCTCTGTGCTACGTTAACAGGATGGAGATCAAAAGTCCGTGCGAGCTGATGGAGAGTGTGTGTTCATTCGGAAACAACATCATCAAGTGCAAAGGTGAGCAAGGTTTACGGTCTTTGGCATGTTTGGGGCGTCATGTGTGAGAGACATATCAGAAAAGAGTTAAAGGGATTCCGTAACTTTGTGGAGGCTTGATTTAATGAATTGTTGAATTTTGATATTTGTCTTGTATAATGAATAATGTTCAGAAGGATAAATAAATAGCCAGGCATAGAAAGGTTTTCAAATATATAATGCTGTTATTAAGATATCTATGACTGAATACTCCCATTTACGAATTTCAAGTGTATGGCCATACGCTTTAGTCTAACACTGAGTCTATGGGGGAAAATGAGTCTGGAATTTCCGGTCACTTGCATATGCTTACTTTTGTGAAGCACATGATGATTTTGAAGTGCTTTTTTTTCTTTTCTTTTTTTCCTGTGCTTCATTTTTACACCATATTACATACATTGATAGCATTTAAGGCCAGGCAGCTCATATTTTATCAAGCCTCTACAAAGTTACCAAAACACTTTAATGTAAAATGAACAGTGCAAATACTGTCCTCATGGGCTCATTGACTTAACAGGCTTGATTAGCGCAAGAAATGACGCAATCGAAAAACACCCCCCCCCCCCTTGCAACGGGCATTACTGAGAGATTGTTGAGGTTTCGTTTATAGTTTTTATAATGATATTCCTATTATGTCAGGATTCTATTTCAATAAATTTGAATTTGAATTTGAATCTTTTCATGTTGGTTCCCCCTCCTCTCTCTTTCTCTTTCTCTCTCTCTCTCTCTCTCTCTCTCTCTCTCTTTCTCTCTCTCTCTCTCTCCCTCTCTCTTCCATAATCCGATTGGGGCACCCCCCTCCCCCTCCCCTACTTTTACATTCGAGCCAAAACCTTCGTAAACATAGCCTTGGTCAAAGATCATGATATAGTTGATATAGTGTAATTTAGTAATATGAGGCTGTACATATATTTAAATGCTTTTTGTAGTGCCACACCCCAACCCCTCAAGATAGAGAGCACGTACAACCAATTAATTAGTCTTTATAGAGTATCTTCACGTATTGGCACGAAACAAGCCGGTGGATAAGGTTAGCAAGGAAATTGGGTATTAGACCAGTCTCAGAACCGGAAAGGATATTGTTGATTAGTTTTGTTGCAGTCCTCAATTCACTCAAACTCTCCATGGGATTTCTTTTATTCTGGGTATATAAATGTTTCACACCTTTTAATGCACTGCGAAACAATTGCCCCAGCTTTTGTCGCTACTTAATTCGATTTTAGAAAATTAATACTGACTTTTCAGTTTAAGTTGTGGGGAATACTGACGAGTTATTAAGAAGGGTGAGAAATTTGATTTCATAAATCTTTGTAAACAAAATGAAGATGTACCAAGCCAATTCGACCGCCAATCCTGAAGTATAAATACTGGTGCCTAATGTATCGAAAGTGTAGAGGCTATACTAGAAACCATTATCGTATCAGTTGATATCATCGGATGAATCAAAAGCAGAGCCAATATTCATTTTATCCCAAAGTGCTATTATTTCAATAAGACAGAAGGGAAATTTATGCGATTTTGCAGCAGATAAACTTGTGAAAATGAATTATATAGACAAAATACAGGCAAATTATGAAGCTAAAAATAATGAGGGAGAGAGAGAGAGAGAGAGAGAGATTTATCGACTGTTTGGCTTCTGTATAAACCAAGTATTGATGGGTCCTATCATGCTAATTATAGTATTACTAGGGCAAGGAATAATATATATTCCCTTTCCCTCCCCTCCCCTCCCCTCCCCTCCCCTTCCCTCCCTCCCCTCTTCCCTCATTCCCTAAATACATATATATATATATATATATATATATATATATATATATATATATATATATATATATATATATGTCTTTCTTTGGGGGGGGGGGGTGGGGGTCCCTCTCTCATTTCCAGGATTTTTGTTATTGCACAATAATCCCCAATCTTTGTGAAACAACTTTTCTATCATTTTCATTCTCTCTCTTTTTTTTTTCTTTTTACAGACGCTACTCCTGCGCCTCCCACCAATGTTCCTACAGCAGCCCCTGCAACAGCCGCACCTTTCACTACATAGACCTATCTAGTATCATCGTTGACCCATTAAGTATTATCAATAAATCCATTACCGTCGTCGCGATCTTCATCATCACCACCCTCCTCAGTGTCATCATGATCGTCATCCATTATCATTGATCATCATCATCGTCGTCATCATCGTCAACATCATCATCGATATCATCATCATCACCAAGCAGATTCATATCTGAGTTATAGGGCCATTACCATGATTACAGTTTCAACCAATAGTCAATCTTGAGCTTGATTTATCCTGGCTACATCGCTAATTAGTTGACCCAAACCTTAGGAGATGCCAAGACCATATATTAAAGGTACATTTTTCCCTAAGAAAGAGTGGTTGAATTCTTACCAAAATCTCCTGACATTGTTTAAAAAGCACACTAAATATATTTCGCAGAAAGACTAGCGTTCATTTTGTTCACAGGAAATTCTCTTCCTTTGTGTTTTCCTATTTTCTGAGTGCGTTTCGTAAACTCACCTTTAGAAGAAGAAGAAGAAGAAAAAAAAAACACCACACAAATTACCAACAAGCGTCATTGTCCCCCCCCCCCCCCAAAAAAAAAAATCCTTATATCATTAAATGTTATTTTAATTCGTTGCTTCGTACCCTCAAACACTCTGGATGAATATTTCGTTATTTAAATATCATTACCCTCTTCGCCTTCACAGGTCCTCCGCTCATCCGTAGCTGTTCATGATTTCAATTTATAAATAATTATTTATTTATAAAAAAAAGTATGAATGAATTGTAATATACAAAATTATAAATAAATAATAATTTATATAAGTATAAATCTTGTTCAAAGATGCACTGTTGGCGTAAGGACTGAACTAATCAAAATCCTATTATACGCATGTGTATACTCCCATGAACGTTTTTATGTTATAGTCAAATCTTCTAAAGCTATTTCGAAATAATGATACCTAAAATGTCATCCATTATAGTTAGGATTATAGAACTTAAAACTTTCTTAAACTTATTTATTTGTATACTCCTACATTCAAACTTTCTGAATAGTTTAATGTCATGTAAAATGATAACGAAAATGGTTATTTAATATGTCAAAAGGTTAGCAGGGTATACAAACAGTCGTCGTGATTCGTTTCAAATTCGACTTGAAATCTTATTTTGGTGTTCTTATTTGGTAAGAAAACAATTATACTTAAATTGATGTTACATTTCAATCAACTGTTATACTTGACATCATGTAATAACCTTCATACACGTGGACAGAATTAATGCACAACTAATGGTCTCTCAGTGAAAAAATTATGAATCTCTATTATCGTACCTTTATTTATTGTCTTCTTTCAAGATAAATAATTGCAATGATACGGATCAGTCTTGGATATTTCTTATTCCTGTATGGCTTGTTTTACAGGAGGAGTTGGAGAGAGAGACAGAGAGACAGATAGACATAGACAGAGAGGGAAGAGGGAAAGAGAGAGAGAGAGAGAGAGAGAGAGGGGGGGGGAGGGAGAGAGAGAGAGAGAGAAAAGGGTACAAACATATTGTTTTGGAAAGTGGTATACCACACAATCATGATTGGTTTTGACTTTAAGGTCTGACATCCCGAACTAAAACGGGGGAGGAAGCAGGGGAGCGTTTCATCAAGCGTTTTGTCAGTGATTTTTACCGACAAATTTGCTCTCAGCCAATCAGATGCAAGGATTTCAGTAGCTTATAACAGCTGTCGGTAATAATCACTGACAAAACACTTGATGAAACGCTCCCCAGGTTAATAGGCTTATACCAAGAAAGTGGATGAAAAGGACAGGGGGAAAAAAGTTGAGGCAGAAGATAAGAGAGGGGAAAAGAGAAGGGAAAGAGCCAGGGGATGAGAGATGAAGCGAATGATGGACGTAAAAAAAGGCAATAGAAAGAAAATGCAAATATACGAAGAAATACAAGATTGTGCATTTAATGGGAAAGAATCCAGGTCAATGAACCAATTCTGGTTCATGGCAGGTTGGTAAATAAATGATCTAATTAGTTAAAGGATTAAATGCTTGATAACTCTGTCTATATATCTTTCTCTAGTTCCATCTTTCTCTTTCTCTCTCTTCTCCCTTCCCGCCCTATTTTTTTTTCTCTCTCTCTCAGTACCTCGTTCTTTCTTTCTTTCTCTCGAATTTCTTATATTTCTCTTTATCTCTCATCACTATTCCTCTCTCTACTCTATTCTCACTTCCCGTTTCCTTTTGCATTTTCTTTGAAATAAAGAAATGGTTACAACAAATATATATGCATTTATTTATCTATTCATTCATTTATTTATTCATCTATTTATCCATCAATTTCTTTTCTTTATTTATTCATTTATATTTTATTTATTCATTCATTCATTCATTCAGTTAGTCAGCCCGTGAGTTAGTCAGCCTGATTAAGCCATGGTGAACCCGCCAGTGGTTAAAATCACATCACAGAAATATCTGGAAGCATTCCAGTTGTTCGCGACGATTTCCTGCAGCTCTTTGAAAATTTTCTTCCCACCTACAAAAAGAGTACCCCACATAAAAACGAGTGTATACTTCGATTCAAACAAACGTATATTACTTCTATAGAGAATACAAATTTGTGAAAAAATGGTATCAGCTGCAGTTTTTAGGCGAGCATACTCCTCCCGCTGTACCCGGTAAATTTTGATAACATTTTTTTCAATTCAGTTCTATATTCAATTCAATTTATTTCCAGCACACGATAAATAGAAAGGTCATACGAACTCTTCATATAACAATCCCAATAATAAAGATGAAACATGCAAATAGATATACATGTCAAACAAAACATTAAATGACAATCTTATTATATATGTGAATGAGGACAGCTGGGAAGAACAATTCTCAAATAAAAATGTTGCCCCGAGAAGAAAATCGCATGAGGCTAAATTGAATGAATATACAAGACAACAGTGTATTGCATGGGGCATTTACTTTAACATTATACGAAATAACAAAGAATAGAGATGAGCAAAAAGACGTATGGTAGGAAAGAAGAAAACGAACAAATATTAACAAAAGCCTGACCAATCCAATTTCCTTTCCTTTTCAGTGATGCTTTTTCCCCCTCGGTAAAATATGATTTCTTGTGCTCGGGATGTTGCTCTCCTATCTTTACCCCCCCCCCCCCCTCCACACTAATTGGCACGGAAAGGGAAATGTTTCATATACCATGTATACAACGGAGTATAAAGTTCAGACAGAAATATACAACTCTCTAATAATAAATAAATAATAATAATAATAGTAGTGGGTTCTTGTATAGCGCACATAATATGTCTGTCAGACTTGACACTCCTGGCGCTCCACCCGGCTTCAGCATGGCTGCTCTTACGGCGCTCTAGAATTTCAAGGAATTAATTTCTGCCAGGTACCCATTTACCTCACCTGGGTCGAGTGTGGCAAATGTAGATTAATGTCTTGCCAAAAGACACTAGTGCTGCGCCAGGGATTCAAACCCCGTACCTTGTAGTTCAAAGTCCTGGGACTTATCCACTACACCACAACACCTCTAAGACGGTTACCAATTTAGGTCAATGGTAGTGACACGGCATTCAATTTTAGAAGGCAGCTGGGGCTGGATAATTTTATGTTTTGTCCTTATTTTCACATTTAACGCCCCCTGGAGGAAACAAACCTTACAGCAGATTAGAAACATTTGTATTTCTTTTATGGAAAAAAATCAAAGACGATTGACTTCTGCGTCAGTTATAATGTTTATTTCCCTTGATGACGTCATATTAGGCTTGGGGCGTGAACGGGGTGTGGAATAGCGAGGACCGAGCGAGGACTAATGAACAATGAGTATTTGAGGAAATTTGAATCATTAGTCATTTTCTTGTTTTAGAAAGTCGTAAAAGGGTCATTTTGGCTGAGGTGCTCATGATTTTTATAGATTTTTATTCATTCATAGATTGACGGATATATCATGATTGACGATTTACATGATTTAAGAAAACTCACAGTACCATGTACAGCTGTTGCCGTTGATTGAATTCGACAAATGCAAAATTTTTAGTTGCACAAATGTAGAGTTGGCTTAGTTAAAACTATGATAAGAAAATAATGAAATTAAGGCTAATAGAAGGGGGAATTGGCTCAATTCTCTAACTGAAATCAGACATAAATCGTTAGCATATTTATAAAGATGTGGTATAGTGGTAAAGGCTCTTGACTCTCATACGAGAGATCCTGGGTTCGATCCTCGCTGGGTGCTTACATCCTTGGACAAGGTGTTTTACCTACATTTGTCCCTCTCCACCCAGGTGTGAATGGGTACCTAGCAATTGCTGGGGTAATGATGATTGCACGGCCCTCAGGAAGAACAGCATTGGAGCTGATGAGGCTTCGATGGGTAAACAAAACTATTATTATTATTGTTATTATCATCATCATCATAGTGTTGAGTAAGATGAGTAAGGAGAGAGGACATAGATAGATAGAGAGAGAGAGAGAGAGAGAGAGAGAGAGAGAGAGAGAGAGAGGGGGGGGGGGAGTAGCGGAAGAGACAGAGAGAAAAAAAAATCCGGAAAGAATGACATTGGAAGGAAACTGATTACGGATTTGGGATACTTCTCCCAAATGTATTCTCCAAAAAGTCTCCTGAAAGAAATTCTACTCAGTGTTGGAGGTAGCAGCTGCTAGGGTAAGATGTAGCCACATCAGAAACAGAGGTCATGTGATATCATAAGCTGACATTCACTGTGTAAAAAAAAAAGGTTGGGTAAAAATTGTCCAACACGAGAGGGTAATTTTGTGTCCCACTCCCACCAAAATTCTGATCAATTGTATACCCAACTCGATTATTTTTAGCTCAGTTTGTATTAAAAGGCAAATGTGATTTGGCACAACATTACCCTAAATTGGGCGTAAAATTCCCCCCAAAAGTTGGTCGGACATATAATTACCTTCATTTTTAAGTGTTCGTCATGAGTTCGAAGTAGCAAACGACACCATGGGAGAATTGTAGTCTGTAAATTTCAGACTTCATTGCGTGACTAAATCCAAAGCCATTTTCATCATGATATTGTATTTGAACAGATGCCAATGGTGCTGATTTATTCAGCTCCACTCGTAAATCCTCACTTTACAATAGACCTGTTTACTAATGTATTTCGAGTTATGCATGTTTCTCTCCAGAATCCTTAGTTACCAACTATTTAGTTACCAACTATTTAGTGCACCTGCTATGCATAATGGCATCTCTATGGATGGAATCCATTCTGCAAACATTAGTTAATGCCATGTCGGGCAAACTTCCGGCAAACTTTTGAGTTGTCAAGAGAATTTTTTGTTCAAGAAGTATGCATGAAACTAGTAAACAGGTCTATTGTTAGAAAGCTGTTGCTTTGTGTCTGTACTTTTCCCCTTCTTCCAAAAATGACAACATGTCACAACACAACACTAACAATCACAACAACAAAATTGCAATTTGATAGGAGTTCCTCTTTTAAGTAATCCATTGTTTGGAAACTTTAATTTGATATCTTTAACAGTGCCACGGAGATAATACACGATAGGTCATGTGTATTTGTGACGGACGGGTAATATCATTTCAATTGTTTAGAATTAAGATATAATAATAACACACAGGGGCGCAGCTGAAAGGAAATTGTTCATTAGTACGATGTGGCACACCATCAGTGTTACATACTGCTGGTATAGGGCAGTGACATTTCCCTTTTTAACACTCTGGGGTAAAAAATTGATAAACATCTAGATATGGATACCCCTTCCTCTCTATTTCTTCTTTCTGAACAAAAAAAAGCAAACAAACAAACAAAAAAAAAACACAAAACAAAACAAAACAAAATAAAACAAAACAAAACAAAACAAAACAAAAAAAGAAGAAAAAAATATTGCATCCTCATTCCGGGAATACATTTTGCTACAATTATATATCCGTTTCATTTGTTGTTATAATCTTTGTAGTCTCAAACAAAGCATCTTTTGTATGATGGGAGAAAAGATCGAGAATAAAGACATTTCCCACCCCACCCACATGATAACAATTTGCTTAATTACCGTATAATTTACGGTATACTGTATATAGGCGAAGCCATGGGGGTACAAGGGGGCCATTGCCCCCAGCCTGTTCATCCGGTAAAAAGAAAGGCCATCCGTGTATGTAACTATGATACTCTGTGATTTTGTGTGTCACCTCCCCCCCCCCCCCTCTCCTCTCATCCCTCCCCCTCCCCGTTCAACAAGTCTGGCTACGTCGGTGGCTATATGCTTTCAGGGGGGCGTTTCATCAAGTGTCTTGTCGGTGATTTTTACTGACAAATTTGCTCTCAGCCAATCAGATGCAAGGATTTCAGTAGCTTATAACAGTTATTGCAACTTGTCATTGATGACAAGTTTTATGAAACAGGGCCCAGAAATTAAGGTATATTGGAAAACAGTGATACAAGATAAACCTCTTCATTACTAAAACACACCAGTCTTACAATCACTGCATTTGGCAAATTATCTTCTTCTAATCTTCAGTTTAGCTCTTTTTCTATCTTGATTTTTCAAAATACTCTAAGATACATAATAATAAGATACAATTTTGAAAAAATATGTCGCATGGCGTAATTATTGTAATTTAGGGGCAGTACACAGAGAAAACGCTGTTTTAAAATGCAAACAGTTGTTGTTTACTATATCAACTGAACAAACCGTTGTACAGTTCATATTGTAAACAATTTGTTTAAATATTAAACAGGTTGTATAAATTTTAAATAACCTCTTAAACAGCGTTTTTACTGTGTGGGAAGGGGTTAAAAAGGAAAATGCCCCCCCCCCCTCACCCCAAGCGATGAACTGCCCTGACTCATATCATTGTCCCGCCTCTAGAACGGTCATTTTTTCTCCCGAATATGATTCACCTTTCAAGAAAGAATAGTTTTAAGACAAGGACAATGGGGAAGTATTGCGCTATGAATTTGGCAGGCGTTCTATATATGGGACAGTCGTTTCTAATCCCTGTCCGGAAAACATTTGATTGTACAATTAAACAAATGTCGATTGTTATCAAAAAATTAATCATCCTCGGACAAATTCGTCTATATTTAAGCCCGGCACAAAGGAATATTCAATAGATCATTTTATTCTGCCAGCTAGGAAAGTACTCCATTAAATTGAAGTCGGAATACGATTTAATTTATTGCAAAAGAATTATCATCATATTTCATATAATTCATAATATTTCATCATAATTATTTTTCCTCGCCGTGCGTGATACAAGTAGCTGTATAGCATCAGGAAATTTTCATAATACAGGAATACCAATTTTTGATTTGTGATCGAAGGAATTGTTAATCTGATTGTTTAGATAACATTGTTCAGGAGTCTCATCAAAGGTTAATCTGCTGGAAATATCATGGCTTCAATGGTAAGTATAGGAAAGGAAAGGTATAAATTTTGATGGAATCGTCAAATCTGATAAAGAGGATCTGAAGGAAACAGAGGCGGCGGAACGTCGGGCTCGGACAATGGAAGTAGCGGGGGCATCTTTTGTTTGGCGGATAAAAGGTCCCCCCCCCCCCCCCAATTCCATTGTTCGAGTTCGACGTTCCGCTGCCTCTGGAAGGAAACAAACAAACAGACAAACAAAATAAAAAGCCGAAACGAGTGTCTCAAGCTTATTTTTTCATATTTTCCAATTAGTGAGTCTTGATATTGCAAAATGTACTAGTTTGTTGTTTTTATCGATCCTCCGCATTGTAAAATTCAATTTTTAGTCTTTTCAAAACTTCTGTCGGTAAATCCGTAATATGCATAAAAAGATAAATATCAGATATATCAATTTATTTCTTGTATATTATGTATGATTTCCATTGTTAATAAAAAGGAAAATATAGTACTTCCGTATTGTATTAAATGATCAGTTTTATTCTCATTGCACCTGAGAGTGTACATGTATGTTAGATGACTTGACTTCATGATCACCACAACTCCCATTCAGCCCTTCCCTTCTACTCTCACCCTCTCTCTCTCCCTCTCTCTTTCTGCCTCTCTTTCCTTCTCTCTCCTTTCCCTCCCCCTCCCTCTCCCTCTCTTTCTTGTTTGATAACTTCCTTCTCACTCTTTGTGTCCATCTGAATTTAAACACACTTTATCATTCTCTGCCTCTGTATGCCCACAATTACACCATACCTCACAATAGCGCCAGGAGTGTCAAATTTGACAGACATGGCGCGGTATAACCTCTGTATGCCCACAAATAAATGTTCCCTATTATTATTCTACTCTCGCTCTCTCCCTCGATCTCTCACTCTCTCTCTCTCTCTCTCTCTCTCTCTCTCTCTCTCTCTCTTCCTTCTCTCTCTCCCCCCCCCCCTCCCTCTCATTCCTTTTTGATAACTTCCTTCTCACTCTTTGTGTCTATCTTAATTTAAACACACTTTAGCATTCTCTGCCACATGTATGCCCATAATTACACCATACCTCACAATAGCGCCAGGAGAGTCAAATTTGACAGACATGGCACGGTATAAATGTTCACTATTATTATTATTTATCATTATTCATGTACTTTAATTTTGGGCATCATTGTCACCTTCCTTTTATGATGTAAAATTGTTTCTATCTTGATTTAGCGATCCTCCGACTATTATTTACCATCCCTTAAGCCAAAATGCAGATGTGATCCAAGGAGAAACTGAATAAATTCCAACTGCCTCAACATTATACGTATAACATTTAATTTCTATTCCTCCGACTGGGCAGATTATTTACATCCTGCTGGTATGCCTGAGTATCGTTACCATCTGCGAAGTTGTCAGCGCACAGGGTAAGTTTTTATTAAATATTAATCTTGGTGGTATACTAAATAAAATCCTGGATATGATTATGACTATTAGATTAATATTTGAACATGATATTACTCAGTCTGATTAAGCAGATGCACATTATATTGAAAAAAACAACAACAACCAAACGTTCAAATCTGCCCTCCAAATAGTAATTAGCAGCATCCATAAAATTAGGTGCTAATCTAAATCTCCGAATTTTTTTTTTACACCGGACGAAAATGGTGCAATATTGAACCCAAGCATGCCAAAAGAGGTGTAAATGTGCACCTTGGAAGGGACAGGATTTGGGACTGAACCCTACTATGTTCAAGTTTGAATTGTTAGAGGTACTGCTGCCACGGCTACTGTACATATTTACACTCTAAAGTAGGTTGCGTAGAGTCTTACTCAATATTGGGTATAACATAAAGGGACCATGCATGTTTGTTGGGTAAAACACAGTAGAAGGAGTAGGCTTTGGGCACAACTTTTCGTCATCTACATGAGCCGCATTATCAGATTTTTTGCTGTCCATACGATATGAGATATTTCATTATAACGGAAAACATGGCGAAAATGACATCGTATGATAAGCAAAACGTAGTCTATTTTCTTTGTACCGGCGAACTTAAAAGCCAAAAGCATGCATTTTATTCATCTCAAGTTGATTATTTTTTAATGTCCCCCCCCCCCCCCTTCCACATGGTTCTTTATTAAAAAAAACAAATTCGACATTTAGGGACATGCCAAACAGCAAGTAAACAATGCATCTGTTTGGAACAAGAAGGGCTTTAATTCTGTATAAATGATGGGACTTAATGCCCTTCTGCTTATGGCAAAACAGTGATCACCACTGCCCAAGCGTAAGCATGGTAAGGGCAGAGAAACTGAACACAAATTTCAACAATAGAGATCATGGGTGCCAATCCAGGGGGGGGGGGGATTGTGGGTACATATTTAAAACACACCCCAAAATGAGGTGGGGGATGGCCTGTATTATCATTCCCCCCAATATTTTTGGGTAAAATGAATAAGAATTATGATACATTAACTTAAAACTAATAATTATCCAAACTCATTATGTTTAATCTTGAAATACCATCAAACTCTTTAATGATTAGAAGAAGGAAATGAGAAAGAAAATTTAATCGCACAGAAAACCATTTTGGGATGCTCTTAAATGCAAGTTTTATAGACATTTTTTGAAAAAGTACCTGGTGTGGAAGGGGGGATACCCCCTTCCCACACCTTCGCCGGTCACCCCATCCCTCCCCCCATCATGAATACGGATCGACACCCCTGATAGAAATGAATAGTAAGTTGGTGATTATTTCATGTTTTCAAACCAAACCTCTCAAAACATTTTTTTTTTTATTTAGGCACCTTGTTTTCAGAATTTCTTTTCTTTGAGGTTCGTTTAATATATTCATTTTGTCAACTTCATAATATTGAAATGAAACTTGCCTGATTAAGTATCAATTGTAAAGACAGTGTGTTTGAAAACAGTTGTTTTCTTTAATTTATTTCTATTCGTAGAAAACAAATTTAAGAAAATAACATAATATACAATATTTGTTTATTGTTTAAAAAAGAGTGGGGGAATTTTGAAAGTCGATTGGCTTGCTGGGAATGATTCCCTTCCTCGAAGACTCCAGTTCAAACATTATAGATGGACAAAAAAAAATGTTGGAAATTAAATGCAGGACAGAAGAAAAGTAAACTAATTAGGTAAAAAATTACCTGGCAGCCACATATATATACCAAAGAGGGTTAACAATATTAATCAATATTCGTTGAGGCCTGGTCAAACCTCGAAGAAAACGATAACTGATATCACGAAAAATCGTTCCAAAATCACGTCCCTTTTCGTGTGGAAAATAAATTGGAAATCGTTGTTGCAGGTAGAACTCACAAATTTATGAGGAGGTTTCCTCGACGATTTTACCGTCTCGTTGGAATCGCTCTGTGTGCGATTTTTCTTTTATTTGGCAGTCCTCATGCTTAGCGATAACATCTGAGACCGAATAATTTCACTCCTTCGATGTGACGATAGTTCAGGAGAAGTCATGTGCAGAGTATCCATCGTGCTTGATTGTTCATGTGTGACCAGTGTTATCGTCATCTTTTATAATATGCATATAGTTTATCGTTATCATGAGCGTTGAGGTCTGACCAGGCTTTAAAGAATAATTATTAGTCTACAGAGCATTTTACTTGAACATGTCGCTTAACCATGCTAAATCTTCCCGCCGTTTCCAGGTCTAAATCCCGAGAGGGGCGTAACGTTTCACCTGCGCGCCATGTGCGCACCGTACCAGCTGGAGGTCGCCAAGACAGGACATTCGTGCAACAGCCAGGTGATCGACGAGGTGCATGACTACGCCGAGAGCGTACACCTGCAGGGGTACAACCGGGAGTTGGTGGAGGAGTACCTGGACTTTGCTAAGACGGGCCAGCTTTGTTATGGAGAGGGAATGACCATCTACAAGATCACGGGTGACTGTGACTGCATGTCCAAAGTCTGCGACCGCTACAATCCGAAGAAGGTGGACTATTGTTCAAGTAAGTCGACAGTGAAGTGCCCCGCCGGCTTCTGCTCCGGGGAAAATTTCTTAGGGCTTTGTTTCATCAAAGATATAGGGTTTGGATTAGGGTTGCAACTGATTTGTAGGAGATGGTAAGGGCAAGGCGTAAGGTTAAATATAGTTTTTGGTCCACGGTTGAAGTTAAGAATTCTGGTATTATTGGATATTGGTCGTTTTGCCCCCCCCCCCCCAATAAATCCGGAGGTTTAAAAGAAAACAAGGAAAAATGATGCAAAAATCGAAAATTGAAACCTTCCAAACAATGAAATACAAAAGGTATTACACGATCAGACTTCAATTTCGGCGCAAGGTTCTCTAATTTTCCCTTCTTCATGTAAGCGTGGAGAAGCTGGTAATCAAGAAGCGTTTAAAAAATCATGAAGGGTACTATATGTTTGAAGTTTGAAGTTTATTTGTTCCACTTTTACATCAAAACAATTTTTACAACAACAAAAAAAATTACAAGCATATTTGTCCATTTCAAAACATAAGGGTAAAGAACTTAAATCAAGTACAATGTACAGTAAATAGGTAGAAAGTTTGAGAGATATATGAATGACTGGCAAAAAGAAGAAAAAAATGTAAAATGTGGGGAGCCTAAATAAAAAGCATTGCTCGTAAATGATTAGGCTCCCGTGTAGAGTAAGTAATTCCGATTGGGATGCAATAAAAAAGCGAGACGGATTAGAAGTATCAGATTTACTAAACGTACAAGGAGAGCAAAGCTCAGAAAATGGAGTAAAGATACAAAAAAAAAACGAAAGAGAAGAAGAAAGAAAAGAAAAAAGAAAAGGAAGAACAAAAGAAGAAGAAGAAGAAGGAAGGGAGGAAGGAAGAAGAAGAAGAAGAAGAAGAAGAAGAAGAAGAAGAAGAAGAAGAAGAAGAAGAAGAAGAAGAAGAAAAATTGTAAAGGCAGGACAGTGTTACACATCGAGCAAAGTCTATGTGACCACCAGGTCCTGTATGATATGAATATTCATATACACATGTACTTACTTAAAAGGCTTTCTTTTGCCCCCCCCTATCCGAAAAACGGATCGACCCCTTCCCTACATTGCTCTAGTAGCCAGGACATTCTAGAAGATGTGCCTTTGTCTGAAGTACCTCCCCACAATATTTAGCAAATTAATCACATTTTTATTTCAATTTATATATTAGAATTTTGCACCGTCCAATAATAGCTGGCATTAAGCTAGTATAATAAAACATTACATTTCTATGTTTTTGTTGATAATACAAATATAAGCTATGTAGAATGAAAATGAATACTAACAAGAGTTCTTAACTTGTACACGGAAACAGAATTATGTACCTTAATATTTATATATTATCATAAGCGTAGTTATTAATGTGCTGCTCATTACACCTCCATCACACACAGGTATCGTACTCTCACCCTTTGCACCAAGCGGCAACCTATCTTCGCCTTATGATTGCTACGGGTTCGGGTGCTACAATAAGAACTCTCCGGGGCTCATTTCAGGAGCGCAGAGGATCACCACGCAACGCTGGATGATGCTGGTATCAGTTGCTATGGTAACCGTTGGAGTGATGACTGCTTGTTCGTATGGGCGTTTACCCCTGGTATAACGGATTATTTGAACTCATGAACATTTGCGAAACCAAGGCCTGTAATTTTTGGCCCTGGTTTAAAGATATCCGTCAGATGATTTGATTGGCCTGCAAGCCTACCAGGTCCTGTATCAGTAAATCTGATTATTTTTTACTTCATTGAATTCGAGATAAACAAGCTGGTACTCCACGACACGACAGGGTTACGCAAGAGTGTGGACATGGTGGACGCAGACGGCGCACCTAAGTTTTTTTTTTTTTTTTTTTTTTTTTTTTACCATCACACTGTTAGAACGATATGATTTGCGCGAGATTGACTGAAATGTCCACGTGTTTTTGTGCAACGTCTATATGTACAGTTCGTTTCGAGATTTGTCCTTGTGAGATGCTTATTCCATTATCATTTCATTTGAATCACTGCTTTTGGATGGTACGGATAAGTTTCATTTTCCAAATGACGTATGATCTTTGTATCGGCAGAGTTTTATGGTATTTTGTGTTCATTGGCCGCTCAAAGCGCAGTTTTATTCATTACTTTTAAAACATGTACTAATCATTTTAAAAACAGAGACAAAAACGTCTTATTTACATAATCGAAACATTTATTCGATATTACTTATCTACTAAACCATGCCTGACCATGACCTGTCTTGAAAAGCTATTTTGTCATTCTGCTTAAAAGGCATGTTCCAGTTTTTACGATTTCAATAATAAAGTTGTAAAATCGGACAACTTTGGTTTTACTGATTAATTTCTTGTACATGGTCTTAATCATAAAAATTGAGGCCAAAGTAACGGTACTCATCATGTAAACATCTGGGAGATATCTCAGTCAATATGTGTATAAAAGTAACATGTAAACATATAAAGTCTTGCCTAAACCTCAAAACATTATAGACGATACGCAACATCCACATTTACATGAAAAGCTGGTCTAGTATTTTCTTCCTGTTTAAATTATTTCACGAAAACTACATCCCTAGGAGAATTACCCTTTGCACAATGACCCCTAGACTACTACAACCGGACAACTGCCCTATGATAATCACCTCTCGATCGGACAGGCCGGAAAACCCAACCCAGGAGGACTATTTCTACTCTGACATCTACTGTGCGTCCCAGAAAAAACGAACCCTAAAACAAAGGGTTATTGTGACCACACTATGTGCTCTATGACAATTACTATCTATTTCCCATAAACTA
>CM046852.1:1089644-1199233 GCA_025618425.1 Heliocidaris tuberculata
CGTCACTATGACAACGTAGATGAAAGTAGAGGAGCTGACAGAGAGCACAGTATCCTCCATATCCCCTCTGACATGTCTGAGCGCGACCATTTCACGGAAATGTTCATTAAAGACAACTTCCTCAACCAGTGGCCAAGAAAGTGAGAAACTGATCACGATCTCTTCAGAGGAAAATGAATATGAAGCAAATCTAATCTCATTCCACTTTGAACATACATGTACATTCATATCACAGCATTATAACTTGATGCTTTTTGTTGTCTTCATTTACCAAATAGAAAATGCTCTAAATTTCAGGAATTTTTTTAAACGGTTAATATAGAGACAAAATTATACAATATAGCACAATACAATACAATATCATGCATATTCATTCTCCTTAGTGTCAAAAGAGACGTTTGTCGAATGTACAGTGTGGCTCTTCTCTTCTTCTCCTAGTAATTGGTGACTATACCTTTTAGGAAGCTCTACATCACTCTCTGTGACTAGTTTCGACTGCTCCGTTTCTGGGTAGGTCAACTTGGCTATAGCCAGTGCCGCAGGAGCCGACATCACCGAGGCAGCGATCAGGTGAGAGGGATCAATACCTGCGAAGATGTAACCACCCAATGTGGAGCCCGCTACGGTGGCCAATCCACCGGTGATGACGGCGTGTATCTCAGACTTGGTCATTGCATCCAGGTAAGGGGCGATCATTACGGAAGACTCACTCTGTAGACAATCAGGACAAAATAGTTGTTATCGTCAAAAGCAGTGCTTTGTCGCTATAGTGTAAACGCTGTAGAACACTGTCGAAAGGAACTATCTAGCCAACGTTCTCGCAACGTGCGTCCAAATATTGTGGTGATAAGAAATTACATTCCTTCGATTAAACATTTTTAAAGCATTTTTTTTCGACGTCAGATAATGCTTAATAGTTTACTGATCATAGGATGAATTAAGTCCAAACAGGACAGGACCCCCGGAATATGGCCCTTAAAAGCTACCCCTTTCTTTTAGGTTTTCCCCAAATTGATTACCAACACGGAAATATCTCTCTCCCGAGTTCCTTTCTATCTGTTAACAAACCGTTTTGTTTGTCGAGAGATAGTGTATGTTCCCCGCCCCTTTCCCATCCACTGGATATAGCCAGTGCCGCAGACTGAATACCTATATAAAGGCGCCTCGTTCGATCCCGGAGTTCGGCAGTGGCGTCTTTGCCGAAATTGGAAAATCATCCAATTATCGCTTGAAAACGCCATAAAAACCAACAAAAACACCAAACTAACCAACCCCCCCCCACACACACACACACACACAAACCCTCATCCACACACACAAATAGACACACCCACTCAAAGAAGCTTCAACCGGGGGGAACTTCTGCATATTTACCATGCCAAAGAAGATGTTCCCAGCTGCATTGATGGACTCAATGGCTGTCGTCTTCATGGTCCTCTGCATGAGCCAGGCCATCTTCTGGATCAGGACCTGCATGACACCCCAGTAGTACATGATGGAGATGAGTGCACTAAAGTAGAAGACGATGGGGAGTACCTGATTTGAAGACAATAAATCACAAATCGAATTCAGTGAGTATTCTTGAAAGCGTACATAATAGACGATCGTGAAGACTTTCAGAAAATCAACATTAGGGCTATACAATAGCCCTACATTTGCGAACATTACAATGATTACAATGGATATTACATAATCCCAAAATGATTTTCATAGATAATACAATATGGTATTAAAATTGCACATTACATGTATCCATCATGTTTATATAATTCCCTGTATTCTAGACCACAGTCTAGTCTGGTTGAATGTACATCTACCTGTATCATGGATAAAATTGCTCGTAAACGATCGCAAATGAAATAGATTGAAATAATTTGCAAGAACATACTTCTTTTCTCAATTATGAATGCTATTCTAACACGATAAAAACTACTTTCGAAAAATAAACTCAAGGGCAATTTCAAAGGCCTATTTTACTGCCAGTGGACAGGGTAGAAATCAGGTTCGGATTACGTAATACGCCATTGTTATGTTCGCACATTTCTAAAGGTGATAGACAGGGCTATGGAAATTGCCTTCAGTTGATTTTTCGAAAGTAGTTTTTATCGTGTTTTCTGTATTTTTGGAATACTCGTTCACACTCTCTAATATACATAAACTACATGTATACCCTAACATTTAAATGCAATTCAATTTAAACCGAAGGGCAACGTACAGCGAATGCGAAGAAATGCTCCTCATAACTATCACCGAAGAGAAAGACAGCACCGGCTGAGGAGTATCCGAACAAAAGCACGATGATGTTGTTTAGCCACTCGAAGATCACCAACCCGACGAAAGTACGGAGAACGAAAAATCCAAGAAGAAATTGCAATACAAGGCCCCATATGACTGGTCTCCACCACACCTACAAGTGGAGTAATTAAAATATAGAAGAGAGAGAGAGAGAAAAAAAAAACACTTACATAGTCTTGGTGTATAGTGTGACCATAAGCCATGTGCTTCCAGGGAAAAATCGCCTCCTTCCATGTTTTTGTTAATGTAAATTTCATTATGTACTTATTTGGGTTGAGAAGGAAATATAGGTGTTTTGAAATCTGAAATCTGAAATCAGAACAAGGACCGTGTGGCGAATTAAAACAAGGAAGTTATTTTCTACTACTACTCATTGACAAAGGTTTAATGTCGAACCGGCAGTGGTGGAACGAGAAGGAGGGGGGGGGGCTCCATGGGGAAATGCCCCCTCCCCTCGGCCGAAACCCAACGTGGCTCATAACTTCAGTAAAAAACAAACGAACAAACAAACATAAAATCAAACAAAAAGCGTAACCAACTAAATGGTGTTCCCGTGTCCCCTTCGCGGGCACAAATTCTATACCAAGCAAGGTACCTGAAAAACGTGATAACTTTTTAAAAATTTCAATCTAAGAATATCAGGATACAAACGTTTTTTTACTGCACCCCTAAAGGTGCTGCTATCGGGTCACTTTCAGTTTTTCACAGTAAAGATATACATGTACAAGTGAGAAAAGGAACTGCGCTGCTCCCGCCTGCTCAGATATCTTATTGTAACTGGGCCCACAGGCCTATAGCTCAATCTGCAGAGTAGAACTCGTTTAATTCTGGAAGTGAAAGAACTGTTGAACTTACCATGTTTGGGTGGGTTGAGGTGGCGTAACAGACTACAATGAGGATGACCAGCCCACCGAATGATATCAGTTGAATAGGATTATTTCTGGTTAGAAGATACAGTGCCACTCCAAAGCCCACCACTGACGCAACAACAAGAGGCCTGCAGAATACGAAACGAATATTTTTAGATTCATATAGTGAATTTCACAAATAAAAACATATCATCTGTTTAAACTGAAGTGAAAGAGTCGGATGTGCTAAAAGTTTTTTGGTCACTATAGCCAATACTAGATCTATAATCTTATTCTTGGTTGTCCTTCATGTCCCACAGGGGGTGAGTGAGTTCGAGGGGGGGGGGGGCAGGGAGGCTCAAGCACCCCTAATTTTTTTGACCAAGTGAAGTATGCAAATGTATGAGTGGCCAAATATGCAGTTTGGAACTGCATACTTTACGTATCCCCACATCCAAACTTATTCCACATTGCTTTTAATATACATTGTTTTGTGATTGTCTTTATATGACACACTTGAAGGCAATGGATATTATTTATGCAAAAGAAAAAAAAAACAATTTGATATAATCTCTCTCTCTCTCTCTCTCTCTCTGACAAGATAAGTTTTCATAACTTCTAGCAGCAACAGACATCTTTCATTTTGAAGCATAGCTTACTGCAATATATCGTTAATTACTTTCTTTCCCTTCTTGTATATACTGTGCGCTTACCATTTGATGCAGGTCCATTTTTGGTCAAACGCCTTCAAGACCGGCTTCATGCACCCCTCATAAATGGCATCTCCCTTCGTATCCCGGATGAGGACGTACGAATACATGACCACGGTCACGCTGGTGATGATGACGAGAATGAGAGCAGCGTCGAAGTCCTTGATGCATGCGAAGATGAGGTAGGCGGCATATAGACATATACATAATATAATGAAAGCATCCCTCAGGGTCGATTTATTCCTTCTGAAGAACGAGGTAAGCCATGCCGTTTTCTGAAAGATTTTCTACGTAGGAGATGAAAAGCAGTACATGGTTAAAAGACGCATTTAATGTCTAGCTTTTTGGAATGGAAGAACAAGCCTATCAGCTTAAAATTAAATTGTAATATGCTCTCTTTTCTTGCACCTCGCGAATGCTATTTTGGAATATATTTCAATACAAGAAATTTACTATTCAAAGATTACACTACAAATATTTGGATGACTCAATATACCTCACAAGCAGGAACGAAATATGATAGATTTGTGTTAACATATCAGTAACGGAATTATTACATATGTAAATAATTACATATAATTATATCAATTTATACAAATCATGTGTGAATGAAAAAGAAATATTGTGAGTGTCATGCTTGTTCCAACTATTTATTTGCAATTACACAAATTTTCTGACCTATTCTCCTCCTTTGAAGATCAGGTTAATTGAACATTAACATTTTGCTTTTCTTTTATGCAGTGTGACTAATTCAATTTCCAAATTGATTACGTATGAATCAAATGATTTTACCTTCCAACATCTTGTCTGAAAATCATCCTGGCTATGCACACTGGCACTTTCGTGTTCGTCTACTTCTGATACGTTTTCATGAACCAGTCCGTTTTCAGGACACCTTGCCTCTTCTTTGGAATCCGGACTGTTGTCCTCAGCCTTCATGTTCAACTTTAAAGTCAGATAGGAATTCTAGGTTTGCGAACTATTTCTTTCATTGGGCGATTATGTTCACTATTTTAGCTTTTGTTTTGAGAGTGTCTACCTTTTTTTTTCTCTCAATGAACTGACTCACCCTATTTGTATTCATTCTTCAATATAACATTTTAAAATGCATGCACTTCATTTTGATATCTAAAAAAAGACCATGGTATCAAAGGGAGTGTGCATTATTTTCCTTTTAAAAAATTCTTTCTTACACAGCTCTAAAGCTATACAATTTATACCTAATAGTTCCCTTTACCAGTTTTGTTGTTTATCTATTCTTGAAAATTGCATATCCCAAAATATATTATATACAATAATTACAAGGAAAAGTATATTTTTTTCTCTTAACAGTTATGGTTTCTTGTATTTGAAAAAGAAATAACAACATTGTCCTACATCATATTAAACAAAATTATGCCAATAAGCAACGGAATTGTTATTTCATGGGCGTTGCAAAATCTTCTTTCCACTACACCATCATTAACCCGTCGACTGCTGAATTGTCTCATTCATATAGGCTTAATATAGGGACCACCTGGTTCCCGAAAGCAAAAGTCCTAACCTAATACGGACAACAACAACAACAAAATGAAATGTTTCAGGCCTTTGATGCTTTGCCAAACATTCCCCATAAGTTGGCCATTAAATCGATTGAACTGAAGAAATTCAATCTGTAAAATCTGTATCACAATATTGTATTGCAGTGATTGTATCCGTTTGCCCATCGGTCAAACAATGCCCTTATTCAGTTTATTATGCTCTGACCCGCAGGGGCGTAGCATGGATCCAGCCATAAAAGGGGCACTGATGTAATTTTGGAAGTGGCACCTACTTAACTAGATGGATGGAATACAAGATAACAATGCCATGGTATGGAAGGGATCTACTCCCTTTCGCTCTTTCTCTCCTTCTTTTCCTTTGTTTTTCGCGATGCGAATGAGGGGGGGGGGGCATAGCGGCCCCAAGCGCTGGCCCTTTTGATACATGGAAAGTGCACTGTGCTAATATGAGAGCACAAATCTAATACTGACCGTTTCACTGCTTCCTGCTACCTCGTAGATGGTCTTTGTGCGATTGACCATTATTCTGCCAGAGTACGGGTTTCTGTAATGACATCACACTGAAATATTACAACAGCATCAAAATATTTGAAAATAAACGTGATTACTCTCTCATTTGCCTCCGCAATAAGAGAGCGAAGAGGATATTTCTAAATTTCCTTGCTGACCAAGACCTTTTCAAAATCATATAGGGAAGACATATATTACAGCATGCTATCCATAACACATTATGAGTAAAACCCCGGGAAAACAACAGTTACTTAGGAGAGAAATTGATATTAATGATGGGCATTTACTCTAGTGTACAGAAGATGAGAGAGTTTGATTTTATTTCATAGATTTTAATTCACGCCATTTTCATTTTTCAAAGTTATTGTAAAATAAACAATGCAAAAAGAATTGACCCCCCAAACCCCAAAGTGCAGAAACGTGTTCCGATCATTACAAGCAAATTGAGGAGCATTAACGTTTAGGTTATAAGAAAAAAAAAAACGGTAAACACTACATTAAAGTAATTAAATGAAAAATGAGAATAGAAACAGAGACTAGCAAAGGACCAGGGGGGCGTTTCATGAAAGGACTTGTCAGATATTTTATCCGACAAATTTGCTCTCAGCCAATCAGATTGCAAGGATTTCAGTAGCTTATAACAGTTGTCGGATAAAATATCCTTTCATGAAACGCTCCCCTGAGCTTGTGGAAACACGGGTCCCTGGCAAAAGGTACATAATAATTCATACAATACATCAAAAATTAAACTACACAGTAAAATCGCTGTTTAAAAGGCTGTTTAAAACCTATACAACCTGTTTATTATCTAAACAAATTGTTTACCATATGAACTGTGCAACGGGTTGTTCAGTTCATATTGTAAACAACTGTTTGCATTTTTAAACAGCGTTTTCTCTGTTTAAACAATCATGAATATGCGAGGGGAAAAAAGAAAAAAAAAGAAAGAAGAAGACAGATACATAAGCATGGAAAACATACAAACATTTTTTTTTAAAGAGAAATCAAAAATAAAAATATTGTAAAAACAAAGAGTAACTGGACAGAAGATAAAAACAAGTAGGGCAGTGTGGCACGTGGGGAGGATTAGGATGGGGAGGATCAGAGGGGAGGGGGCACGATCAAGAAGGTTCTATTTGATTTATTATCATCTTTCAAACATTACTCCTTTTTTTTTTTAAACTCTTTGTCCGATTTCTTTCATACTATTGCCACCCCTGTCTCTGATTGTTTCCCTTTCAGTCAGAATGAGACTTGTTGCAAAGGTCGGATTGATTGCCTTTTGAACAATCCACTTGCCATGCTGGTTTAGCTGTAATTATATAAATGAATGGATATGTGTTATCAGGGATATCACTATAACATTTTGAAATGTGGTGAATACCCTGTCGGCTTTGCTCACAAGGAAACAGGTGATGAAAACGATTGGCTTTATTCTATACAATTTACAAACAAGAAATAAAAAAAAAACTGCAATGTGAAATACTATTAAGGCTTATGAATATGTCTCTCATTAGATAAAAATACAGTATATATATATATATATATATATATATATATATATATATATATATATATATATATATATACATGATACATATCGATTTAATGATTAAACATGAAACAATGTAATAAATTGGATAGATAATGGCGAAATTTACAGACAAAATACGGTGTGCCTACTTCGTTTATAGGAAAAGAAACGGGGGGAGGGATGTAAAATAAGAGACAGGAAATAGAACAGAATAGAGATTGGGAGCAGAGGCAAAAACAGGGTTGTTAGGCACGTGCTCACAGGAGAAAATGAAACGGATGAATGTCTTTTTTTTTATCGACTTGACCTGTTTCTGTATAGCACACACTCATAACATTCCCTGCCATAGCACTAACGTTGTTTGCGGAGGTAATGGGTAGTTGGTAAGATTGTTCCTTGAAATGCACTGTGCGCTGGTAACTGCTGCCGGAGCTGAAGCCGGGGTAATAATTTCCAAAGCTCTTTGGAAGCGCATTGGGACGTTATCATAATGTTATCTGTGCTATACAAGAACGGAATATCATCATTATCAGTATAGATACATATATAATATGCACTTTATACTCTCATTACTGAGGACAATAAATAATTCAACTACAACAATCATAATGTAAAAATCCAGCGTATCAATAAACTCATCGATAGTACTCACCCCAAATAATGATATCATGTGACAGTGCAGCAGCTGGTATATAAAGTTGTTTAGATATAGATTCTGTTGAGCATCTTGAATGACAACTTACACGTAACTGGCTTCGATATTTCGAAGGCATGTATACATACAACGTTTAGTTTGATCAGATTCTCCACTCCACACACACATACGTAGGCCTATTATGCTCCTTGCGCAGAACTGCATAAAGAAATAACACCGATTTAGATATTCATTTTGTCAATCTATAAAAGAATATGATTTAGCAACTAATTGCACGTTTTATATATCGTGTTGGTAAACATCGAGATGACTTCAGCATATGGCCATACTTTCCGGTGAGCGCTGAAAAAACCGGAATAACCTGGACTTTTTGTGGGCCAACTCTATGGTAAATAACAAGATACGTGATGTGCTTCGCTAATGAGAGTCTCAGTCATGCACAACACGTTTGTTAATACCTAAACCAAGAGATACTCAATAACATCTTTTTTTCATACTGTATCAATATATTTTGTCATGCCAGGTTTGAGCCAACAAGCTAAGATAAACGATCTATCAAAGACTATCCCTTGGAGTAAGGATCCTGTTGAAATTCAATATTAGCTAGATCAAAGTACGATTGTCTTTCACCATTGACCATGCCCAATATCACCATAAGCTGTGCATAGGGAAAAGATATACTCTTTATTCTGTCATATTTATTGTCTTTCTTTGTATCTACCATTAGTTCTCCTTGAACTAGGACCTCTGCCTCCCCCTCTTTCTCTCTTTCTCGCTCTCTTTTTCACTCTCTGTCTCTCTGTCTGTCTCTCTCTAGATCTGTAGATCTGATCTATCTGATCCCGTTTCCAAATACATGCACATTATTATTCAACCCTTTTCACCTACTCCCCCCCCCCCCCTCTCTCTCTCTCTTCTTCCCCTCTCCTCTCTCTCTTTTCTTTCTCCCCCTCTCTTTTTCGTCTTTCTATCCCTTTCTCAATGTCTCTCTCTGCCTCTCTCTGGTTTGTTCTATCACATCATTTCTCTTGTTCTCGCTCACTCTAACTTATCATCTCTTTCTCTCTCTCTCTCTCTCTCTCTCTCCCTGTGTTAATACGCCTAAAAGTTGCATTCCAATCGTAATTTCTAATCATGCTAATCGAGTCTAGCAAAGACATCGTGGTTAGACTGCTTGAACAAGTCCTTTTGGGTCCCCGATTGATGGTTTGCACTTAAATACCCTTGAATGCAACTTTTAGTCGCACCCCCTCCCACCTCCCCGGCCGAACATAGCTTATGCTTTACACTTTAATACCCTGTCCCATTAATACAACTCTAAGTCGCTCCCCCGCCCCCTCCCCAGTTATTATGTTTATCTCCCAATAAAAGCATTTAGTAATTTCACAAAATGGTACCACTCGAGAGGTTAATATATCGTCTGCATATCTAAACACAACCTACACGAAGTCACACACACACGCACCTTACCTGTGTGTGACACCAGCGTCGTAGCATGCATTCCTACGAACACAAATAATAATGGATACATTCGCACCATTTATCGTTTGTCTGCCTATTTTAATATATCGGACATGAATGATTGTCAAATTGCTGATACATTGTTGACATTTAAAACCTGAAGATATTTCCACCTTTGTGGAGATCTGTCATACACTTAACCCCCCCCCCCCAAAAAAAATAAATAAATAAAATAAATAAATAAATAAATAATAAAGATCTGACATAATGAAAGTCAACCTTGACACGCTTCAACGCTGAATCCAAAGAAATGTGCAATTTTGTCGGGGCTTTGTGCTATATTTAATCAGTGATCTTCTGCTCTCGCTTTTTCTCTAGTCCGACAAAACGGTATCGGTGAAATCGACATTGCAGAATTGAAAAATTGTTTTGAAATAACGTATTTTAAAATGAAAGGGTTACATATTTATGATCATATAGTGGAACGACATGATCAAGTGACTTTACGTAGGCGTTTTTATTTTATTGATTTCTTCTTAATGGCGTGTGTTTTACTTGCATAAAAAGACAGACTTGCATAAATTATGGTTTGTGAATATCCTGTTTTGAAAGAACTTTTGAAGTTACAGAAATGACAATGTTTTCGCTTATTATTTCTTGTCAATTACTTATTCTAAAAATCTCACATTTACCATGGTTACGACGAGCGCTAAAGGCTGTTAAGTTGTTGGTATAACTGCTTTAATGAAGAAGTTATTTACATGCCTATCAGCCAGTTGAACATTCCAAAAAGCATGTATAACATGAATTATGATACGTACTGTAGAATTTGGCAGTGTCATGCTGGTTGTTGATCTGTTATGTTTTAATGATGAGGATATTCCCACGCTTGTCAGCCAATATTGAAGAGCCCAAAGAGCATGTATAACAAGATTCGTAAAACAGTTAAGGCAGTGTCATTTGAACATTCGAAAAAGACTGGTACATTATTCCTACGCATTATAATTCAATTGTAACTGAATACATTTCTTTCCCATCATGAATGTTAATGTACAGTAACTTTTTAAAAAGTGCTTTATCATTTTAATAAGAAATACAGTTTGCACTTCTCGTATCTCACAATTACACCAAGATTTATAATATTGACAAAATTCCTCACTGCAAGAAACATGAATATGGTTAAATGTTGCATATGTGATGTTATTGCGATGTAGAAAAGATCCCGCAGAAAAATAATGATGATAACAATAATAATAATAATAATAATAATAATAATAATAATAATAATAATAATAATAATAATAAACCGTTCTTGAATAGCGCATATCACGTTATGATATCACGCCCCTAAGCGCCTCCAAAGGTTTGGATATTATTAACCTGGTTTTAGCTCCGGCGGCCGTAATCAGCTCACAGTGCATTTCAAGGTATAAATCCTGCCAAGTACCCATTTAAAACCTGGGTGGAGAGTGGCAAAGGTGGATTAATGTCTTGCCAAAAGACGCTAGTGCCGGGCTGAGATTCGAACCCTCAACCACTGGATTGTGAGTCAAGGGAACGAACCACTATACCACGACACTTTATGGCAGTATAATCATTTAGAAAGATACAGGTTAATGAATGTAAATGAATACAACATTACTGTGATAAATTCCTACTTGTTCCCTTTTATGTAAAATTATTAAAATTGAACTGTATATAATCCTACGAGAGATGGTTTAATTGGTAACCGTACCCTATTCTAACTGACCTGATAACGATTTTTTTTAGGCTTGGAAAGCAACGGGTTATCTGAGTACCATAGTCATGATAGTGCATGTTGCAATTATAAATGATTATACATTTTTAATAAAATATATTTGTTGACAATTCATTTACAAAACAAAAACCTGTCTTGAAATAATAATACTTTAAACGTGTACATTTCATGCGTACACGTATTTAAAAACATACAACTAGTTTCTTTCTGCCTCTGAAAAGATAATGACATTGGGATATCCATTTCCCTCTCATACGTGCGATGTCTCCTTTTGGGGTAACTCATTTTATGACGTCATTATATATATATATTTTTAAAGATATTAAGCATGGATTGTGCAATTTATAAGTAACTTTTTGCCCCCGCATGGATGAAAAGCTATAAGATCTTGATTTGTTTTCTCCGTCATGACATACCTTGCATTGTATAAGACTATTTCATTTACAAGTATGTATAACTTGAAGAAAAATAAGGCACGAAGGCACAGAACATAATTTTATTACAATTTCGTACAAGTGAAACACAAAAAGAAAGGTACTGAAAAATACAAAAGATGTGGCATTTTACAAGTACACTTCTCCGACTTTGAAAAAGAATTTCCACTTCTTCTATACAAGTACATGAGCAGATGATATCAATCTTTTAATTAAGAATAAGCTCTGTCAACTGAAAGTCTGATTGGGGGAATCCCGATAGACCGCGGGGCCTATAGACCGCGGGGCCGATAGACCGCGGGGCCGATAGACCGCGGGGCCGATAGACCGCGGGGCCGATAGACCGCGGCGTCACAATGTACACGCCAGTCACCAGTAATTCCGCACATTCGCTCAAATCGCTATACACCTCTTGCAATCGAAAGCACTAACAGCAAAACTTTAAAAAAAAAAAAAAATTAAGAGAAATGGGAGGTGGATCGTCACCCCCTCTTGGATGCGCTCATTAACTTTTTGATGTTCAATGGATTATGCAATAAGTTTATTATTAAGAACAAGGACAGTATTATTTAAATTATTAGAAGAAAAGAATATGCTAGTGTCATCGGCAAACTGATGAAAAGTTAATAATCAAAAATATAAGTTCAGTTTGATTTATTTTCATACGGAAGAAAACATAGGGCCTAGTAGGCCTATATAACACTCCAAGATTGAACAAACAATAGCCATGATAGCAGCGAAATACAGCATTATGGGCAAGGTGATGTGGAAGCAGACAAAGTCAAAGAGGGAAATATGAAAGAAATCTTTTTTAAAAGACTAACTTGTAATTCATATGTTCCCTTTAAATGACACATACATAATAGCATAATTTGTTGATAATATCAATATATAAAAAAGGGGAAATAAAATTGAAAAATTGATTAAGATCCCGGGGGGGGGGGGATCTTCCATTGAGACCCGTCCATCATCCTCGAACTTTACCCTCTGAAAAGCACCCTAAACGAGGATTCAGATTTTGTGATTTTGATACCCTAGGGATATTTTTTCTTTCTTGATTTTGATACCCTAAACACGGAGAGAAATAATTAACGGCTCGTTTTTATACCCTTAACAGGGCGAGCATATACGACCGAAATTCTCAAATTCTGAATAAATTGTACCCTATCCGCGGATTGGCCGTGTTAAATTTCATACCCTTTTCCCCTGCATTTGGTCAGAAGTGTGATTTTGATACCCTTTTATATGAAAAGGGTATCATGAGATATGAAAGCAACTTAGATAAGTTCAAAATCTCCCTTAAAAGATATCTGTTTAATACTTAGAGTATGAACTTAGTGTCCAACATTACATTGTATGCACCTTCCTATTTCTAAGTTATTTCGTTCTTACTTTATAAAGCGCACAGGGACATGCAGTGTTGCTATGTGAAATGCGCTATAAAAGAACCAAGTATTGTTATTTTTTTTTTATTATTATTATATATTTTTCGTTTTTGACACCCTAAACGCGGATCCGCGCGGATCCGCGCCCGAACCTAAAAAACTACCCTTTTTCCTCGTTTTCAGGTTCGCGGATTTCAATGGAAGATAACCCCCCCCCCCCCCCCCCCGGGATTAAGATACATGAATTATTTGAGTCATTATGCTTTTAAGACGTGATGTGAAAATGCGTTACATTTCAGACACCGCGGTCTATCGGCCCCGCGGTCTATAGGCCCCGCGGTCTATCGGACCCCCGGCGTAGACCCCCGGCGTAGACCGTTTGATTACATTTGAATATTCAAATATTATTTAAAATCTAAATAATGATTTTGGTATAAATGGGTATTTTTTTCACCGCTTGTAAAATCCAACATATTTTGAACTATGCATAACTTTATAAATCCATGTAAATATATACAACTATATATTCATCCTTATAGGCCAAATAGTAAAACTTCCCTGTAACCACAAATACTTTGTTCTTAGAATAAGAATCATAGACTTTAATAATTATGTACAATCTTTATCTCCAGCCTTTAGCAGTTTAATACACTGTCGTCATAGGAGGGATGGATGTCGTGGAATTGGTAAATGGATCAGCTTCCGGTACGTAAAGGATACCTAGTGAGAAATACAGAATTACTTTAAAATGTTAAATTGTTTATAATGAGTAATAAAACAATGACCCGATTACTTTAGAGAAATCAACTCAAGGAAATTTTGATACAAGTAGCCTATTTCAAATCCTATATAAACCAAGTTCGTATTACGTAATATAACTGTAATTTCAATAGGTGAGTGGACAAGGTGAAAGGTTGATTAAAAAAAAAAATGCGATCTATTATCAATGTCATTTATTCTCGAATCTACGTATGTTTCCAAATTTAACTTAGGAAATGCATTGCCAACACGCCATGAGCATTTCGTACTAAATCCAAAGTTCATTCAGAAATGAATAAACAAAATTGTATGCCTATTAACCAGGTGCCGGGAACCGGTTGGCTCCTATTTTAAGCTTACGGGAATGGGAGAATTCAGTAGTCAATGGTTAAAATAAGAGATCCGTTTAAACGGAAATATAATCATTCATCACTTGCAGTAAATGTCTACCATGTCAGAATTTATGGGCTCATAATATAACAGAGGTTATTCTCAAAATGACGTATATAATATACTTGAAAACATTAAAGATTAGTAATAATATGTCACCCTTTATATCTTAATCCACTTGGTGATCAAGGATAAAACAGTACAACGAAGATTTTTAAAGTGTCTTAGAGGAAATCAATAGTTGTGTGGGTATGATGGTCGATAGAGTCAATCATTTTTCGATAGTCATAAGGCAGAATTCGTGTGAAAATGACATTGTCAGACCATATAAACATTAATAGTTCAGAAAATCCGCAGGTCCTTGAAAATCAAAGCAGAGAAATATTTCGTATTCGGGAAAAGCCAACAAAAATGCTACAAGCATTTTCTGCTTACTTGGTAGGAAAAATGAATATTTGTTCTTGTTGTTTTTGTTATATTCATTTATTTATTATATTTATTTTGTCTTCTTTAATTTATACTGCAGGGTTGGCTTGTTCAATTATGCAAAACTGCTTTCCAAAGGCGCCCTGCAGTTTAAAAAAAATCATTCTACATGAAAATACAAAAGACATTAAAATTACATAACATGGTAAATTACACCCCGCCCCCAACCACAACAAAAATGGAGAGATAATTAATGGTATTAGAAAATGTACATATTTGAATAGCAATGTTATCATTCCATTGAGTCAAGATTTAAAGTTTAAGAATAGTTATTTAAAACTTACAAAGGGATGTACAATCCGAACATTACCAGGGAGTGCATTAAACAAACTGGCTCCAACATATGCAAAAAAAATTCTTTTATATTCTGTCCTGGGGGGGGGGGGGTAGTTGAGGGGGTATTTTAAAGAATAACGTGTCCTATAATTCATGTAATTTACAATTCGTTTGCATATCAATGATTCTAGATAAGTCGGTAATAAATTATTTTGTACTTTAAAAACAAGAACACAGTCATGATATTTTATACGCTGCTGTTGTTGTTGTTGTTGTTGTTCGGTTCCGGAATATAAAGTGGACGTTCTAAAATGATTTAGCCCCAGTACTCATAATTTATTTCAGTAATTTAGGAGCAATAAATGAGCATTGATTATATCACCTGCAATACACGCGGTCATGAAGCAAGCGACCGTTCCAGCAACGAGGGCTCGGATAGCTACCGCGGCCAGATCGGCCTTTCTAGTAGGTGCCATGGGTCCTAGAGCACCTAGGACGATACCTACTGAGCCTATGTTGGCGAAGCCACAAAGTGCATAGGTAGCAATAACTTCCGATCTAACCTGGTGAATAAATTCATAAAAGATAAGATATCAATTCACTACCAACGATTCTTTCTATTCCTAACATGCCTAATGGTGAAATCTTAGTTGAAAATAATAAGATGTCATTGTGCCTAGGTTTTTAATATGTATCGAACTTATTTTTGGAGAGCGTCGACTGGCTATAAGCCTAAGCCAGACTTTATTTTGCAAAAGATGGCGTTCATCTGTCTTTGAAGTGTATGTAATTTCTAAGCTCATTCGTGTGAAAGAATACGACAGCTCTGTACATAGAAAATGAGCGTTAATATTGTGTTACAGAGATCGATTTTCCAACCCTCCAATTGATCTTAGTAAAAGGATCTGTGCATGTGTGTAATTTAGACAAGCGTCTCGTTTAGCACGATAAATCATGTGCATTCTTTGTGATCTTGTATATTATTTTCTGGTATCTTATCTCAAAATGTCAGCTTTAAATGTTATATACTTCTGTAAGGAAATATTACACCTGACCTGAAAATAATCAAGGCAAAATTTGGCGGACAATTCTACTCCAAGTTAAATTCCATAATTCCTGAATAATTTTCCTCTGTAAACTCCTTTGTCATTAATCATTAAAATAGCTCATGTATTCATTTCATTAAGGGGGGGGGGGATGAGTTTATGTCTTCTAATGAACGATATACTGATTATGTTTGGGGGGATTTGTCAAATGTGCAGTTACACTTCGACTTCTCGTTTTATGAATTCATTTACCGAAAGCGTAGGCCCTGCTCCCGTAGTCCTGTTATCAATGTATTTCCCGAGGACCTCATAGGCGTAGAATTCATTGACAAATGTCTTCAGTCCGATGAGTTCAGCTACAATCCTACAATCTTTCCATTCCACCCCCATGATGAAGGCGACGGGGACAAAGACATACGAACATATAAACTGAAATTACAAAAAGGAAGAAAAAGGGGGTGAGGAGGTCAGAACAAAGTACATCACCGATAATCATGATCACCGACAAAATCTTGGAAATTAGGGGGGTGAGGTAATTTGTTGCATCTATTGTCGGTCTGGTGTCGCACTCTTCGGATGAATTTTAAAAGACAATTGTTCTTTATCGTTAGTCCGGCCATAAGTATTTCTGACGTTTATAATACTGTCGCTATGAGCGTAGCCTGACTTTGCCAGTCACAGGCTGTGTTAGGACCATCCACAGTACAGGCATATGGTCTGTAGCCTCTGTAGTTTAGCATTATTTTAAGAAACGCTCTTACGGCTGACAGGAGTTTGTGCCTGAAAACAAGTCAGGTGGTTAAGATGTGGCCCTGAATCACCAGGGGCATGCAGTGTCCCCCGTCATCTGGGATATGCCACTGGCCATATGAACTTAAAGTTTCAGCATTACCTCAAATGTGAGCTGTGGGTAGCCGACTAGTCCACCAAAGTATCCAAGCAATGCGTTAACCAGGGCCAGGAGAGAGAGGAAGGCGATGAGGTTAGCTGCGACGTTCAGGACCAAGGGTATGGCTTGAGACGCACCATTGGCCGCTGCCTCAATGACGTTTAACTCATCTCTGAAACAAGTACGATGTTTTCAATCAACCAGGACAAAAATGTCAACATTATACAAAATGATTTATAGTCGATCAATCTTAAGTATTTTTGGAAGCAAGAAAACTAACAGAGCAAGTACAGCGTTAGGTGTGCATTCAAAAATGGATTTCATGATGGTTTTCTGTGGGTCTTTGGCAAAAGTTGGTGACACTGAGTTCGGTTTCTGCAGTTGGAAAATAATAATATTATTGGTGGTCTCGTAATTAACAAACGTATTTGTATACGATTTAACCACTGAAGAAAACTGGCGAAGACAGTGCCTTTCATTACTAATTATAAGTATTTTTGTCTATGCATATTTCGCTTGGCCTAATCATTTGATTGAGCTTCCTGGACTAGCTTTCTGTACTTTCAAATAGGCGATGCCAAAGACGAAATCCTGGTCCTTAAATTTTGGTAAATCAGTGCACTATACAGTGATAAAATACCCCCTGCTATCATACATCGATCCGAAAGACCAACCGATCCTTCTGACAGGAAAAACATTACCAACGTGATTTACCCCTGCCCCCAAGTGACTTTACTCTCCTAAAAAACCAACCCCTACCCTTTCGGCAACACCATGTCCTTCTCGGTGATATGCTTCGACTGCTCTGTCTCGGGGTAAAAGAGCTTCGACATCGCCAGGGCAGCGGGGGCGGACATCACCGACGCCGTGATGAGATGAGTAGCATCAATTCCGTAGAGGATGTAGGCCCCCAGGGTACTCCCTGCGACTGTTGCGAATCCCCCGGTCATGACCGCATGGATCTCAGAGCGTGTCATGTCCTTCAGGTAAGGCTTGATCATCAACGGCGCCTCCGTCTGAAAAAAAAAAAATCTCTTGTGTTCACAAACAGAATGCTCGAGCGCCTTATCGTGGTAGCCTTGCTAAAGTCGTGGTGATAATATGATTGCAGGGCCCTCAGAGAGAACAGTAATATTTACTAATGAGGCTACCGTGGGTAAACAAGATACTATTATTATTAGTAGTAGTAGAAGTAGTAGTAGTAGTAGTAGTAGTAGTAGTAGTAGTAGTAGGAGTAGTAAATATTAATTATTATCATTTTTTTCATAACAATACTAAACCATTCTTGTCACCATGCTAACAAAGATGTTTCCTGCTCTTTTCAGTAATTCTGAGGCAATAGGCAAGAGATCATTCAGTAAAAAGCAGTTTGTGTCTGATATTCACTTCTTGAAACAGTAATTATATCCATTTCCTGGCTTGAAAAGGCATAGCCCCTGTAAATATAAATTTCCAGCATTTCTTTATAACAATACTTAAACATTCTTGTTACCATACCAACGAAGATGCTGCCTGCTGCCCTAAGTGATTATGAGGCAGTTAATAAGTAATTCGTAAAACTATTTTGTATCTGAGATTTACTGTTGAAAACTGAAATTATTTTCATCTCGGCGCTTAAAAGACATAGTCCCATCGCAGCTGTTAATTCATTTAGTTCTTATTTTAGTGTTTTAAAGATTCTTGTTACCATGCCGACGAAGATGTTGCCTGCTGCGTTTAGTGATTCTGAGGCGGATGTCTTCATCGTGCGTTGCATCAACCAGGCTACTTTCTGGATCAAAACCTGCATGACGCCCCAGTAGTAAAGCACTGAGATGACACTACTGAAGTAGATGATGATAGGAAGAACCTACAGAAAACAATGTGTAGAAAAGAACAGTCAACAAGATGCCTACAGATGCGCGAAAAACATTATTTTGAAATGGTTGCACCTTTCCAGTTTATCTAAGAACATGTATAGCAATAGGAACTTTAAGATTGTTAATGTTTCATGCTCTTATCATGCTCATCAAATGCCTATATCATCATAATAGGATTTTCAAAAACACGTTTTCATAGCTGTTTACTCCTTTTTTTGTTGCTTATGATAAACGTGTTACTTCAGCGGCATAGACGTTCCATTGTTAAATGAAATCAATGTACGAATTACAGAACATATGTTAGAAATAATGATGCTCTATCACAGGTTTCTTTATACTGAACATGCATAATATTTTCGATAATAATTTTAATTTCTCGTTTATAAGAAAAAGATTATCGATATGAAAGTGTGGATATTCATGCTGCTAATAAAACTGAAATTAAAACAGATTTCTTTATTACTGTCCAAAAGGGAATATAAACAGCTCCTTCAATTGCAGAACTATGGAACAAAATTAAGAAACTCGACAGTCATGACAGTAAAAATTGTGATAACAGAAAGGAAAATAGACAAACAACAACGTGGTTATCAAACCAGAAATATACGTTCCTCCATGCAAAATGAATAACTGCTTTATGTTTTCATGCTCTCATTAAATGATTATGATATATAAATTACAGTGTTCTATAAGAGAAATGCTATGACCCCTTTAGTATGATTCTTTTTCTTCTTTGCAAGGGCATGCAGGGGCGGCGCTACAGGGGGGGGGGGCAGAGGGGGCGACCGCCCCCCTTATGATTTTTCAAGTAGTGAAAAAAGAAGAAAAAAAGAAGAAAAAAGAAGAAAAGGAGGAAGAAAAGGGAATAAAAGGGAAGAAAGAAGAAAGAGGAGTATTAAAAAGAGAGGTCTTAAACATATAACTCTATATTACCCCTGTTATTTAATGGAGAAAAAATATGACGTCATCTTTAGGTCGTCTTGCCCCTCCTATCAAAATACCCTGGCGCCGCCCCTGAGGGCATGTGTTGTGTAATATTTTGTCTGTTATCCAGCAGGGCAAAAAAGAAAAGAAAAGAAGAAAGAAAAGAAAGAAAGAACAAAGCAGGTTCAAATGGTCCCCAAACTGACCATCTATCAAGAGGGTTATCCCGAGAGTCTGAAAGTCAAATGAGCGAGAGGATGGGTTGCAGCAGCATGGCAGGTAACAGTGCCGTTTTAAAATTTCAAGAAGATGGCTCATTATCCCCACCCTGCCAGTTATGACAATGCAATTCAGAGAATCATTTTGAAGGATCCTTCAAGTTCTAGGCAGCTCTTACAAATGTTAGGGTTAGATTGAGATCTTGCCGTTTGAGCAACAAATAAGTTGCCACGATGCATATGACATCTAATTTTTTTTTCAAGTTCATGCATTTTGTGTGGAAGGTCTTCAACTTTTTGCGAATGACTGTACTTTCGTGTACAAAGTCCCAAAGCAGGGGATTGTCACCAATTTTGTTCACCAACTAAGGTAATCGTATCACTTACTGCAAAAGCAAAATAGTGTTCCTGGTAACCTTCACCGAAAAGAAAGATAGCGCCAGCGGAGGAGAAGTTGAGGAATTGGTAAACGACATCGCTAAGCCACTCGAAAAGAACGTAGCCAGGGTATGTCCGCAGGATGAATAAACCTAACAAGAACTGCAGGGTAAGTCCCCAAACGACGGGCCTCCATTTGACCTGTAAAGTTCGACGATAAAAAATGAAAGAATGTTCGTCGTAAACGCTGGTATATCATTCTATGATAGAATTAATAACAATCCGTTATTTTTAATGAACACGATAAAAACTACTTTCGAAAAATAAACTCAAGGGCAATTTCAAAGGCCTATTGTACTGCCCATAGAAATCAGGTTCGGATAACGTAATACACCATTATAATGTTTGCACATTTCTAAAGGTGATAGACAGGGCTATGGAAATTTTCTTGAGTTTATTTTTCGAAAGTAGTTTTTATCGTGTTAATGATTCTTTTTTTTTTTGTGAATCACGTTTTATAATTGCGAATCTGCATATTTAATATTCTTGATATTCTTACTTACATTCTCCTTCGTAAAACTGCTGTATATGTATTTGAAATTTTTTATTGTATTTTCTGTCGTATTTTCTATTTCCTTTTAATAAACGCAAAGAGGCAATATGCTTTGTACAAGAATTGCATTCAATTTAATTATGGTAATTATTATTATTAGTAGTAGTAGTAGTAGTAGTGGTTGTTGTAGTAATAATATCATTGTTATCATCATTATTATTATCTATTATTGCTCTGTTTATATATTATTATTATCATAATTATATTCATCATTATCATCATCATTATTATTTTCATGATGATGATTATCATTGTAATCGTTATCATAAAGCCCTATGGGAAATTAGTATACCTGGTATTAAGGGAGATCTTCTTTGGTTTAAAACAATACTTGTCATAATGGAAAGAGAAACGCATTTTTACTTCCATATTCTCTACTTCTGATTTACCTCCAGAAGGTCTAATCCAAGTATTCAGGCTGACAGAGAGAAAGGAATACATCTCGTACTAACCTGCGCTGGGAATCTGGAGAAGACGTAACTGAAAAGCAAGAAAAATACCAATCCTGCCAAAGAGATAAGGTTTTCAGGGGTATCACGGGTAAGAAAGTAGAGAACTACACCAAGCCCTGCAATTACCACCAGGATGAGCGGCCTGTGAAGAGAGAAAACAAACAAACAAACGGTTGCCATGATATTAAATCTTAAACTTCGACATGCTGTAAGCGCTTTGGTTAGTTACATTGTAACTGGTAAGGCGCTTTATAAGAAACAGCCGAAATGGTGCCCGGGGGTGTTTCACAAAGAGTTAAGTTTGACTTCAAGTCATGCGTAAGTGCCGATGCGCATACGGTATTAAAAGCGTAATCTCATTGGTAAATTTCCCAATAGCGCGCTTCCCCTAAGCATGATCTGACCAATGCGGTGATGTGTCATATACCGCACGCAACTAAGAATTTAAGTGCGACTTTAAGTCAAACTTAACTCTTTGTGAAATATCCCCCCCCCGAACAGTATCCCTCGGACAACTGCCCCTTAAATGAACTTAACCCTCTTTGAAAAAAAAGAAGAAGAAGATTACCCCCTTGTTAAAACATGTATAAGAACACCTGAAATGTGGCAGAATTGTCAAGCCAGTTTCTTTTCTACTTTTACTTAAAATTCCAAAGTTTGGATTAGAACTTTAGTGCTCCCCTTGCCCACCCCACCCCTGTATTTTAAAGCCATCAACCCATCACTTAAGACTAAGCATTATTTATAGATTACGTAAAGATTTTTATTTGTGGTTTTATTTTAACAGTGGAGCCCATTCAGTTAAATATCTTCTCAACCAAAGGGCTCTGCATGAACAATAATAAACACACATTTCCATGTCATATAAAAAGATATTTGGTACTGCAGAATTAATCGGAGAATAGCGTTGAATAGAAGCATACAAAGCTTTTCGTCTTGTACTCATCAGAGAAAATCGCAAGAACGAACAGAAAGCCAAAACTGAACATTATAAAGGGAAACTAAGGGAACAAAGCGCGCGAAAAATGATAACGGGCTCTGAAGTTGTCTGAAAATGATGGGAAATAAATCTAATTTCCTGTTCATTCCAACTCATTCTTGCTATTTGCTATGATGAGTGCAAGACGAAAAACATCATTCTATTCAACGCTATTTTCTCATATAAAAATATCTTTGAATCATATTTAAGATACAAGTAGTGTCAGCTTAAAACAAAGGGAAATGGAGGGGAGAATCGAACTATATTTCGGAGAACTGGGGTCTATTAGTGAAGGCTCTTGATTTTCATACGAGAGGTCCCGGGTTCGATCCTTGCTCAGTGCTTACATCCTTGGGCAAGGTGTTTTACCTAGATTTCATTTGTCCCTCTCGACCCAGGTATGACTACTGATGATGTTACTGATGATGCTACTGATGTGGCTACCCTGGGTAAATAAGACCAAGCAATTTTTTTTTTTTTTGGGGGGGGGGGGTTATTATTATCAATTTATTATTATTATTATCACGTGCCTACCTACCATTTCAAGTAAACCCATGCTTTATCAATCTGCTTTCCAATTGGCACTAATATCTTTTCATAGATATTCTCCCCCTGTGTGTCTCTGATGAGGATGTAGATGTAGGTCAGGACGACGAGCCCCGTGATGAGGAGGATGACGAAAGCGGCATCGAAGTCGTAAATGCAGGCGTAGATGAGGTAAGCAGCGTATCCCAGGAGAAGGACGACGAGAATCGTGTACTTGAGCATCGTCTTGTTGTCACGGAATGACCCTGTGATACTCTCCGTGTACTCATAGATTGCCTATCAATGGAGCGTGAAAGGAAGAATAAGAAATCTCAAACTGCAATTGCTTTTGAAGAGATAATCCTGATTAAGAAGAACATTTTCAATTTCAGACCTTATTTCTAGTAGCTCTGCTTATGAGTCAACGCATTATTACACTTCTTTTTACATTTGCTTTATTCATCATACACAACTTAACATAACACGGTTACGTCATCTTACTTGTCGTTTTTCCGAAGTTTCATAATTCTGAAGTTTCATATTTCCGAAAGGTTCGTTATTCCATGGGATTGTCATTCCGAAGTTTTGTTACTCCGAAGGTTCGTAATTGCGAAAATGAAACAGGGTTCATCATTCCAAAAATGAAATAGGATTTGTGATTCCAAACAATAATTATGGTACTGTTCATAATTCCGAAAGTTCGTAATTCCGAAAATGCAATAGAACCCGACCGGTATATCGTTTTGACTCTAAGTCTGGCCCTCTCCAAATCAATCCTTATGAAAGACATATTTTTTATCATAAAATTCAACACTCACATAAAAATAATTCTGCTTATTACCTGACTTCACGTTATTGTAATACATACTCTCAACAAAGCCACTTTACCAAAGATTTCCATTCCCGGATATTCATGAAAAAAAAAAAAATCTCTAAACCTTACGGAAAAGCCGTAATGTTGGTTTGGAGGCAGAACGGCAGCTATGTCATTTTCTTATAGGCATAACTTTGTAGATGTCCCATTAGTTCAGGATAATGTCGGTGTAATTCTTTTAGGCGGTTCTTTATATTTGACAATAATCCAATTTTGATTTTGATTCAATAAGCTGATTTTCCTTGACTTTGTTAGGATTAAATTTAGTCTTAGTGTGCGGCATAGGTGTCATCGCCTGAATTGAGACATTAGACCTATAAGGCCGACGGACCATGGCTCTGAAGGATCGATGGCATGCTGGACTAAAAAGGACAGATCATTTCCTGTTGGCGCCACAAACCAATCCCATTGGATGGGGTTCAATGGGACTGGTTTGTAGCCATGGTAGCGCGATATTAAGACGGTGAAATTTGTAAGGATCACAGTTTGTCATACATGTCATAGGTTTATGATTAGTTTTCATCGGCCAGATGTGATATAATAATAAACGACTACAGAAGATCAGTGGAATGCAGGACTACTGGAGGGGAGATCATTTTCTGTATATAGACCGACAACTTCAGTTTCTTGCATCGACGGTAGTTCGCCTGATACTACTAACGTCTGACTCCACTAACCCCCTTGATGAATGTCACTTTTATTAAAGAATTCGCCATACCAGCAGTTATTTTCTGTCTATCACTTTGGATACTACCAACCTTCCAGCATCGGGCCTGTAAATCATCTTCGTCATCAACGATTTCGGCATAGTCTTTGGCTGTCGATGAGTTTTCTGGGTCGACTACCGTGGCATCACCATTGCTTTTTGTAGGAGGATCTATAACATGTTCATAAGTATCCTGTACCAAAAAAAAAAAAAAAAAAAATGATATGAATACATTCAGAGCTTTTTTTTAAATCTTACATAATATGAGCATTATAATACTACTGTGCCAAGCACTACACTGCGTGAAGGAGTGTGCGGCATGACCCTTACTCTTTTCTCTCTGTATCGTGATCTATGGCATTTGAACAGTTGACCTGTAAAAAAAAAAAGGATATGAATACATTAAGTAAGGTTATCTTTTGTTTTACATTTGTGCATTCTTATACTACTTTGCGAAGAATAACCCTGCTAGAATTAGGAGTGTTTGGCTGACCCCATTCTGTAATAATTTTCAAAATATCTCTCTACAAATTCCCCTCATATATTATCCGCTGTGCTAATATTCCAACTCCGGTCTCATTGAAACGAAAGTCAGTGTATTACGAAATAAAACTTCATTTATTTGACTTCATTTGATTAAGTTTGATTTGATGTTCATTTATTTCCATATATATCATCATATCTTTTTACAATTTTAGTATGGTCACATGAAATTATACATAGAAAGGGGATCGTCACGATCACGGGTTCCATCGGCGTCCTCATTATAAATATATAAGTATCAGTCATCCTATGTCTCATGGTTCCACGTCCAAGATCTAAAGTTATATTCCCCTGACTTCTGACGTATTACATGTTCACCTTTTTTAAACTTCTGTAATATTAGAGGAGGACTACAGAAGCTATCTGTGATCTCGAGAATGATAGGAGGGAAACAGAAAAGTGGTAAACAATGAATCACTCGGTTGACAACATCAAGCAGTGTACCGGTCTTTACTACGGAGAGGTAAGAACAAGAACTGCTGATCAAAGACGGTGGAGGTGCATAGCCGCCAACCACGGCTTCGGGACGGCACCTGATGACTGACTGAATGTGAAAATCAATTATTCAAGTATTGCCATATAAACAACGATATTTCAAATAAGAGCATTGTCTCATGAAGCCATTTACAAAAGTCACGCGTTATCCAGGTTAATCTCTTTAATTAGGAGTGCTTGTATTGTCGAAGGACAATGCACAGGTGAGTGGCCTGAACCGCTAATGACCCTTTATTGGTTTGACATACGTAATCCTTGGCCATCTTGGCCTCAATCATTGTTCTATTTTAAAGACAATTAAATCAGGTATTTACTCTGTCATGAAGCCCATTGTTATGTGAGGTTAACATTAGTCAGTGTCCAGTAGTCATTTACTACGTTTTCTCATTCATTTGCTTATAGAGGAATAATTATTTAATGAGTAAGAAGTTTGAACCAGGAAGATTACCTGGAGATTTTAAAATTCACACTTATGTTTTAAAAATCGTTGTGAAGATACCGCACAAATTGAATTGCAGACGAAATGCTTGTTAGAAAACATATGAATGCAGATTTAAACTTTATATTGTATATTGTATACGTTGTAGATATCTTTCATCATCATGTTCACGTCGATAATTCTAACATGGATATCTACCTGCGTACAAACTATACATTAACTTTGAATATTAGTAGGTCCTTACGGTCCTTACGGACCTACATAATATATTCAATGTTATATATATATATATATATATATATATATATATATATATATAATGTGTGAGAAATTTGTTCTAATACTATAGCATCGGCAACTCTCGTGGGTAAATTTACATAATGTGAGAAATCAATTGAATTGAATGAGAGAAATAATTTGCGTAGCTAAATCCATTGTTCCTCCTTACTGACTTCCTTTTTGTGGAAATAACTGCAGGGTTTGCAAAAACTGTCTCCGCCGGGAGTCGAACCCGGGTCTTTGGCACTGTACGCCAAACGCCTTAACCACTAGACCACGGAGGCGGGTTGAGTGATATTCGGCTACACCAGGTACAAACGCCGACAGGCAGCACTTGCAACCCCTTCGCAGTTAATTTATTCCTTTTCTTTGAGGGACAGGGGAGTATTGAACAATGAAAAGCCGCATGCCTAGCTAGATCCATGGCGGATTCATGTATTAGAATTAATTAATTATTTACAATGTGTGAGAAATTTGTTCTAATACTATAGCATCGGCAACTCTCGTGGGTAAATTTACATAATGTGAGAAATCAATTGAATTGAATGAGAGAAATAATTTGCGTAGCTAAATCCATTGTTCCTCCTTACTGACTTCCTTTTTGTGGAAATAACTGCAGGGTTTGCAAAAACTGTCTCCGCCGGGAGTCGAACCCGGGTCTTTGGCACTGTACGCCAAACGCCTTAACCACTAGGTTTTTGCAAACCCTGCAGTTATTTCCACAAAAAGGAAGTCAGTAAGGAGGAACAATGGATTTAGCTACGCAAATTATTTCTCTCATTCAATTCAATTGATTTCTCACATTATGTAAATTTACCCACGAGAGTTGCCGATGCTATAGTATTAGAACAAATTTCTCACACATTGTAAATAATTAATTAATTCTAATACATGAATCCGCCATGGATCTAGCTAGGCATGCGGCTTTTCATTGTTCAATACTCCCCTGTCCCTCAAAGAAAAGGAATAAATTAACTGCGAAGGGGTTGCAAGTGCTGCCTGTCGGCGTTTGTACCTGGTGTAGCCGAATATCACTCAACCCGCCTCCGTGGTCTAGTGGTTAAGGCGTTTGGCGTACAGTGCCAAAGACCCGGGTTCGACTCCCGGCGGAGACAGTTTTTGCAAACCCTGCAGTTATTTCCACAAAAAGGAAGTCAGTAAGGAGGAACAATGGATTTAGCTACGCAAATTATTTCTCTCATTCAATTCAATTGATTTCTCACATTATATATATATATATATATATATATATATATATATGTAGGCCCGGGCCGGCCCGTATCCCCAAACTTTGCAACTCACAATATTAGGAGAATATATTAAGACACAATTTAATGTCATCACTAATATGAATAAGGGAAGTTTTAATTTTGCTCCAAATTTTCTCTAGCATCTTAAAATTTAGACAATGGAATCATTGCTTCCGTCTTTTGGCTTGGGTAATATGGAGAAGTTCACATCCGGGCCAGAGTCCATACCCCTCCCCTCTCAAGCTGGTAAAATTGTAGCCATACATGCCATATGCCCATGAGTATGAACATTGAACCCGTTCATACTGCAATCATGATAAATGTTTTGTTTCTTGACAATGCGATTTGTTTAAAATCTCATAGATATGTACGGGTGAAGTCAAAAGATGTGGCTCTGATACGATATAAAAGATGATGATATATTATGGAACGTGCCTGGCCACGACCTTGAAGTAGCTTCATGCCAGGACATGAACCCACATAATGACTGGTAGCAAATCGAAAATATTTTCAAAATCACCCCAAAATTAAAAAAAATCACAAAGGAGGAACTGTTCGGATTTGTTTGTTTTGTAAGAAGATTACTGAAACTATTACTCATGTTTTGTTTTTTGTTTTTTATTTTGATGAAGTTAAACCAATTTCGAATGAAAGTTTATTAATCTAATAAAATATATAAACCTGTTTTCTATAATTTAGCACTAAATTCCTGCCATATATATTTTTCACTCTAAAATTTTCCATTTGTGTACATTAATTTCGAAGGAAAACAAAAAAATTTGCTGGTTTCAAGGCTTTATAATCTCTTTAGGTATTTATATATAATTCTCACATTTTCACATTTTCCTATGTGAAGACGGGCTTTTCTTTCCATTCTGATCAATAAGAAATGAAAGAAAAAAAACAATGTCATATTTTCTGGTTTCTTATTATACTTACATCGTCTATGCTTTTTGCGGTTCCATTCTTTTTAGACGTGTCGTTATCCAACTCGGTCTCAATGTCGTTTTCGAAAGCTTCATTTTCGTATGTACTCGTTCCAGCGTCATGTTTCTGTTAAAACATAATGAGAGGTGGGATAGTAAAAATTGATCGTCGTTTTTCAAATTGCTAGAGGTTACAATTATTCTCCAAACAGCCAAAAATATATTTTTGAATGGACATTTACCTCTAGAACACTTGTTATCATATCCTCTATAAAAACATCCATTGCATGATCTGTCGAAAATGTTATCATAAACAAATATTGATGGGTGGCATACACTTTTGAATATCAATGTATACAATTGAAGACCTTAAAGGGTGTACCCAATGCTGAAACAATGTTAGTTCATTTAAAAGATCATGATTTTATTAGCAGAAAATCATCTGCCTTAAGTTTTTTTAAAAATTCGTGTTGCCAGAAAAATCCCCGAAATATGGTAAGACTTCAGGATATTTTGGCCCCTCAGCTTTGTCCCAATTTCAGCTAGGTAACCACAATGACGTCAAAGTGGTTACCCAGGTTCGCGTATTGCAGATGTGTTGCGCGCTAGACTGTACAAAATGCATTACACCTTGCGCGCATTTTGCTATAATTGCGCGACAAGGTAACCACTTTGACGTCATTGTGGTTACCTAGCTGAAATTGGGACACAGCTGAGGGGCCAAAATATCCTGAAATCTTACCATATTTCGGGATTTTCTGGCAACACGAATTAAAAAAAAAAAATTAAGGCAGATTATTTTCTTCTAATAAAATCATGATCTTTTAAATGAACTAACATTGTTTCAGCATTGGGTACCCCCTTTAATATAAAAACGGCCCAAGTCTAAATTTTGGCCAAATTGAGTTAAACATGGGAAATTGTTGCTTATACATATAAGCAAATCTTGTGTATAAATAATAAACCTGAATTCCCCCCGGAAGTGCCTAAAATGAATCAGTGAAATCTAGTATGAATGTAAGAATGACCCAAGTCCAGGACTTGGGTCATTTTTACATTCATATCATAGCGCCCTTTGGCATAACACATACATGTGCCCTCATTTAAAGGGTACCAATCACCAAAAATAATGTTGCTCTGTATGTTAGAGGTTGCATGTTGTTATACTATATTCAAAATATGGGCTTCAAATATTAATTCTATGAAGAGATATTGCAATTTTAATTACACTCTCCATAAGCGTAAAAGCGACTCGTGAGTAGACTACTCGACGCACCCGTACGCGCTCGCCAAGATAAAGGCTCGCGCGGAACCAAACTCTGAGTTCGGTTCCGCGCGAGCTTTTTCATGTCATCCTTTATTTCCTTCATACTCATTAACTGTTGACCTATGGAATACTAGACAAAGTTCTTTGAGGTTGATTTTATACTTTCTAGCTGTACACAGTCAAATTATTTTTCAGGTGGTTGGTGCACTTTAACACACGTACACACACGCACACACACACACACACACACACACACACACACACACGCGCGCGCGCGCGCGCTATCCCATAAATTAACATGCTAGGTGATGAGGGACGTTGTTCCGTAGTATGCTACCACAGATTTGTAAGCCATACTGATTAAAAGCTGAAAAAAAATAACAACTCTATTATGTATTCTTTCTAGAAGACCTATTACTACAGTAGCCTACTCTGTATATAATTCTAAGAATGACCCAAGTCCATATGATTGAAAAAAAAAAGACCCAAGTCCATCAAACAAAAGGACCCCCTAGTAACGTGAATGTTAATTATGATAACAATGTACATTTAAAATTGTATTTACGATGTTGCCTTACCATTATAGTCAGGACAAATATTAAAATATTTTTTTAGTTTACTCGAAATGACCTGTCATGGACTTGGATCGTTTTTTATATTCAGATACTCAATTACCATATGAAAACACAAGACCTCTTCCCTGAAGAGCTGCTCAAAATTGAATTGATATTCAATCAATCAGGATCGCGTATCCAGCAGGCAGTACAGACTGTCAAATAATGACTTTTCAGGCATATGGTGTCTCAAATGGTCGAAAGCAGATGGAAATAAATAGTGATTAAAACTTTTAGACGTTTCTTGACTCTCTGCAGGGAGTGCAGGCATTTATGTGATTGTGTATTTTCTGGTAGCTCAATTATTTATTTTCACCTTTTACTCGTCTTACAATCAGTCTTTACGTACTTGTATTTGTTATCAAATAATATACTAGAATATTTAAATAAGACAGTTAGGGTGTTATCACAGATGAAGAGAACTTTGAACCTATGTAGTCATTCATATCATAATCACGTATATATAGACTAAGGGCCGTTGCCAAAGGTTATTTTATCTTATATTCGCTGCTGTAATGTAGGAAATGGTTCATCAATAATCGAATACTAAAAATGTCAAAACAGATAATGACGGCTTGAACAACAAACCTTTGAATATCGTTTGAAATCATAATTGAATCATTTTACCCTTCAAACATCAGGTCTTGATGTATAAAAGATTAATATTAAAGGCGTTATCAGTTACATTATATTGCATTGTTTTTTCTCCTTCTCCTCCCCCCTTCCTCTTCTTTCTCCCCCTCCCCCTTCCTCTTCTTTCTTCCCCTCCCCCTCCTCTCCTCCTGCTCCTCCCCTTATCCTACTTCTTCTTCATTATTTTCTTCTTCTTCTTCTTTTTCGTACTAATTTTTTTTTTACCTAACTGCTACTATTAAAGCATGTGTATGCTTGTAAAAAAGGAACAAAGGGACTGACGGCTTCTGGTCCTCTCCGAGGGATTTGGTAAAGAGAATTAGTGCCTTACCACCGGGCACTAGCGCATCCAATTGGTTTCGAACCCGGGTCCCCCAATTACAAGACCACTGCTCTACCACTGAGCCCTCCCGCCTCCTCTTAAGTATTCTTCTTCGTAATCTTTGTCTCCTTCTCCTCCGTTTTCAAGGTCTTAATCGATAAAATTTATTACCTTCAAAATCTTTAAACATTTGCCTCTTAAAAAGTACTTCATTTTTATCTATTAGTTCTATTCTTAAATAAGACATAGGACATTCATGTTTAGACTTGTTCAAAGATATATATAGCGTATAATGCTACAATAAAATGTAGTGTGCATATATTACTGTGAATTACATTTATTATAATAAGTACTGCTGAACTTGATGATGACTCGACTGTCGTTAATCTATAAACAGAACCCACACCTCATTATTTCATAAGAAGGAACCCGCCCTGTGAATGATCTTCGACGGGATATAAAACATTTCATGGCAGGTGTAAGTATACATTATATTCTGTGTTTAAAAATAACATTAAAAATTGTTTTGAAAAGTCTCATTTTACAGAACTATTTTATTATGAACACTGTAAAAAAATGTTTCATCTGGAGTAGTCATAAAAAGATAATGACCTTGTTAAATGCATCTGTGCACATGTCATAAAATTCTTTCCAATATATTTTACTGATCTATTCCATTCGTTGTTCTTGCTTTATTATAGCCAACTTGATGCTAATGTAATTTCCCCCTTAATTGAGGCCTGTTACAACTGGTAATATCACAATGGCGCCATACGTCACAACGATACATAATGATAATGGAGTATTGATTTGGACGGAATAAACTAATTTCTGGCAATGAAGTTTTAGGATTGTTACTTTAAAGTTAATTCAGTTAAGCTATGTAGATTCTAAGTCTGAAAACATTTACATGTTAAACATTCCCGGAGCTATTATCGCCGGAGTATATGTAGGACCACCATGCTATTACGTGTCTTTATAAAGGTGTAATCAATTCAAAGTCTTAAACTGACAAATCCCAGTAACTCCAGTGCCAGAAATTAGTCCATTCAGCCTAAAATAATACTACATTATATCGTTGTGACATTACCATTTGTAACAAGGCCTGTTGATGTTAACACTGTCGAAATATGAAAGTGTTACGAGTGCTCCTTGTGGTTACAATTTCATGCATAGGCCTACATACTGCAATTCTTTCTGTTGACAGTATGTTACATGTAGTACAGATTGATGGAAAGGTGAATGGGTGTGGGTGTGTGTCGGTGTGGGTGTGTGTAGGTTTGTGCAGTATTACATGCATGATACGCAGTTAGTGTGATATTGTATATTTCTCCAGTGTTGTCTGTGGGACCCTATATTTGAAAAAAAAAAGTCATCAATGCTATTAGCATGAATTTGTCATTTAAAAATGAAAAAGACTAGATGTTATCTTTTAAAACTAGACATTCCTACCCTTCTAAATCGTTATTTGTAATTGGATATTAACATTTTACATTGATTAAATGTAATTGACTTTTTCAACAAACTTTTTTCATTAGTACAAATTAATTCATGCTGTTTACATACATTAAGTACAATTGAATCAAACTTTTAGTTGGGTTTGGGGGAATAGAAATTCATTTAAATTAACGAGTACAAAGAAAAAAAGATGAGAAATAAGTTAACAAATTAAAGGGAAAGTTCACCCTAAAGATTACTAGAGTTTAAAAAATGCAGAAAAAATAAAGAAAAATATTGGCGAAGGTTTGATGAAAATCGGTCAAATAATAAAAGAGTTATGACTATTTAAAGTTTTGGATTCGTGACGTCACATGCGAGCAGCTGCCCATTGGTCATGTAATAAATATTCCATATATTCACCTTTTTTTTTACGTTCCACGATAAATTAATATTGTTTCTTTTCAGAATCTAGTATTGAATAACATTTCTGACAATATATCAAATGCACAAACGAAAATATTCTAAATTTTCTGAGAAAACTGTATTTTATGGAATATTTATCACATTACATAATGGAGGAGCTGCTCGCATGTGACGTCACAAAATCAAAACTTCAAAAGTCCATAACTCCGTTATTCTTTAACGGATTTTGTCCAAACTTTCGCCAATATTTTTCTTTATTTTTTCTGCATTTTTTAAACTCAAGTAATCTTCGGGTGAACTTTCCCTTTAACAAGCATAAGGGAATAGTTTAATTTCTTAGTGATAAAGACTCGTTATCTACATTTGATATCGATCACACAAGATCAGTTTCCTTTAATTTATCTTACATGTACACTCAACCTTTGAGAATGTGCTTTACGTGTCAATTCGTCTTTGCAAACATCAAAATATTCCATTCAGTATATTTGCATAACAGATCACAAAGAGGACAGAATTGACGAGTATGTCATTTCCCTTTCATTTTGTGTATAGAGACGACCTGAATGCAACATGCAATGCTTTTCATAATTATTAATGCGCATGTATATTTTCAGACTCTGCATGTGTTGATATGTATTATGTCATATACCTATATAATTTTATCATACTTGATCCCTTTCATTCAGAAGAGGAAGAAGTTTGCATGACTTTGGAAAATGGAAATAGGCCTATTATCTTCAGTTTAACAAATCATATATTATAATTTGACACTAATTAACTGGAAATTTAAAATGTTTAAAGAATAGGAAGGAAAATTTGCAAATTGGACTTTAAGTAGGCTTCCCCGTAGTAGAACATCATATCTTTTTTTAACCCTCGTTATAGATCTAAAAACAGTTAAAGAATCATGAGGTAAAGAATCTATGAGCGCCATGATGCATGCAGGCTGGACTAAAAGCAGGGAATAAATAAAAATTTTAGCCCTCATTTGGCCTCACTAGAAGGGCTGCGGCCTATTGCCCCCCCCCCCCATGTACCTTTGCTTTATAAGATAATTTCTTCTTATTGATCTAACTTTGCATGTAGGGAAATGATTGGCATTCTGAAAACAAACACTCCGTGACAAGTTGTGCTTAGTATTTGAAGTTTCCAATAAATCGGGGTCATTGATACTCGTGACTAAGTAGGCCTATGTAAATGTGTGATCTCAGGTAATTTTTTTTAAACAGTGAATTCTATATTCACAGGAGACCAATCATCAGAATATTATTCACTGTGGACAAGTTGAGGCGAAGTTTCTCTCTTTATCTAAAGACTACACTGAAACATGAATCTGATATTCCAATTTGCTATGAAATGTTGCATGTTAATGAGATTCACATGAAGCTTAATTAAAATCACAGGTAAAAATACATGAAGAAATGGTAGCATTATACCGATACATATTTTGTCATCCTGGTTCTCTTGAGGGCTTATTTGAGAGATTTAAATAATTCTCATAAATAATAAATAGGCCTATATGTTGCAAATGAAGGATTTAATGAGGAGGGTCTCTTTAAATAGGCTTCTGTGATTGAAAATCCACAGCTCTCTCCAGTCACGGGCGTTCATTGGTATGAAGTATGACTAACTAGCTGTTTAATATGATAAGAACTAACTAACCCCAACAATACCCTTTTCCGAATAAATAAACCGTAACAATATTGACAGTAACCCTATTTGAATCAACTTTTGTATTTGTATAATCGAGAAGAAATCAAATGAGTTGTCAAATAATTTCCTTATATAACTTTATACCTTATGTAACTTTATTATTCCTGTCAAACATTTATACTAAAAGTAATTGCAAATCAAAGAGGAAACATCAGACTGTATGACACTTCACCTTCTGTTATATGCGGAAAAATGTCAGACCATATCAGACAGGTTTCCACTTGTCGTTTCTCTACCAGACCTCACGTTTGTATTTAATATGTAACTTTTACACATGTTTTTATAAATCATTTAACTTGACATTATCTTTCGACATTATATTGCATACTAAACTGCAATTACTAATATCTATGATCGAGGGCTATAAAATGAGCTCAAGTGTGGCAAACATGTCCAATGCCCTGGTTCCACCTTCCTATTAATTATGTCAGAAGAGTCATGAGATTTCCAACGATTATCAAAACACAATAGCAATAACTGGAGATAAACTGTTAACTGGGGCATAATTCGTATAAACAGTGTTATCACTTTATCACACAATGGAATATGATGAAACGTTGACTCTTCTTTGTGTGGTTATACCTGGAAACTATATATATATATATATATATATATATATATATATATATATATATATATATATATATATATATATGTGGTTAATCTTAAAATTGCATCAATCTGCAACTTTTAGAGTGGCTTCTTTTTCTGACGTCTTGAAATATACAAGCCTAATTTTATCTAGATCCACCTATGCCATCTTTCGGATCTAGCTAATATCACATGTGCTATTTTGCCTTATATGTAAAATAATAATTAGGGGAAAAACTCGGAGCGAGTAACGATGTAATCAAAAGGTGAAGGTAACTATATTTCGTGAAATTTACATACACCTAGTTTCTATTTGCCATAACTCTTCTATATATGTGTATATATTTTTGTATAACTTTATACATAAGGAGCAAGCTTATATTTGCGTATAATTGTCAGACGATGACTACTCAAACATTCTGCTCAAGAAAAAATAAACAAAGTGACGCAAATTACATCCAGTGGAAAGAAGGTCAACTTGATATCATTTCTCCCCGAATTCTCAACGTTTGGGAGAGATCTTAATATGCCTAAATACCACACCTAAATGTGCCAAACGAAATGTTTATTGTCTGCCGTATTAATTTACAAATTTGCTCACTTTTATATCCCTGATTTCTTCGTCGGTTTTGTTCGCAAATGGCGGATACTAATCAAAAGAAATTACCGATTGCTCTACGATATTCATTAAAATTCCAGATAGAGAGATAACAACTATTTTGTATACAGTAAAACCATGTAAGATGTTCAATACTTTATATAAAGGTAATAGCGCTTTAAGTCCGTTGTGTAAAAACTCATTCATATTTCGAAGCATTGCGAATATGTCCATTCAGCACAACATTTGGCATTTTGCCAATCTTTTGCAGCAGAAAAAATTGTGGTATTTTACAGCAAAGTATATTCAACTCTGTCCGCAAATAACACCTTAATACTGACATCCTTTAACTTAAATGTGAATAATGCACGTAATTTCTTGTTTCTATGTATGAGCCATAATCTTATTGGCATGTAAGTAAATTTCTTGGATATGTATTTACAAATGGTTGCTTATAAACCTGACGGCATATCTAAGGGTAATTCGGTGATTGGCATTTACCTCTGTAGACTGATAAATCTCAGAATACCTCTAAGTGTCTGTTAAGACCAAAAAAATTGTTCGACTTATGCAAAATTCGACTTAGGAAATGTAAATAACACATGTTTTGCATAGTTTGGTAAAAAAAAAAAAAAAAAAAAAAAAAAAAAAAAACTGATTCGACTTAGGGAAAGTTCGACTTGTTGACTTCGAGTTATGCAAGGCTAATTGTACTTAATATATGGGAAATTAAGTTTCAGTCATGTCGTGTGATTTTTTATTATTTTGAGTAGAAAAATGATCATCATTTGACACGTAAAGGGTTTGCACTGTGGTAGAATTTGGCTGTCTTGATGCTTCATCAGGTTTACAAAAGTCTTCCTGAAGTTCCCATTTACCTCATTTGTAATTTTTTCCATGAGTGTCAAGGAAATATAGGAGAGTAAAGGACACTGAGGGAGACGAGAGAGAGAGAGAGAGAGAAAGAAAGATCAAAAGCGAGAGAGAAAGAGAAAAAAACAACAACAAAGGATGAGAAAGAGGAAGAGGGAAAGAGATTCAGATTAGCAGTAAATCATAATTTATATCGTATGGTTGCCGATCCTACTAAAATCAGCCAACAACAGCCAACAGAAACCAACAGCCGCTAACAGCAGAGTTAAAAACAAGCCAAAAACGAATCCCGGAGCAGCCAAGAGACAACCAAAAGGCTCCTTAAATATTGCTAAGGCTATTCTAAAGGCCACCGCACACATTACGATCGGTCTGCGATCCGATTTCAGAAGAAAATGTAATATCATTTGACAAATCATTTAAAAACGAAAAGTACTGTTTAATGAGGGTCTGAATAGTCATACAGATATTAAAAATTGATAATACGGCCTTCGCCGAGTTTTCTAGTAGGTGGAATAGCCAAATCGGCTCCGAGCCGTAGTGACGTTACAAAAATCATACGACTGCCCTACGATTTGAAACTAATTTTGCCCTTATTCCCTGTAGAAAGCTGACAGCTCACCCAAACCCTATATTTAGTATTCATATTACTTTTCAGAACCTGAATAGGGTAGATTTCATTTGTTAAAATGCCAATATTTAATGCCATAGCGATTTATTTCACAAATCGGATCGCAGACCGATCGTAAGGTGTGCGGTGGCCTTAAATATTTTGGTACGAAATTTAAAAAGTTATTTTAGTGCCTAAAGTCAGCAAAATAAAGATATTTTTAAAAATGGATGATCAATATGGTTATTGACGGCTTTTGGTAAATCGTTTACTGTGTCTTCAAGATTACGCATTATTGAGAGATGTAGGACGCGTAAAACCAAAAAGTTAAATATATATATATATATATATATATATTGTTTTGTTTTGTTTATGTCTATGTTTAGGTGTTTTATTTACTGCAAATCTGTTGGATCAAGCCATCTTTCTCCTTTCTCGAATATGTCTCATCAAACACCTCTCTCTCTCCCAAACTGGAAGGTACACTCAGCATGCTCAGAGGCGTCGGAACGTCGGGCTCGGGCAATTCATTGGGGGCATCTTTTGTCCGCCAGACAAAAGATCCCCCCCCAATCCATTGTCTTCTGGCTACACTCCGGTCAACCCCCCCCCCTCTCTCTCTCTCTCTCTCTCTCTCTCTCTCTCTCTCTCTCTCTGACAACCCATTCCGACGGAAAATTTGTCAGTTTTTGTGTTTTGGTAATGTAAAGTCATACACCTTCCTTCTGACAAAGTTTGGCGCATAATTATGTTAGATGGGTTGAAATCGATCCGACTTGGGGGCCTTTTTGAGGGTCTCTGGTGGCCATCCGGGGGCTTCGATCGGGCTGACAAGCTTTTCGTGAATGGCATGGATGGTCTAAGTAACTTTAAGGGGTCAAATCTCATATGTAAAATAGGGTGATTATTTCGGGACAGGCTCCTGGTCTACTGTGACAATAGTTATAAACAAAAAGCGGACGCCTATCCGGTTTCCCTTGACTATTAGAAGAATAGTTCTACAAGTCTTGCTCTTGATTTTTCTGACCTGAAGAAAATTTTGCATCGTCTTCTAGTATGTAAAGTCATTGTATTCCTCTCAGCATATTTATTGTCATTCTCCCAGCTTTTATATCTTCTTATTTCCAAGTTTTCACGAGGTAGGAGAAGTTTTCAACGAGTTGGACAAATCAGAAAACACTTCGAAACAGTGACTTCACATCAGAAGATAGTTACAAAAGAAACGAAAACTCAAAAGAACAGAAGGATTTACACAGCTCTTGAGGCAAGCATGTTTTGCATGCTTATTACAACAGAATCTGGAAAAGTAGAAAGAGGCTGAAAGAGGCTGTGATTAATTGTAACTCCTAAGAGTAACTATCAACTTTCCAACAAAAACACCTGGTACGTATTTCATAATTATGTATTTAATATGATTCCGCTTGATGGTCCGATATACAGTATAATATTCATCGTTGTTACTATCTCTTTGAAAGTTTTGTCATCATGTTTCATATAAATCCGTATATAATAATCAAACACATTGCAAAAAGTCACACCAAGACTTTTCTGACAACATCCATCAAAACCAGCAGTCCATGTATCTGTTGTAGTCGTATCATGTTGGTTTGCAATAAAAGAAAAAAAATCACATGTTACACTGTTTTACCTTGCGATCATGTATAACTCTTATCAATATGTATGTAGTGAGAAAACACAGGGGCGGATCTAGCTTTTCTCCAAGGGGGGGGGGGTTTGAGGGGCTGATCCGCTGGGTATTGCGAGGGAGCGTAGCGACCGAGCCCGAGCGAGCGAAGCGAGCGAGGGGGGAGGTGTGGGAGGGGGTATCCCCCCTCCCACAGTAGGGAGATTTTTCATTTTTAGGGTTGCCAGCTTGCGATTTTAAGCATACTTGCATGCTCTATTTTTCTCTTTTTAGCCCAAATAAATGTTTACTTGGCAGCCCAAGGGGGGGGGGGGGTTTAAACCCCCTAACCCCCCCCCCCCGTAGATCCGCCACTGAAACAGAAGTCGACGAAGCGCTTTGTAGAGAACGAACTTTATCCATCAACAAATTTTCCACTTTCTCTTTCACAGAAAATGATTGGCGAACATCCAACAACTAGCTGTGCGGAGAAATTATTATTGTTTGATATACACAAGATAATTTTTTTTTGTGTGTGATAAGAAACATTACCAGCTTAATGTGCTCTGGAGGCCGTTTCATCAAGTGTCTTTTCGGTGATTTTTACCGACAAATTTGCTCTCAGCCAATCAGATGCAAGGATTTCAGTATCTTATAACAGTTATTACAACTTGTCATTGATGACAAGTTTTATGAATCAGGACCATGTTGATGGTAACCATGTTAGAAACTCTACAGAGAAGGTGAGCTGATTTGATGCCTACATAGCTGGTGTGTGCATTATCTCATCATCCTCATCGCGCAGTTGTGTCACCATGGAACCCAAGAAAGCCTGCCTAATACGTAAAAACGCCCTATCTTCAAGTGACTTGCTTTGTGTTTATTCTTCATGTTTGAGACTTATCATTGTGTTTCTTTTCTGCAATATCACAAAAAGTTAAGTCATCGATACAAACCTTTCATACCAAATATACGTTAAGATTAGGGTAAATTGCGCTTGGTTATATGAGTGAAGAAAATAAATTCAAGTATTGGTGATATTTCTTACCAATAGTGCTAGCTCACCTGTTGTTCAGTTTCGGATAGTAATGAATTGACATTCCCCAGCCTTCATAACAACAGTATACTCACTTTACGAACGAAAACGTTGTACACAGAAGACCATAGGTCCCAACCCCCTCCGTTATATATTTTGGTAGATGTTATTTTGAACCCTTGACGTACCCCCCCCCCCCCCCCCTTTAAAAAAAAAATGTCAAATTCAAACTTAGTATGTTCTGTAAAACTTTTAGAAGGCCTATACATGTGAAAGAGACTTTTCACACAAAATTTCATGTAAGATTAAAACCATGCTAATATGGCAACAATATTTTTACAATTCATTCGCTGACCAATTCAGTAATTTTAATACTCCAGTCTCATTGCTGCGATGCAATGATTTTTATAGCAGGGCTTTCTAAATTGGGGACATTTTTTTAAAACCCTCGCTGAAATCATAAAAGACAGTGACGAAAAACTTATTCATTTTAATCTGTTACCAACACCTCAGGCTGATAGGACCCTCTTTAATGAATAATAGAGGGGATTAAGGATGGTCTGTGACAGTTACATCCTGAAGGCTTGGTGGCAGACTTGCAGAGCAGTGGTCTCGTAACCGAAGATACAACAACCGAAATCAATTCGAGACGCTAGTGCCTTGATGAACCATTAATCCTCAATAACAAAGTCTCCCGGATGGAACTTCAAGGAGTAAGTCCAATGCTGGTTTCCTATCTTCAAACCCTACTTTTACCTCCGGCCCATGGATTTAAGACCAGAAGAAAGAATTTGGACATACAGACTTGAATTAAGCCCTATTATGTGTTTGGCAAATTCTTATTCCTTTGCTTTTACTTTGTAAATTATAGCAAGACACTTATTCGATTACACGAGTCGAAAGATTCTTTCACAAAGAGCAGACCGATATAATGAAATAATGTATAATTCGAAGCACGCCAGATACAAGCCTTTGCTTTCCCTAATATTTGGTATTTTATATCCGTACAGCCTTTATTGTAATCAATATCGTCTAGCAATTTCTTGTGACTTTACTATGACCTGAAATGATAACATGGAAAAATCATGTCGGATGATGAAGATTCATCAGAAATGTAATGATTTTAGAATCAAAACATAATTTGCATTTGAGTGGAAGTATCCATTTGAAGATGATAGAATGATAGGATAGTCCTGTAATGAGAGTAAAATAGAAAAAGAGCGAACCTTCGGGCATATTATTGCCATGATAATATACGGTGTATTGAATATGAATATTGTCAATTATAGTAACAAAATGATTTGATTCAGTTAACATATTGACTTTGATTTAACCAATCTTATTCTCCTCGGCAGATGTCACCTACCTCCAGAGGAATTTCGTAGTCGCTGCCTTTGTTCTTCGCCATCGTATCCCGTCGTTGCAGCTCGGCTCGTACGAGAAGAAAGTCAGGGCCGAACCGCTCTTCCGAAAACTGCACTTCTCAAAATAATATATCCAGGTTGTTGTTTGGGAGGGAGTTACCTGTCTTACTGTGTTGCTATAATGGAGATCCCGAAATGTATATTTTTCTTGCAACAACTTTTACTTGAATCCTTTCAGCCTCTTGACGGGAACGGTAAGCAATTATTTTGTTGTTTTGCTAATATAACGATAGCCAAGTACCTGTATTACTGAGCAATTATCTTTGCGAACTATTTAGCTTATAAAAAGCAGAGCTGTTGTCTGTTGGCCTTCTTAATCCTCTATAAATATTAGATAGGACCGATTGGTCCATGAGCTATTACACATAATAGAATTCTAATGCACTCTCCTTGTTGTTTGCATTTTGTATTGTGTGCCGTCTATGAGAAACACATATAGATGGGCGTTTGCATAGTCCAAAGTTCGTTGGTCCAAGTCTACAAGACTCCCTTGTTTATACCTTGAGATTTAACAGTAGCCCGGTTTTCTTATGTCTCTTAGAATTAGGTGTTGAATCATGATAGATCTCGGGAATTCGATAGAATAAGCAATTGCCCAATGAATTCTAGGAGAGTTTTATACAACTGTTAAACTCGTTTGGAGATTTTTGAATCAATAAACGAAAATAGTTATTAAGATTCACATTGAGTTTCATAACAGCTTTGTTCTCTTGTTGTATCTATAATGAAAAGAAATTAGTCTGGGAACCTGTCCCGAGATAGTCACACCATTTCATCGATAACATAGTAGGACAGCTTTAATAGTCACTGACAAAGAGGTTTTCAGCCGGACCCTATAGCCGTCGGATTTAGCTCCCAGAGCCCCCGAAACAGAAATGAGAAACAGAAAATGAGAGAGAGAGAGAAAAAAAAAAAATCGTTACAAATAAGTACTAGCAATGGCACCATTCAAACTTGTGTCTGGACTAGTTCATACAATACCTTTGACTCCCTGAAAATGAGAAAGGATGATTGAATTTTTTTCTTTACAGGGACTGCAAATTAGACTATCCACAAACCTGGTCTAAGCTATAGTGGTTATGAGGTTTCTGGGGATGCTTATAAAGTCCCCATAAAATCCCGGGACCAACTCCTGCTCTCTCTCTCATGGGACTGAACTGAACCAGTATTTATCCCTCTTTAGGCACATATGAATAAAGTGATGAAATATGTATTACTGATTTTATATGAACTGTTTTCAACAATTACATAATCTCGAAGTTGAATTACCGAAATTGAATGGATCTAATTACAGGCGTGCTGCCATCAGAGCCACCCATACATGTGCATGGATGACTCTGGTGTCTAAAGCGCAATGAGCTAGCAGGGCCACCATTACCATGATTACTTAATTTGTTGGGAAATGGTTTGGGCCATGCTGCCCTCCCTTGGAGATCACATCTTTTTTCATAAGAGCTACCGTTCGGTCATCGAACTTTTGCTATGGTGATATTTGCTCCGGGCTACATCTCGTCAAAGATATACATGCGGGTTACACAGAGAACACCCCTGGTTAAAAATTTTCAACCAAATTATTTTCCGCGTATAATCGCATTACTTCACCAGGAATTAAAGAAGATGCACTTGGAATAACCAGGCAATGGGGTAAAAATTACCAGATTTATGTTTTCTACCGGTCAACCCGGAAGTTTGGTAAAGTTTAACACTTTTTCTGTTACAATTTGATATTTTTTTTTTCAGTGTAAGGGCTTGGGTTGTGATTGGATTATGGATGTAGATTAAGTCTATAGCATTAGGTGTAGCAAGCAATTGTAACTCGTGTGAAATTGACGGAGTAGCAATATTATATACCCATCACATTAGAGTTGTTTCTATTGTTTATACTATACAGTGATTTCTATAGACAATACAATTAGGTATTTCTTGAAAGTCATTGAGATCGTGTTATTTTTCGAAATGAATAATGTATAGCTTATAAAACAACGACTCGGTTCGTCTACCTATTAAAGTTAAGTAGTCACGATGGTTTGAAAACATACACACGCAGACACTGTCACATAAACTTCACAGTGTAACTGCATATTTCAGTGTAATTGTGATTGACTTTGTTATTCTACTTGTGACTCGCTGTTTGACCACCAAAAGATGAATAAAAAAGAGTATGGATTTAAAGGTTGAAACACTTTATTAAGCAAAGATTTATACCAAATAAATTTGTAAAATCAAAAGGTTTGGGATCAGGTGGGTATGCTCTTTTACAATTACCAAGCCCCGCAGGGTATTCAGATTTTATTGACTGATTTCAACCATATTAACATAATACACTGTAGTGCATAACACAAAATAAATACAATAACAATAATATAACAATAATATAACAATGATGTTTTTCCATAGATATGGGCACATAATTAAAAATCAATAAGTAAGGTATATGATGCACAAATATTGACCTAAGTGATGTTGAAAACAGTTGGACATGTTTAAAAGCAAAGCTTGTATATTACTTGTTCAGAAACTTATATAACTTAATCACGATTGGGTCGTTTGATAAGTATTAATTTCATAACGCATTATTACGAGAATGGAAATACTGATAAGGGGGAATTGATAAGTGAGTTGAGGTAGAAGGACAATTGCCTCAACCCACAAGAAATGAAAGTGGAAACAGAAGATAATGAAGAGGAGGATGGAGGAAGGAGGAAAGTGAGGCATTGCTGAATATCAACGATATAATACAACTACAATTCAGTCAGTACAATAGTCAGAATGCGCGTTGTATAATTTATGTTCTCCTGTACCAGGCAAGCCAAAGAAATCAATTTCTATTTAGCAAAACCAGAGAATTTAAAAAGAAATATATGAATTTCATATTCTGGAGAATATGTATACACCTGTCATATATTTTCCATCATGTATGGGATTTTTTGTGATGAAGAGAAGCAATTTAGCTCTAGGATTAAAAATATCTTCCTGACTGGAACGGTTTCCAATTATTGTTCATGTACAACTCCATATCATTAAGAAAATGGCATCCCCCATGTAAAGCGTTAGCAGATGATACCGTGTGCTAGAATGTCTTGATTTGAACCCTTTTCTGATATTTTATTTGATTTATATTCTGGGGTTTATTCTCCTTTAACCAAGAAACAAAATTTCAAGCAAATGTATTCATGAAAAATGATAAAGTTTGGAAATCACTTTAAGACAGTGAATATTTATAATATTGCTCTTCAAACGAAACGCAAGAAATATATGGACACATTTCTAATGCGTATTTTCTCTGTCACATTTAAACTTTACGACAAGTGTGTTTAACGAGCTACGTCGCATTTACCTATTTCGAGATCAATACAGACAAACGAGCGTTATAATAATAATAACAATACTAATAGAGGGTTTTTGTATAGCGCTCATGTTTTTCAGACTTGACACTCCTGGCGCTTTAACAATTTACTATTTCCCGGCTTTAGCATTGCTGCTCAGTGGCGGATCTACGGGGGGGGGGGGTTTAGGGGTTTAAACCCCCCCCTTGGGCTGCCAAGTAAACATTTAATGTGCATAGGAAAACGCCATCATAATACTCAGCCCCTCAAACCCCCCCCCCCCCCCCCTTGGAAAAAAGCTAGATCCGTCCCTGCTGCTATTATATGGCACTCTAGCATTTCAAGAAATCAATTCCTGCCAGGTACCCATTTACCCCACCTGAGTTGAGTGTGGCAAATGTAGATTAATGTATTGCCACAGGACGTTATTGTAGTGGCAGAGATTCGATCCTCCTAACTTGGGGTTCACAGTCCGGAGACTTATCCACTAGACCACGACAAATGAAGGAGTATGAAATAAAATCGAATTTTAAGTAAATTATAAAGTCAAATCCACGTCTGCTCCTTTCAGTGGATACTTATTAGGCCTACTATGGAAATAAATCCCGGAAGAATTGTCGCCGGAGCATTATGTTGGAGCACTCATAAACGCAGTTTCCTTGGTGAAATACATGCAGGCCTTATGCAGACTGCCGCATAAGTTTATAGCTTTACACCACCCGTGAAGCAGGGGTCTGGATACGCTACTGACAATGACATACCTAATAATCGTCCTTTGGCATGACATTAGTCTACATTTTCCACACTCCACCCAGGTGAAGTAAATGGGTACCTCGGTAGGAATAAATTCCTTGAATGCCTGAGCGCTTTATCATGGTCGCTCGGCTAGAGCCGGGGTAATAATATGATTGGAGAGCCCTCAGGGAGAACAGTACATGTATATAATACTGATGAGGCTACCCTGGGTAAACAATACACATTATTACTATTATTATTATTATCAATGGTCTGAAGGAGAAGGTGGATAGGATGGAACAGATTTGGAACAACATCCAAACGCAAAATTGTCACCAGCAAGTATATGATATATCAATAATTAGCCAAACAAATGGAATGGGTAAAGATACATTTTATCAGCAATTAGCTACATGTAACTAACTTTGTAAATATATGTACGAATGAAAAGATATCTTCTAATCTCATCATGCCGCAGGTAGGACATTGTCATCTGTCTAGAAATTTGATATGTGTATTTAGCCAATGAAAGCGATTAATAGTACGTGTACATTATTGCGAATACCTATTTGTAATGCCTTACAGATTACGTTTTTATCAGAATTTGATTTAGAGAACTCCCAAATTCACTCTTTCAAGTATCCAAATACCTATTTAAATCGGCATGATACATACTGCATACATACACTCTAAATGAAAATTGGTTGGTTAAAATTACCCAGAATTGGGTAAAAAGGTTCATATGCATGTCTGTTGGATAAATTTGATTTAGAGAACTCCCAAAATCACTCTTTCAAGTATCCAAATATAAATCGGCATACCTACACTCTAAAATTGGTTGGTTAAAATTCTACCCAAAATTAGGTCCCCCCCAAAAAAAAAAAAAAGTTAACATGCATGTTTGTTGGGTAAAATGCATTTTTTTTTTTTTTGTACAAATTTTTTTACCCAACATTGGGGAAACTTACTAAACAAATATGCATGTTAACTTTTTTTACTCAATATTGGGTGAAAATTTTATCCAACCTATTTAAGATTGTAACAAAACTATTCCTATCAAAACTTTGATCCTGAAACATAATTTCTTCATACATGTACCTATCAAGTAACACTGTCTTCTGACGTAATTTAGTTGAATTCATAATCCAATAAAATGATATTGAAATAGAATATTTTGTATTTCTGTTTTTATTTCTTTATCTTATATTGATTACTCGTTAAGATTCGTGACTGTTTTTTTTTCTTCAATTATATATTCAAACATTTTATTGGTATTATAATTTATCAACTATCTGTAATTTATATATCGTACATGCAAATAAATCACATTTTCATCAACATATTCATCAACATTTTGAACCTGTATTTCTTAGATTGTTCAGGTGCAAAGGCATAAGGAATTGTGTACGAATTTTGAACTTTGCATCGTAATAGTACAGGCAATGATTGTAGACTTTAAATACTGAGGCCCGTATTCTCGAAAGTGGCCTAAGTTGAGCCTGGCTTAACTTAGGCCGCTGATTTATGAGAGGCCATTTGTCAACCCCGTATAAATTTATTTATTTATTTATGTAACAAAAAAGAAAAAGAAACAAAACTCTTTCCTGGCATGAAATTAGCATCAGAAATCGATTCCATCATGAGGTTTTTGTATTTGCATTTAGTTTCAGAACTAGAGGGAGTCCATGGTGTTTTTCGTAGGATTAAAAGAAGGTGAGATTTGGCTCTCCATAATTCAGTGGCCTATATTTACTACACACTCAGGCGGGGGCTTAAAGTTAGACACCTTTCGAGAATATGGGCCTGAATCATTTTCGTACAAATATAAATATATAAATGAACTGCATCCATAACAATAGCCATTGATACTTCTGAAGCGCACTTTCTAACGCCAACGTCTTTCAAGGAAGAATCAGTGGCGTATCTGGGGGGCGTTTCATAAAAGGACTTGTCAGATATTTTATCCGACAAATTTGCTCTCAGCCAATCGGATGCAAGGATTTCAGTAGCTTATAACAGTTGTCGGATAAAATATCCGACAACTTCCTTTCATGAAACGCTCCCCTGAGCCAATGTTGATCCAGCTAGAAAATCATTTTCCGGGGAGCGTTTCATCAAGCGTTTTGTCAGTGATTTTTATCCGACAACTGAAATCAAGCTACTGAAATCCTTGCATCTGATTGGCTGAGAGCAAATTTGTCGGTAAAAATCACTGACAAAACGCTTGATGAAACGCTCCCTGACCTTAGTTTGCGTCGGGAGGGGGGGGGGGCAGATGGACGTATGTTCCTTCAATCCATCTGTTCATAATTTGTAAACTATGATTTTGATTCACTTTTATTATGTATATTTCTTGTAGTGTTGTAAAATACGGAACAGAGAATTTATATCTCTTTGCGAGTGAGCATTTCGATTTAATTCACAGTTTTGGGGGAGATTCGTTCGTCATGCCGCGTAAGCTATTTATTTGTGGATATTTCAGAATAGATTTCAATGCACAATACAAAAATGCGGAGGTCGAATTTGTTCTTTAGGGTTAATAGGTGCCACCAATATGCCCTCATCATCATTTTGAAAGGAGACGTCAAAACCAATGCGATCGAAATAGAAAATTTCCGAGAAATTATCAATAATTTATGACGTTTTAGGACAATTAAGTTATAATTCAAATTGAAAATATCTGTCATAGTGTCCGAAAAGTCACAAATCGTTTTGTTTTTTAAATTATAGTTGAATCTGTCGGGAGGGGGGGGGGGACAAGTTGCCGCATTGTCCCCCTTCAAATACGATAGCCTAGTGCTGAAGGTGCTTCAATTATATTAGTTTTAACAAATAGAACTTGGAATAATACAGGCGATTCAGTGCAGAGTGTCCCAAACGACATAATATCAATATACATGTACTTTATCCACGAATTAAAAATCTTTTGATATCACCATGTTTATAGGTGGTGATACCCAGGGGCGGATCCAGGATTTTGTATAAGGGGGGGGGGGAGGCACACAAATGCAGGTTTGTCATTTTTTTTAGACTGCTTGGAGGGAGACTCGTATTTTTTTGGTCTTGCAAACTCTCGAAAAGTCGCTCAGTAAGGGGGAGGGGTTATGGTGGTCCAGTTCCCCTCCATAATTCTCTGACAAGCAAAAAAAAAGAAAAAAGTTTTTCGTTCTAAAAGGGGGGGGGCGGGGCACAGTGCATACTTTACTTCCAAAGGGGGAGGGGGCACGGGCCGGCTGTGCCCCCCCCTACCCCCTAAATCCGTCACTGGTGATACCAGAAAGCACAATTAATCAATGGTCGTATCGAGAGATTCTTCAGTTTTGGATGAAATATGTGGAAAAAAGACATATGTCGTAAAGGACACACTCATTTTGCACGGCGGAATCGCCCACATGTACACAACAATCAGCAACTCTGTTTACATGCATAGACTTGATAGAAGCTGCTTTAGTGTGCTTTGGAAAGTTCCTAGACCTGTAGACTACTTTTATAAACATGATAAATGTTTCTGAAGTTGTTCCACAGAAGTGGGTGCGACATGTCTAAAAGCTCTATTATCATTGTTGTTATTATAGTAAAAGGTCTTATATGCGTCGCAAAGCCAATGTTTTAGTATATCTATGTGATACATACTTGGGTAAACCGTCCTCACTGCTCGAGATACATGTCTTGATTTTAGCATCGACTTCAGCCCGTGCGACACAGACTTGATCCATTTTCGCGTTAAAAAAACGCGAGCCACTCAGATGCGAAGATCGTATTCCCCAAGATGATGTTGTTCGAGCTCTCCAGGTTGATAAGCGTGAACGGACCCTTTATATTCTTTAAATCGAACCAGGAAATTTGGCTTGGCTGATTTTTGGTCATAAACAATCGTTGGCCTTCAAGAAAACACAATCAAATAACAGTATTATATATGAATAACACAATATGCCTCACAAGTCCCTCTGATTCGACATTGGCGGAGACGTCGCGGCGACTCCGGAGACAAAAAAAAAAAAAAAAAAAAAAAATGGCTTGCGCTCTCACCAAGGCGACGTCTCCAGACAAGGTGACAACCAATTCGCCCGGCAGTCTTCGAGACGTCTTCTCAGTTGCGGCGACGTCTCCGCCAATGTCTATATATATACCTAGATCTAGTCACGTGGTCTCTAAAGTGGATCAAGCAACGTCAAGTAGTGTCGCAGAGACGTCGCCGCATCGTCGCCGCAACGTCCCCCCAGTCTCCTTGGTCTCCAGCAGGTCTCGAAGACATCGCGGAGACGTCTCCCAGGCACGGACAAAATTAGTCTCCGCGACGTCGCCGCAACTGATGGAGACGTCGCGGAGACGTCTCCGACACCTGCTGGAGGCTTGGAAAAGTCTCCCCCCCAAACAGGTTTGAACTTTCCGCTACTCCCCGGAGACCCGGCTAGTCCAGGAGACTCGAGTCGCCACCAGGTCGCCACCTAGTCTGCAGGCCAATGAGATAGGCCCTTAGATAAAGGTGAGACACTAAATTCCACCATTAAATCATGTTAAAGTCACGTTCAAATATACTGCGGGAAACCGCCAAAGGGGGGGGGGGGGGGGGTAAGCATCCTGCACTTCATATTTTTGTATTTTATAACACACAATAGAGGTAAGTGAGTATGCGTAACTGCCTTTATTGCATCCTGCATCCCCCACATTTATTCAATACACAAAGAAGTTGTTTTTGCTTGTTTGGGTTTTTTTGCGGCGGTTTACCTCGGCATATGTGAACGTGCCTTTAATATAGGATTTCCATTCCATTTTAACACTTTTTTCAATCAATTTCATACTGTTTTCATTCTATTTCGTCCAGAAACTTCGTGATCTTGCACATCTCACGGTAAATTTCGTCTTTGGTCATTCATTTTCGAACTTTGTCTAATCAATTTCATCATTTTGTCGAAGTCAGATTAATTTCGTCATCCCCGGCTGCCAGCGTACGATTGCATGAATCAATTTTGTCATTTTGCAATCTATTTCGTCATAGCGTCATTCAAATTCGTCACTCGTTCGTTTGCTTAATGGATAAATTTTATTCCATTTATTGTCTTGCAATTTGACAAAAACATTCAGGAAAAAATACACATGCAAATTAAAGGCGTGTATTTACTTTTTCATATACCTTATTCAATAGATGAGAATCATACATGAATTACGAACAAAAAAAGTGTGTTTTGTCCTTTGGAGACTTTTAGTTCATTATTAGCGAGCTTTCGATTTCTGCTCCGAACGACTTCTGCGACGAGTCGCCAGAGCGTGGAGACGTCGCACAGGCCAAGTCCGTTCTCTTCGCGTTATACGCTTTCGATCTCTCACGACGGTGTGGGTCGCACTTTCATCCATATTTGGAGCTTGTATGACGTCATATATATGAACGTTCGTGCTGAATCTAGGACGACGGCAAAACTAGGGTGCACGCGTCCTCGATTCGGCTAGTGGACGAGGGAGACGACGTGACGCATGCGCAGAGCTTCGAAATGTGGTTCGATCGTACCAGTCGACTATGTCGACGTGCAAATCGAAAGCTCGCTATTAAACTGTCTTGTCTATCCGACGAATTTGAATGAAACTCTTGATATTGACTGCACAAAGGCGAATTCGATCATTACATTCTGCAGCGGATCGTCAGGGGAGACGAATGTGAATGAAATCTGACAAAACTAAATTAACAAGTGTTGAAACTGATTGACCTCTGACCGAAATGAATGACAAATGACGAAATTAATTTTGGCATTTGCACATTCCAGGGTTCTCAGGACGAGACATTTGGTCTTCTTCAAGGACACACTGTATTTTGACTTAGCAAGCACGAATCTAAGACTTTCCTCATATGATGACAAGTGGCGGTCTATGATATACCCACCATTTTTTGCTAATATCAAAGGTAATTTGGCATTGAAGTATATCGGGCACGATATGGAATTTATTTTGACAACCACACTGCCCGAATACAGAGAGTTGAAGACAAAACAGTCGAGAGGGAAAAGGTGCACTTGCCAGCCTACCCACCCACACCTCCGTCTATACACTCAAAATAAAGATTTTAATGCATGAGGGGAAGAAGGGCCCAACTGTCCCCTCCCCCCCCCCCCGAAAAAAAATAAATGAAGGAAAAACTAATATTTTAATAAGTTAAAGAGTCAGAATAGTAAAGTATTTTCGTAGATTAATGGTTCCCTTAGGCAGTTAAGTTCAAGATTGTCGTCCACTGTCACTTCCGGGTTCTCGCTTCTGTCGACGATCGACAAAAGATATAGCCTTTGAAATAATCCAGCAGCCATGGGTTTCATAATGCACAGGGCAAAGAGTTAATAACTCAAAAACTGTTTTGATGGATTTGGGCCCTTCTTTTTCATGTATCCAATTAACCCATTTGGTACAGGAGCCGGGTGCTTCCTGTAGTAAGTTTGTGGGAATAAGAGAATCCAGTAGTCAAAGGGTTTATGAATCACCTTCTTCATCTATGGTTAAGTCCCTGTATGAGTCTCCATAATCGTTTTCTATTATCTTTGTTGTATCTCCGTTGTCGAGATGAACTCGATACATTCCATGAAAAATGTCGTAGGAGTAGAAATATCTGCAGAGGGTTGAACGATTTTGAAAGTATTTTATAAAACAGATTTTAATTTGTGATCAACGCAGAAATTATTTTCAGTATGTGAAATACAATATAGCCTTCTTAAGCAATACGGATATGCTTCGCATATTTTTGTGTATTTCAAATTAAATGGGTTTTATATTTATCTATCTTTGATATCAGTGGGAGATCTACAGGCATACAAAATGGTGTAGACACGATTTTCGAAGATTAGCAAAGACTAAAAAAAATAATGATTGACGTCCTATTTTATGAAACAAAATGTAGAACGAAGTACTGTGACGTGATTTATCAAATAGTATGTCGGTAGTGGTGTGTTCAATATGAATTAATATTGAAGTTGTAGAACTTAAGTCTAGTTGTCATAAACTTTGTAGAAAGGGGAAAGGAGAGGAGAATATTCCTCAGCTATTTGAAGGAGTGAGGTAGCCAGGATAATTTTCAATTCAGTTCAATTCATATCTTTAAAAAAAAGTATAAAACAATACATGTATACAATAAGAAATAAACAACGTAACAATATTTTGTGCGAAATAGATTAGAAAGTGTAAATTAAAGAAGAGGACCAGAGACGATATACTAAGAGATGTTTAAGAAAATCTGAGGAAAAATTCAGGAAAAATGGAAAAATAGAAGCAGTGGCCGGTATTCTTAAAATCATACTAACTTTAGACTAGGTTTAAGTGGGCAGATTTAGTCCACCGATTTATGAAGGACCAACTGTCAACCTTTTAAATTCATATAATTACCATATTTTTGTAACTGAATGAACCAAGAGCAATCATGCCAACATGACCTCTATTCCTCATTTTGATTTAACGACTTATGGATTAATTTTTAACCATTCATTTTATTGAAGAGTTACAGCGATCCGTGCAGAATAAAGAGTTTGGCACTCGGCACTCCATAAATTAGTGTACTAAGTTAAACCAGGTGTACCTTAAGCCTGGCTAACGCAAGGCGTCAATACCCGCGCTAATAGAGCCTGCGAAGGTCATTAACCCAGACGCCAGTTATTAAAAGCATTGTTTGCACTGTTTATTGTGCAATCACTTTTTAAAAGGATATCACTCTTTCACGACACGCAAAAGACCGTACAAATCACGGACGGGATCCTAAGTCTGGGGGGCGTTTCATGAAAGGACTTGTCAGATTTTTATCCGACAAATTTGCTCTCAGCCAATCCGATGCAAGGATTTCAGTAGCTTGTAACAGTTGTCGGATAAAATATCCGACAAATTTCTTTCATGAAACGCTCCCCAGGAAATGACGCCTCGTGAGAGCAGGGCTTTATGCCACCTTTATGAATATGAGCCATTGAAATTAAATTAGGAAGTTGAGCCATTACCTTCGTTTCTGATCAATGACACAGCTATATGAATCCCGGACTCCAGATGATGTAAATGTACCAGAAACGGTTCCTAGCAATAACCCTTCACCCACCGCTCGTCGCTTATGTCCATTTGCGTATGTATTCCAGTACAGTTGTTGCTCCTTGATGTCCAAGGCCAAGCAATCCTTTAGAGCTGTATAATAATAATGATGACGATGATGATGGTGATGATAGTATTAATGATAATGATAATGATGATAATAATAATAATAATAATAATAATAATAATAATAACGATAATGATCATGATAATAATAATAATAATAATAATATAATAATAATAATTATAATTATAATAATTACAATAATAATAATAATAATAATAATAATAATACTAATAATAATAACAATAATGATAATAATAATAATAACATTAATAATAATAATAATAATAATAATTATAATAATAATATTAATACGTCGTGTTCACCCAGGATGGCATCATCAGTACCAATAATGATCTCCCTGGGGGCCCTGCAATCATAATAACCCCGGCTCTATAACCAATAAGGCGCTCGAGTATTTAAGGAACTGTTCCTACCGGGTACCCAATTACTTCACATTGGTGAAAAGTGGGAAATGTACATTAATGTCTTGCCAAAGGACACTCGTTACAAAGCTTCAAAGTCCGGTGACTTATTCACCAGACCACGACACCTCCACATAAGGATACTGACAAGATGAAGACTAAGTCGATTTAATCACAATTTCACCTGCAATCAGTGAAATAAAAGGGAAAGATGGGGCGGGTTGCAACAATATTTTTCGACACCCCCCCCCCCCCCCCCAAACAAAAAAAAAATCTGAATTTCAACAGCTCGCGCAATAATCAATTTTGAAGTAGACAAAACTACATTTGATAAGCAATATGGCTAACCAATCTGAATAAGCTTCAATATTTTTTTGTTCTTCAAATGAATCGTGTCCTATACTGACCTCAGTTTATTGGGCAGGAAACCTCTAAAAACTAAAGTGATAAATTACCATTAAAAAGACCGATACCGTTTCAGAATGCTAGATTGACACTTCTAACATGTTGCATCCAATACTATAAAGGTCATGTAGCATGCTTAAGTTTAATTTGCCCTTTTGAAAATAAGTCACGCCCCGGTGCTTTTCAATGGTGATTTAACAATTTAGATTTCAGAATTAAGGGAGGTTGTTTATTGTCTTTGAATTTGTCGTGTTAATTTATAATTTATGACATGGTTAATAGCGACGTTGATTGTTGTCAAATCCATTTGATAACTATCTAATAATGATTCGCTGGTTTCCTTTTTCAGGCCATATATCCTCAATTACCAAGTCCATTGGATAGGAATTGAAACCGTTGATCCCCTGATTGTTGACCTCTTTCAGGATATATCCTTGCTTTGTAAAAAATCGGGCAAAATGAATTATCATTCAAACAATCAGTGTGAATTACTTTTTTGAGAAATGATTAACAATATATGTTTGCTTAAACTATATTCTAGTCAATTTTCTTAAGTACTTGGAATGTTGTTGTACTTCCGTAGGAGCAGAATATATATTTTCAATCTCTCTTTTTTTATAGCTAAAATAATTTGTAATTCTGGGAAATTTTGTAATAGAATCTCAGCAGTTGGCATCATACCATGTATATATATATAGCTTCTAATACATTTCGGGTAAAGATTTAATGCATAAGTACCCACATTGTTGACCGAACGAAAACGGGACATTGCCCAAATGACGTGGGCAAAGTTGCCCAAATAAGAAACATTCCTCCAAAGGATTGTTCGGTAAAACGAATTAGAATACCAGCGTTAAAAAAATGAATGCTAACCAGTTGGGCATAAAACTACTCATTTTTTTTTCTTTAGGTAGGTATCAAAATTGTATTACTGCTGCGGGATACTTTTATTCATAAAAACACTTTATCTCTCAAACGAGTATCATACCTTCATCTTCATCAGAAATGACTGTCCAATTCATTGTACCAATCTTATGCATCCTAATGTCAAATTTCATTTCTGGTCGTCTATTTCCCCAGTTTCCTGTAACGAGATTCATCCAGTAGAGTGTATCAGCTTTGTCGTCAAAGATCATTGTTCCAATTCGGGTAGAGTCGCCGAAGTCTACTAAACTCGAGAAGACAAAATCTCTCATATTTGCAAACCAAATACCGGTTTTCTGTGGATTCACAATGAGCGGTTGCACAGAAATATCTGGGAGAAGCAAGCAAAACAGATGGAATTTATTTATTTATCTATTTTTTAAATTTTATATATAAAAAAAACAGGGAAATTCATTCCGTGAAATCTTGCCTTCCATGACACTGCATGAAGACCTGAACATTGATACACAACAAACATACACAAGAAAGACAAAAAAAAAACAGACAAGTAACAGTTTACAAATGCTAAAAAGCAGTAACAGCAACAACATTTAAACTGAATGTGTATACAATGACAGTTAAACAAGGAGACAATGATTTGTTGCCCTATTTTGCCTAATAGTCAATATAAATCCAAATATAGTTAGGCGAACTTGACTACCAAAAGGTGACGAATACCAAGAATACTTTGCATTTTCAGTTCTGAAAAGAACCTTTTACAGCTGAATAAAAATAGATTATGCTACTCACTACATTCTGCCCCATCAAACCCAAGATCGCAATGGCACCTGTAGGCTAGCGTATGACCAAGAGAAACTTTGCATGTCCCTCCGTTGTGACAGGGGCTTTCTGAGCAAGGACTGTACCCTGTGAATGAGGTACACAGAATAGTTTTCATTATCAAAGAGGCAATCGGACGATTGATTTGGAAAATTAAATCTCTTCATATGAATTTTAGATTATGTGGGTATGATCTGAAGTACACACACACACACACGCGCACACTTGTGCGTGAGAGCACACCCACGCATATTCAAACATACACAACAAGCACACACTCTCTCCCACCCAAGTCAGATAAATCAATGTCGGCTTGTTTCGATAAATGATTTAAACATTCGCATCAATCGTTCCGACTACTGTCTTTACCGGCATGAGGTGCCTCGCAGATGATTATCTCAGGAATCGCTCTTGATGATTCATTGAAGACCACACCCTTGACAGTTCCACTGATGACCGAGCCATCGGGTAGCAATGAATAAGGACAAGTGCTTTTTCCAGGACACTTCCATACTTCCCCATTTATACCTAGGATGACGGGTGGAAAAACTTTATAACAATATTCTGTGTCCACTGGTAACGAGTTACATAATTTTACTTTCAAATTCCCCCAAATGAATGTCTTAGGCCCGTTACACACTAAAAATCATTTGCATGGCGTATAGTAAATAGGTGACTGGTGTGGCCTTTAACCCGTTATGTGTGAGTTGTATTATTTAAAAGGTGAATGCAAAATGAAAAGTGAAAACACTGTTTTAAATAAATGGTGTATGAATTAATTGCCTTCACGAGTTCGATTATTAGCGAGGGTAATAATGCAAGAAAAGATGACTCGTGTTCAACAGGCATCGGAATAAGTATACTTCAAACCCTCTTGTGGTTTTCTCCATCACTTCGCAAACGCCCTAATGATTGCAACAAATTCTATGATAGAAAAACGATATTCGTATTATTCTCTCTCTTAAAGTCGATAATAATTTTGGTTAATTTTTGTGAAAGCAAGGAAACGTGTAAGTAGAGTTACTGTCCACTCACATTTCATTGGAATGAAATGACGCACTTTTTTAAGAAGAAAAAATTATATTGGATTTACTTTCCGTTTTCAAGATTCTTACTACGTCGTTTTACATAACCCTGGCCGGGTACACGTGTTCACTATATTTAGGAAGGTCTTGTATTTTTCCAGAATTTCAAAATAATTCCCCTATTTTCTAGACAACGCAAAACTAAGGGGAAAGGAGGTTGTAAATTAACTAGCATATTTAGGGAGGATCTTTGTTTATGAAGCCTATCTTGTGTTTTAAAGAGGTTCATATGTGCTAGCACTGGGAGAATGTCACTCGCAAAAAAGTTTTAACACTAGCTCTCTATCGATGATCTCATACCCCAAAACATCCATGAATTTTTATCATGTATTTTTCGGTGTATTTTAAATCATTGCTATCGTTTTGGACATAGCGGAACGTTGAAATTGCCTTTCGCGAAATGGTGGTAGGTGGCCTGAAACATTATAACCGTTTAGTAAAATTTACGAGTACCTATTATTGATGTCTTTCAGGTATAGTAATAGTTTATTATATTTTTTTACAAATAAATATATAGATCTCGGTGACATTTGGCATCCGTGCCAAATAAATGACCCTAAATTCTCGCAATTTCTGATCCAGATACATCTCTGCACACATTTTAAATGGGGACAGATGGACATACAGACAACCAACAACAGTGTACTTTTATTTGAGAACGTATAACGTATTCTCGCCCTCATCCCACTCATCCCACTACGTGGTTATGATATAAATATTATCTAAACCAATAAGATCATGGTGAAAACACATCATTACTGCCCCTACTGCAGTACTAACGAGAAAAGAAATGCAGATTTCCTTTCTCAACACACAGAGGACAGCACATTGACAGCTCATTTAGCTTTTAGCAGAACAATACCACTGAATGCAGAATTTGATGTTTTAAATTCCCTTTAGTTTCCTTAATTTATGGTTTAGCTGGGGAGCGTTTCATCAAGCGTTTTGTCAGTGATTTTTACCGACAACTGTGATAAGCTACTGAAATCTTCGCATCTGATTGGCTGAGAGCAAATTTGTCGGTAAAAATCACTGACAAAATGCTTGATGAAACGCTCCCTTGGTCACCAAAGAAGAGGGACTTTCCTAGGCAACGTTCTGGTAAGTGAGATTCTAGTTTTCGTCCTCGCAATCTCGTATTTTTGATGTCCTATTGCCACAGATTATTTTTGAAGCAGTGTAGTAGGGCCTATGTCTTTTGACCAGCTGCTGGTCCTAAACGACCTACGAGTGACTTCATCCAACAGACGCAAACGAAATATTTTCCTGAAGTTCAACCCTAAGACTGGAAAATCAAATTAAAACAATTCATTTATCTTAGACATGGGCGGGACCTAGATTCAATGGCAAGGGTAGCTAGCTTCCACCACCTCAGGTCCCTATTAAAAATGCATTCATATCTTAAATCGGGATAAGTCTTACTCTTCAAACAAATTATATGCACTTGCCTTTTTCTAACAGCGCTAGGTACACCAACAGGCAGATTACAATCTATCATCAACAAACAGTTATATCAGAATCGTAAATCGTCAATTATTTGGTGCTTTATTTATAGCACTTTCTATTTCGATCCCTTTATTACTACATGTTGGAGCATTTGATGTTTCAGTTTCTAGCTTTTGTATCAACATTTTCTCAGAACGTCATTTTATACCAGTTATATTTCAAATTCTTTTAACCATAACCACCTCAGGTTAAAATAATCCTTATTCGGCCTCAAAGTGAAAGTAACATTTTAAGCTACTAGCTAGTGAAACTTAAATCTAATTTACAGGTGGTTTTGAAAAAATGACAATCAGGAATATAACGTCAAAATATAACAAATACAGTCCAAATTTCCTATAGCAGGGGGTTCGTAATTCCGAAAATGCAATAGAGCCCTGCATAACCTGTTGGAATTACGAATCTTGGGAAATATGAACCCTTTTTCATTTTCGGAATTATAAACCCTATTTCATTTTCGGAATAACGAAGGTCGGAGTAACGAACCTTCGGAAATATGAACCTTCGAAATTATGAACCTTAGTAGAAACGACATGTAACCCTTTATAGGGAGGTGGGCCCTTACACAGGTTTAAATGTATAAGCTTAATATAAACTTAATATAAACATGATAAAAGCATTTTAAAGTAGAATATTACGTATTTTGCTAAAAACGACATGTAACCCTTTATAGGGAGGTGGGCCCTTACACAGGTTTGAATGTATAAGCTTAATATAAGCTTAATATAAACATGATAAAAGCATTTTAAAATAGAATATTACGTATTTTGCTATTTGTCTACATATTTAAAGTCGAGTTAATATGAAAAATTTGCTTTTAGGGCGCGTATCGAAAAAAATGCCCCTGCTTTACGTTTTATCATGTAGCCAAATTTTGTTAACTTATCTTTGATGACTTTTACTGTTATATGGTGTGTACCTCTCTGCTTAATTGAAAATTTCCTTGTCTCTCTCATGACTCATTTTTAGTTTATATCATATTAATAGCTTTTCTCTGAACTTCATTTTTCGGCTCCACATGATGATGGATACACGTTGTAACCAGCAGAAAATGAGAATTTAATAATACAATCATGATGATGATGATGATGGTGATGATGATAATAATAATGATTAAAAAAATACTAATAGTAATTATAGTAATCAATAAGAATAATCAATTGGTAATAATATTAATGAAAATAATGGTATTAATAATGATAATAATACGGAAAATATTATGTTCTTAATAACGCGGGGTAGCCTCATCAGTATCTTCCGGAGGGCCTTGCAATAACCATTACCATGATTACCCTATAATTGCCAGGAACCCATTTAATACACCTGGGTTGAGAGAGTCAAATAAAATTATAGCATCGCCAATTTTTGGCAAATTATGATAATTGAGCTCATACTTATTTTTATATCACTGACGAGAATGGACGCACTTTTAAGATCGCTGCGTTGACCCGTTTTTAATCTTAAAATATCACCTTTTTACTTGGACATCTTGTTTGCTTTTTATGATTATCTTGCCTATTAAATGCTTATCGTCGAAAATCGCACCGTTTTGATGTCATATTTTTTATTGGAAGGGAGAATTTTAAAGATTGTATATTCATCCTCCGTCTGTGATTTTTTGACAACGTCATGGCTATAGCCTACAACGTGTACCGCTATTACATGTCGCATGGTACAAATCTACCGCGGGGATTCCAATAATGCAAGGAAAATCCAGCATGGAGAAGTATGACTCGTTTGTGTATACAATACCACATGTCGTATCATTGTGCAACTCACACAGAACATGCAAAAGGACTGCAAACTACAGTTGTCATTTCTAAGCTACCGAAAGGTTTATATTAAAGGAGTCTTTATCGCCAAACAGACCAAACAATCTCAATAGTCGAGACACCTGACCTGACCGAGAAAGGCAGTGAGTTAGCATGGTACTGGTGATGGTGGAAATCAAAATTAAAGCACCTTTACCAACAAGACAACCAAGACAGATCCATCAATGGAAAAAGATGGACGAGGGCAAACTTCAAGCAGATGCTGAAAGATTCTGTGAAAACTTCCTGAACTCACACCCCAGTAGTAAAGCAGTTGAAGAAAATTGGTGCACCTTCAGAGATAAGATGCATGATCTGATCAACCAACATGTACCTTCAAAAGTAATATCCGGTAAACAACATGTTCCCAGGCTAACATCTAAACTCCAGAGGCTCTGTCGTAAGAAGGAGAGATATTATTCGAAAGCAAAGAAGCTCGGAGGACAAGACAGATGGGACTAATACAAGCAAATTAAGAGAGTAGTCAAGAAGAAATTCAGAAATACGCAACGAGCATACATATCTGACCTCTCTGAAGCAGGCAATAAGCAGTTCTGGAAATACATTAAAACTAGACGAAAGGACAATGTAGGGATCCGGAGTCTTATGTCTGGAAACCAAACCATCACTGATGACCAAGGGGAACGAGGACGTACTGGCTGAACAATTCCAGAGCGTCTTTTCTAAGGACAACAGCCAGACACCCAATCTACCACCATGTAATTACCCAGAGATGTCAGAGACTGACATTACATTTCGTAACATCATGAAGTTGATGAATAAATATAAGATATCTCAGAGGCTGCAGGTCCGGATAACATACCAAACCGTGTCCTTAAACTCGCAGCCGCACAACTAGCCCCTGTCCTGCAATTTATCTTCAAGCAACCATACGATCAAGGGCACCTCCCTGAAGATTGGCGTAAAGCTAGCATCTCTGCTATCTACAAGAAGAGCGCCAAGAGTGAACCAGCCAATTATCGCCCTATATCCTTAACCAGTGTATGCTGTAAACTGATGGAACATATCGTCCCTCTTTTCACGAAGTGACGGTAATGAGGAAAAACGCATATTTTTTCAATTTTGAATTTTTTGCATTTTTGGACATCATTCACTAACATCTTGAACCTCACAAAGTTTCATATCATAATAATGTTTAATCATGTAACTATGGTGATAACGTCAGCAACAAAATACCTAGTAAAGGGATTTTCTGTTTTCACGAAGTGACGGCTTACAGCCGTCCCGTATGTTTTACGTACGTGGCTGAGATCCGTCACTTCGTAAAAACAAAGAAGAGCGCGTACTTGAATTGGCTTTGTGTTTTCATGAAATGACGGTTAAAAGCGGTGTGATCAAGTCCCATATGTTTAACACGCGCTCGGCTGAGATTTGTCACTTTGTGAAAATCCGTCACTTGGCGTCCTTGAATTTTGTGTTTTCACGAAATGATGGTTATGTTTACAGCTCATTTTTCCCCCAAATATAAACAACAGGCAAATGATTAAACATAGAACTAAACACTGAAATAAGATCTATCCCAGCATATAAAATTCATTCACCCTTCATACATTAAAGAGGTTGAGATTATGCTTAAAAACTCTGAAAGCGATTTATTCAAGTTAACTTTCTTTTACTTGCGCGCTCATCCGTCACTTCGTGAAAACAGTAACGATATATTGGACAGCCAAGTGATGAAACATCTTGCTACAAACCTAATTATTACTGATTATCAGCATGCTTTTAGACGGGGTAGATCATGTGATACGCGATTAGTTGCTACCATCCACGATCTTGCCACAAACCACAATAACAAAGATACAACTGACATCGCCATCCTTAACGTTAGTAAAGCGTTTGATATCGTTCCACATCAGAAGCTGCTACAGAAGCTTCACATAATATAGCATCTGTAACAAGAACCTTGAGTGGATAAGATCCTTCCTGACGTGCCGCCACCAAAGGACAGTAGTCAAAGGTAAAACATCTGACTGGTTGCCCCCCCCCCCCCCAATTACAAGAACAATGCTCTACAACACTTCATTATTTAATAACAAGGAACCCGCCCTGTGAATGCTCATGAAACAATTCATGACAGGTGTAAGTATACATTATATTCTGTGTCGAAATAACATTAAAAATTGTTTTGAAAAGTCTCTCATTTTACGGAATTATTTTATGAACACCGTAAAAAAAATAATATTTCATCTGGAGTAGTCATAAAAAGATAATGACCTCGTTAAATGCATCTATGTACATGACATAAAATTCTTTCCGGTAGTGTTGCTGTAAACATTTTACGTAGCTGTTAAGATGTTTAAAGGGGAAATTCAACCTGCTAACTCGTCATTTGGATCCTATAAACTGGTCAAACCAGGAAAATGAATAAAACGGGATTGTTACAGTTTTAGGAATAATCCCACGTATGATAAGAAAACTACTGATTTCTTAATATACTCCGTCAAATAGTAATTGGCAATTCTCTCATTTCCCCTGCGAGAGGATCTTTTGAACTGAGAATTACCAAAAGTACCGTTCTTCAGGGAAAATGTATCGTAATTGTTCTTTTTAATAAAAATGGAAATCTGTATCATTATCAGTTAAAAAATAAAAAAATAAATAAGAGACCCAGAAGGGAAAGCACTGATCTGCCTATCCCGATCCATCACATCATCATTAAAACTTCTTCGTATTCATCTCATATGCTCCATCTTTTACTGATCTATTCAATCCGTTTTTCTTCCCCCTGATTCTTCTTGCAACCGGTAATGAGTCTGACAAATCAGAACAAAAGGTGACTTCACATCAGAAGATAGTTACATTCCAAAAGAAAAGAGAAACTCAGAAGAACAGAAGGATTTACACAGCTCTCGAAGCAAGCATGTTTTGCATGCTTATTACAACAGAATCTGGAAAGGATGCTTAAGAAAAAAGTATAAGAGGCTGAAAGAGGCTGATTAATAATTATTGTAACTCCTAAGAGTCATCATCAACTTTCCACTAAAAACGCCTGGTACGTATTTCATAATCATGTATTTAATATGATTCCACTTAATGGTCCGATTTTAAAGTATATATGGTATTCTATTATCTATTTGAAATATTTGTCATCATGCTTCATATGAAGCCGTTTATAAACACATTGCAAAAAGTCACACGAAGGCTTTTCTGACAACATCAAAAGCAACAGTTTGGGTTTGTGTAATATAGTTGTGACATGTTGGATTGCAATAAAAGGAAAAGTCACATGTTACATTGTTTTAGCTATCGATCATGTATAACACTTAGTAATCATGGTATTATACATGTAGTTAGAAAAGATAAGCCGATATAGCAGAATGAGCTTTCAATCCAACAACAAATTTTCCACTTTCTCTTTCACAGAAAATGATTGACGAACATCCAGCAACTAGCTGTGCGGAAAAATTGTTGTCGTTTAATATACGGAAGATATATATATATATATTGGTGATAAGAATTATTATCAGCTTTACGCAGAGCTCTGTTCTAGTTGAACCATGTTAGCAACTCTACAGAGAAGGTGAGCTGAGTTAACGCCTACATAGCTGGTGTATGCATTTTCTCATCATCCCCATCACCAGTTGTGTCACCATGCGGAATCTAAGAAAGCCGGCTTAATACGTAATAAAAGTGACTTGCTTTATTTATCATGTTTGAGATTTATCTTTGTGTATCTTTCCTACAATATCGCAAAAAGTTAAGTCATCGATAACGTCTTCTATACGTTAAGATTAGAATAAATTGCGTTCGGTTATATGAGTGAAGAATATAAATTAAAGTATTAATCATATTTCTTACCAATAGATCTAGCTCGCGTGTTGCTCAGTTTCTGATAATAATAAATTTACGTTCCCAGCCTTCATAAAAACTCACTTTTCGAACAAAAACGTTGAACACAGAAGACCATAGGTCCCAACCCCCTCCGTTATATATTTTGGCAAAAGTTATTTTGAGCCCTTGAGATACCCCCTCCCCCTAAAAAAACCCTCCAATTCAAACTTAGTAGGTTCTGTAAAACTTTTAGAAGGCGTATACATGTAGGCAAGACCTTGGCACGTGAAAGAGATTTTTCACACAAAATTTCATAGAAGATTAAAACCATGTTAATATGCGCATTTAACAATATGTTTACAATTCATTCTCTGGCCCCCGACTTCATAATTTTAATACTTCAGTCTCATCGCTGCGATGCAATGATTTCTACTACTAAATACCTTTATCCCAGTAGAGGAAACCTTTTTTTAACCCCGCGTTGAAATCATAAAAGACAGAGATAATTTTTTTTTCAATTTTAATCTGTTTGGCAACGCTCAGATTGATCAGACCCTCTTTAATGAATGATGGTATGGATTAACACTTTCTGTGCCATTGTGCCATTCGGCACAGGCTCTACACACAAATCCCATAGAAGAGTATATTACGTGGAAAAAAGGAGTTAAGGATGGTCTGTGACATTTTACATCCAGGAGGATTAGTGGTTGAGTAGTAGAGCAGTGGTCTCGTAACCGAATATCCCAGACTCAAAACCAAGTCGAGATGCTAGTACCTTTGATGAGCCATTAATCCTCAATAACCAAGTCCCCCGGATGGGACTTCAAGCCGTAAGTCCACTGGTTTCCTATCCTCAACCATACTTTGCTTTCTTACTTCCGGCCCATGAATTTTAGACCAGAAGGGGGTTGTAAGAATTCGGACCTACAAACCTATATATGGGTTCTAGGACACCTACCCCCTGGACAACCACCCCCCGGATAACCACCCCTAGGATAACCACCCTCTAGGACAACTACCCCCTAGGGCAACTACCCTCTAGCACGACTACCCCCCCCCCCGGGACAATTACCCTCTAGGATGATTACCCGCCCCCCCCCCCCCGACTAACTACCCCTAGGGTAACCACCCTCTAGGACAACTACCCCCGGACAACTACCCCCCCAGAAAACTACCCCTAGGACAACCACCCTCTAGGACAACTACCCCCCAGACAACTACCCTCTAGGACAACCACCCTCCAGGACAACCACCCTCTAGGACAACCACCCCCTAGGACAACTCTCCCCCCCCTCCAGTACCCCCGGAAAACTACCCCCGGACATCTACCCCCCCCCCCAGACAACTACCCCCTGACAACTACCCCCAGGACAGCTACCCCTCCAGACAGCTACCCTCTAGACAACAACCCCCCCCCCCCCGACAACTACCCCCCCCCCAGTCAACTACCCTCTAGGACAACCACCCTCCAGGACAACCACCCTGTAGGACAACCACCCCCTAGGACAACTACCCCCCCGACAAGTACCCCCGGACAAGTACCCCCCGGACATCTACCCCCCGGACATCTACCCCCACAGACAACTACCCCCCCCCCCCAGACAACCCTTCCAAACAACTATCCTCTAGGACAACCTGTCACAGCCGGTGAAAGCTAATCATTTGCTTGTTAGTCCAGAGTAACTGATTGAATACCAGACTCAAACAAAGTACAATGTGAGACATGCTTTAAGGGAATTAAGTTTAATTCCAGTGTTCAAAATTCATTCATATGCTTGAACAGGCTGTTTTACAATGTATTCACAGAATATATTATTCTTCACAAAAGATAATGAGCAATGTTTTGACTTTAAAGTTTTAGTTTCAAATATATGAAAATACAAGATACTTTTGGGTTTTAAAGTTTACGTGAAATTTGCTACTAAAGAATCATGTATCTTATAACCTTATATTGCAGTCAAATTATTAATGTGGTACTAATACACTTAGTGTTGGTTTAAAACAAGTGCATGAACAATGACATGTCAGAAAAAAAAATAATGAGGATTACAGTTTATAATTCCAGTGCATAAATATTCCAAAGTTCCTTCAGTCCATCAGACCTTGCACTTAAATTCTGGAATTTCTGAATTATACCTGGTTTCATAAATGTTCCGTCGACAACTTGACTTTAATGTTACATGGAACCTGAAATGCTGGAGAACCAAGTTGACATCAACACGGGGAACCTCTGAAGTTCACCCAAAACATGAACACTGCATGCAGACATCTATCTGCTAACTGAAGACACTCCACCCCAGACCGAATTGAAGAGAAGTTTACGCTGACTCTACCCTTGCGTCTAATCTCGAGTCTAGAATCTGACTCCTGAGTCTAAGTTAACACCATCTACGAACATGAAATCACACAAGGACAATAACTATCTATCCATAATATGTACTTTAGGATTAATATAATGTAGAACATAACACAAGTTGAGTTTGCGTAAAAACTATATTTCCATATTTCATCTTGAAATATATACTTCAAACATTTTAGCATCATTAATGATTACAAGCATTATGTGAAGCTAAATTTAAACTCCATCTCTAACATTTATTTCACAAAGAAATATACTTTAATCCTGCACAAGGGATGATAATTATTTATGCAAAGACACACTTGAAGTCTTATTCATAACTATCAACTTCAAATTAAACTGGCAACAAATATTCTTAGCTTACTTGAATATCATAAAGTCTTGTTTGTAATCAACATTTAAGATAAAATTGTGCAATAATATCTAAACTTCAATGAAATAATATCTCCTTAACTTTACTGCTTCAAGACAATTATTTTAGCACTTCCAACATTTTACTTATACATTTCACTTTTCTTCTGTGATAATAAAATATTTTGCCTAAATTGTCTTTAAAATTACTGCATAGGAAGATAAATTAAACTTACAGTTCAACTGGTGACATGCGCTTGGAAGCACGATCGAACACAGCTCCTTGTCCAGTACAGACAAATGCTGGTGACAGCTGGAAACACACACAAAACTGCCACGCCCAGTTTCAAACCAGCAGCTCAAACATGCTGCTATCCGCCTAGCTGCACCTATCAAACACATAGCAGGCAAACTGCTACTGCGCTAGCTGATAGACACCAACTCAAACAGGTCTTGTCTCCCCGAAATCAAAGCTTCAAGTGACCAAACCAAAGACTTTTAATAGTATCAAGACAGATTACTCTCACCTACTTCCGTAGTACATTTGGCAGGCGTAAATTGCTGTGTTAAAAAGACTCGGGGGAAAATACGTTCGCCATAGGTATAACACGTGAAAAGATGTCACATTTTTTCTTGATATTTCATATCTTACTCTATCTTTTTTAAATCTGATTTCTGCACGAGAGAAAGGATGGATAGTTCAAAAAACATTTCTTGAACCTTTATTGTCAATAAATGCCACTATGAATCCCCGGGATCATGCCTGCTTTTTGACAGAGTCATCTGCCATAGGGTTAACACGTGAAAACAGGGAATTTAAGAATGACTATAGCTCCCCTATTATTACCTTGAATTTATTGTAAATTTGGCTTACATGTAATTTGAGACTCTGAAAAAGATAAATGAAGGCTCAAAAAGTGGAAGAGACACCACATGAATAAACGGGAATATGCATGCTTTTGACCTTCCAGCTGCCATAGGTTAACACGCAAAAACAGGGATTTTGAAATGATTTAAATTCCCATAATATTTATTTGAAATTATGAGAAATGTGATTTACATGAAATTTAAATCTCTGGAAAGGTATAATTAAGGCTCGATGAGTCCAATAGACCCCGCATATATAAACGGGAATATGCATGCTTTTGACCAAAAAAAAGTCTCACCTGCCATAGGTTTACACGTGAAAACAAGGAATATTAGGATGATTATAAATCCCTTTGTTTTTATTTGAAAATATAAGAAATGTGATTTACATGAAATTTAAAGCTCTGGAAAGGTATAGTTAAGGCTCGATGAGTCCAGTAGACCCCGCATGAATAAACTGGAATATGCATGCTTTTGGCCTTCCAGCTGCCATAGGTTAACACATGAAAACGGGGATTTTGAAAAGATTTTAATTCATCTAGTATATATTTGAAATTATGAAAAATGTGATTTACATGAAATTTAAAGCTCTGAAAAGGTATATTTAAGGCTCGATGAGTCCAGTAGACCCCGCATGAATAAACGGGAATATGCATGCTTTTGGCCTTCCAGCTGCCATAGGTTAACACATGAAAACAGGGATTTTGAAATGATTTTAATTCATATAGTATATATTTGAAATTATGAAAAATGTGATTTACATGAAATTTAAAGCTCTGAAAAGGTATATTTAAGGCTCGATAAGTCCAATAGACATAAATAAACGGGAATATGCATGCTTTTGACCAAAAAAAAAAGTTGTCGTATTACACACGTTCAACCGTATGTTGTTATTGATGACGTAAGGTGGGCGTGTACATAGGCGTGTAGTCCATCACGTGAGATCCACATCCAATGAGATCTTGCGCTAGCAGACGATGTATGTCCGCCCGAAGGCAAGCGCAGCCCAGCCGATAAGAAGAAACTATAACTATATTATTCCAGTCCAGTATTATATTTCTAACGGACCAGAGGAAAAATTCAATGTGTAAAATTTATAAATTCATATAATCAATGTTCTATCACCGAATTACGCCTAGCCAAATGACAGATGTTAGATTATGCAAGCAGAATAGCTGAGCTGAATAGTGACCGAGAAGGTGTCTATATAGCCCTAGCGGCATGGGTCTACCCCTCTGCGATCCCGATCGAGGTTGTGGCGTTGCCGATGGAACTCTGTCTGCTTGCCTCAAACTTGGCTCATCAAAGTTTTTTGTTTGCTGATCGCCGTTTAGTTTGGCTTTAGCCAACGAGACCGACAGCCCCGAGAGACCGACAATGTAGTTGGAGGGGGCTTCTGAACCAAATGAGTCTGACACTGACAGTCCATGACAGGGGCGAATACAGCATGTAGTAAAAAAAAAAAAAAGGGGGAGTTGAGGGGGGGGCACACAAATGCAGGGCTGTCAACTTCGGGGGAACAGCTTAGAGGGAGATTCGTATTTTTATCTTCTCGCAAGCCCTCCAAAAGTATTTATGGGATCCAGTATTCCTCCATAATTCTCTGACAAGCAAAAAATAAAAAATAAAAAAATAAATAATAAGTTATCAGTTCTAAAAGGGGGCAAAATGATGTACAAGTTTCTTTCAAAAGATGGGGGCACGGGCCAGGATTGCCCCCCCCCTAAATCCGCCACCGGTATGAGACTGTCACGTCAGTCTTGCGGGGTGGGCCTTTTTATAAGTTTTCTCGGAGGATTAATAGACCGACATTGTTAGCCTCATGGGCTCCCGAACTAATGGTGCTCATTCCAGTTTTATTTACGTTTTAGGCAAGAGCCCGCGTATGCCTATAGTTTGTAGTTCAAGAGAATGTAATTCCTATTCCAGGGGTGGATCCAGGATTTTGTAAAAGAGGGGGTACAGAGCCGGAAAAGTATAGGAGGCAATTATATTTTTATTGTGTACTTAAGGTATACCAGTTGGGTATCAAAAAGGGGGCCGCAGCCGATTCACCCCCCCCCCCCGGATCCACCCCTACTATTCTGTCATGGATGTGAAAAATGGGATTGCATAGTGTTGGCGGTCGATCTCATTAAATGTAAAGACTGAACAAAACAAAAACAAAAACAACAACAACAATAAGAGATCCTTATTTTGTGCTCATTTCTATTGGAGTCATATTTACAGATCGGTTGTAAGAGAGAATAAGAGAATAAGAGAGTATGAGAAAATGAAAGCCTGTGAGGGGGGGGGGGAGACAAATAGAGCTGGGGGCGGGTAAGACAGAATAGGACTTGTAATAAATGAATTATATCGTCAGTTGCTATTGTTGGTTAGTAGTTAATTCAATTCAAAATACGGAGGCCGTTTTTCCCCTTTTCATCATACAATTAGTAGCCATTAGGCCCTAGCTATTGCGCTGGTGAGGGCTTCGGAGCAATCCCCTATACTGTTTTCTTCGCCAGCCGTCTCAAACTGTTACAGCAGAATATCAAAAATAACTCAACGTCAGTTATTTATATTGGTGGCGCATCCAGGAATGCAGGGGGGGGGGGACGGGGCTCACGCCTGACGAACAAAATATCACATGCCTTCTATTCTGAATTTTCGGACAAGGAAGGAACATAGGACTTGTCACATGTTCATGTTCATTCTGTGCCGGGGGTGGGGGGGGGGGGCACAGATTTCTATGTGTAACTAAGAAATGTCAGATTTGGTTTTGGCTATCACGTAGTAGGGGCACGTGCATTCATGGACACACCACCAATAACAATAGGAGAATCTTTGATACGCCATACTTAATTAATCTTTATATTTATATAAGCCTTTTCTGTCTTGACTTTTAACAGAATAAGGCCAATAAATTTACATTATAGGTCTATATAATCCCTTTAATTTGCAATAATCATGATATTGAAATGAAATATTCTGATTTAGAAAAATAAAGATAGCATTTTATTATTATTTATTATTTTTTTTAAATTACTTTTCTCGACATTCCCGTCAGATATCGCAGTGTTTGCTCATACAGAGCTTAACATTAGGGAACATGTTTGGACCACGCCCCCCCCCCCCCCATAACATAAATATCAATAGAAATTTTACAACAAATTTTAAAAAAAATACAAAAAATACAAACATCTCTCCCGCTCCCTCTCCTCCCTGGTTGATAGAGTTGATTCCTATCTGTTTTGGGACATAAATTTGTATTTGAAGGGACAATATCAATTATTATGCCTATACGGCTTTACCAAAAGCGATGAACCAAAACAAAATGAAAAAATAAAGAAAATAATAAATAAAAACATCTTGATAAAGACTATAACCTTTCTCTCTGGGCCTGGGCCGGCCGGATCGACATGTACCACAATATATACGCGTGCTTTATTTCGGGACTGAGCACTCTTCGTATTTATACTCTTTGACCAAACTAGCCACCCCTATGGTTACACCCTGCCAAAGAACTTAGGTTTTCCCACACCTTATTATCTCCTAGCAACAACCCATGAAAGGAACCTACAGGCCAATCTTGCACTAAACCTGTGCTGAATAAAAGGAACATGAATAACATTATCTATTCTAAAAGCTCTGGCCTGTGCTTCATGCATGTACTAGGAACAAAAGACATAGCCAGGTGCTACATCTAGGGCAGTCAGTCAAACTGGCTGGAATAATTGCTTAGCAACTAAGACTGAGATAGACATGACTTGTAACACAACCACCCTCTAGGACAACCGCCCCCTACAACAACTACCCCCCCCCCCCGACAACTACCCCGGACAACTACCCCCAATACAACTACCCCCTAGGACAACCACCCTCGAGGACAAGTACCCCCCGGCCAACTACCCCCAGACAACTACCCCTTAGGGCAACCACCTTCTAGGACATCTCCATGACAAATACCACCTAAGGTAACTACCACCCAAATAACTACCCCCGGACATTAACGACTTAGGGTAATTATCAATCGGACAACAACCAACATACTCTCACCCATGGCATGTAGGTCCTATCCCCCAAACTCCCAGGTACTGGATGGCATTTAAACTGATTTCGGCCAGGGGAGGACGTGGGGGGGGGGGGGGGGGGGTGACCAACAATCAGTGAGGATATAATGAGTACCCAGAGGAGGGGTATCTACCTCCCACGGTAAGAACTTTTTGGAAATCTGGTTATAAATAGAAGGATTTTGGTGCATTATAATGTTAAAATTCACCTCACCACGTGAAAAATTATATGATTGCAGTTGAATGTGTCTATACCCATGACCACCCGGGGGGGGGGGGGGAGATTTATCCTGGTATTACATTTTTGTTTTAAAAGTTGGGTGTCTAAACTCGGTGTTTGATGGTGCAAGGGAGAGCAGCATTTATCGATTGGGTTTCCTGATTAAATATTGTGAATAAATAAATAAATAAATGAACTGTTGAATTTTTTCATTAAATTGGGGCAAAAAATTCTGTGATTTTTTTTTTTTTCAAAGGTAACGTTCTGAGAATTTCTATGATATATTCAATATTAAATACCAACTGGGAAGGGTATAAGAGGTTGCTCTCCCACAGTAAGATCATCTGGAAATTTTGGGGGGTTACAACCAAGGGTTTGAGTGAGTATAAGTAGGCCTATGCATTTTCATGAATAATAAATCCAATATCTTGCCGCGTAACTGCTAGTAAAATCCAGACAGAATCTATGGCCCCAAATGATAATTACATCTGTCACTTAGTGTCAGGTATTTTAATACAGGATTTCGTCGAATTTTGCCCCAAATTACTGAAATTTTGGCCGAAATTTGCCAGAACTTTGCCCAATTTTTTTTCTCCAAAAATAGGGGGCACAGTACCCCCTGCCCCAAATGCCAATGAAATGAGCGTGTCAAAATTGTGTTGTTTCATAATAATCTTAAGTGTCTCAAAAGAGAAGATCTGATTATTCTCTCCGTGATTATGATAGCGTTTTTGATGGAACAAATGTTTCAAAAGTCATTTATGCTAGTATTCATAAATTTCTTGATGGTGAAAAGGCATAAATTTCCGAACATTGTGATCTAAGTTGCTTTCTCATCCATCTTAACATGACTGTACACCCCATACTATTTTTTAAATCGACCAACCACAATGCTAATTTCCTTTAATATTTGATTGGGTGGTAGCTTTGTAACGAGTTGCATAATTGTAGAGTGCGTGAGGGAGGGGGGGGGTGTGACAAACGGCTGGAATATATATGCTTTCCGTCCCTCCCCCCCCCCTTAGTTGTTGACCTTGCAAAACGTCCAATAGAGAGTTGATATTGCACATGGGAATATCTGCTTTCATGCATTGGAGAAATCTAAGGCAATATTTGACAATTAAGAGTACTAGTATTCAATCGTATTCAATGTGCTTTTAGTGGTACTTCCATTTCGGCCAGCGAGCCTAGCGAGGGAGCGACCCCCCCCCCCCCCCCCAAAAAAAAAAAAAAATCAAAAAAATCAAAATTAATGATAGTTAGTATACATAAACTATTTTTTTGGGGGGGGGGGGTTTAATGTGATAAACTTGGTTTTATTGTTGGAGGTTGGAGTAGGAACAATTAAGCGAGCAAGCTTGAGCGAAAACAAACACTTCTCTTTTTCTCTTTTAATAAAATTTTGCATATTATCTGGGTTTTATTGTTGCAGGTCGGGGCAGATATTGTGCTAAAGGCCATATTAATTCTATTTTGGCGAGCAAGCGTAGCGAACGGGCACAATCTTGTTCAATGTGATGTTAAGTCCAATTTGGGGTACTTTTCCCAGAGGGTGGTTGTCCTGGGGGTAGTTAGTTGTCCTAGAGGGTGGTTGCCCTAGGGGGTAGTGGTCGGGGGGGGGGGTTAGATGTCCGGGGGTACTTGTCCTAGAGGATGGTTGTCTTAGGGGTAGTTGTCTGGGGTAGTTGTCTGGGTGGTAGTTGTCTGGGGGGGGGAGGGTAGTTGTCCTAAAGGGTGGTTGTCCTAGGGGGTAGTTGTCCTAGAGGGTGGTTGTCCTAGAGGGTAGTTGTCTGGGGGGTAGTCGTCCGAGGGGTAGCTGTCCGGGGGTAGCTGTCGGGGGTAGGTGTCCGGGGGTAGTTATCTGGGGGGTAGTTGTCCTAGAGGGTGGTTGTCCTAGGGGGTAGTTATCTGGGGGGTAGTTGTCCGGGGGGGTAGTTGTCCTAGAGGGTGGTTGTCCTAGGGGGTAGTTGTCTGGGGGGTAGTAGTCCGGATACGCTATATATATATATATATATATATATATATATATATATATATATATATATATATATACATGTATATACATACATACATACATACATATATATATCGAACGAGAAGAAAGTCGGGCCGAATCGCTCTTCCGTAAACTTCACTTCTCAAAAAAATATCTCCAGGTTGTTGTTTGGGAGGGGATTACCTGTTTTTTTACTGTGTTGCTATAATGGAGATCCCGAAATGTGTATTTTTATTGCAGCAACTTTTACCTGCATATTTTCAGCCACTTGACGGGAATGGTAAGCGATTACTTTGCTGTTGTTTTGCTATTTGTCTTCCATTTCCGCGCGAAATTTAGCGACAACCAAGTACTGAGAAATTATCTTTGCCAACTATTTAGCTTATATAAAGCAGAGCTCTTGTCTGTTGGCGTTCTTAAAGCTCACGTACAGTATTGGTAGCAAAAAGGAAATTGGAAAGAAACATGTTTCTCATGTTGTTCTCCTTGTATCAAAAGATGTCTGTAAGAAATCATTTGGTATTCCATCTATGATTTCTGGTGAATTTCAGTGTAAATATCCGTAAGGAATGCTTGATCACTGCCATTATGCTAGGACCCGTCCACCCCGACGGCTCCCCGCACAGCAATCTTGGGGCTTCGCATAGAGACAGCGTGTGTACACTGTGTGTAGCTACTCATCATTGGTTTTACACGTGTGTTTACAGTGTATAGCACATGCTGCCTTTGTTGGGATTTTACGTGCCTGTCCCCGGCACATAAATTAGTTTTTGCCTCTTATTTGTTTAATATTAAACTTTAGGAGGCGAAATCTTCACAGTGTCTTAGTATTGCTAGTATCTTGCTATTTATCGACCAAAATTGAAGAAATCTGACGAACAGTTTTTGAGGGCTTACCAGAACTTTACATGACCTTTAATCCTATTTAAATATTAGATAGGAACGATCAGTCCGTGGGCTTTTACACTTAATAAATTTCTAATGCACTGTTCTGGTTGTTTGCATTTTGTATTGTGTGCCATCTATCATGAGAAACAGATATATGGGCGTTTACATGGTCCAAAGTTCGTTAGTCCAAGTCTACAAGACTCCCTCGTTTATACCTTACGATTTAACAGTAGCGCGGTATTCTTATGGCTTTTCAGAATGACGTTTCGCAGTTGAATCATATATATCATGTTTTGAGAATAAGCAATCGCCCAATGAATCCTAGGACGAGTTTTCTACAAGTGTTAAACTCGTTTGGAGATTTTTAAATCAATAAACGAAGATAGTTACTTAGATTCATATTGAGTTTCATAACAGCTTTTATTCTTGTTCTATCTACAATAACAAGAAATTAGGTTGGGGGCCTGTCCCGATATAGTCACCCCATTTCATCGATAAGATTTGACTCATCAAACTTACTTAAGCCATCTCATAGTCACTGACAACAAAAGTTGTCAGTAGAACGTAACCTTGGGTTTTAGCCTCCAGAGCCCCCGAAACAGACCCCAAAGTGTGACTGATTTCAAACCATCTACCCCATGCCCCACACTTTGTCAGTATCATTTAAAAACATTCTAAAAATACACATATTTCTGTCGGGAAGTGTTGTCAGACGGTCCTTGAAAATTGGGGTCATTTTCCTCCTTAAAGTCAATGGCCCAAATGTTGTCAGAAAGGAGGAGTTGTGGCCACATTACAACAATATAACAAAGTCTGACAAAAATTTCCATCGTGATGGGGGCGTTAGAGCCCTTCCCCCCCCCAAAAAAAAAAAAGAGAGAAAAAAAAAATAATTGATTAAATTAAATTAAATTTAAAAAACCCGCAAAAGTGCCCTCTGACAAAGCTTTGCCTCCCCAAATTATTTTGGTGTAAAGGAAAGGCCTTGCTGCCTTCAAACTCGAAAGTGGCTTATTTTAGTTTCAATTTACATAATGCAAGTTTAAGTATTTTAAGTTTTTTGAGATGTAACTGTTTAAAGCGATTATTTCAGTAATAAGTTTTAGAAAATATGATTAATTCTCAAAAGTAGCCAAAATATTGTCAGTATTGTGTAAACATACCAACAGTCCATCTTCGCCTGTTTGACAAGACATAATAGAGGAGCTTGCTATGGATCTGGGCCATGTGACTAACATGCTGAACTTAACCATTCATGTATAATGATTACACAGATACCTTGCAAGATTAAATTCAGATTAAAACATTGTTTAGGGGTAACATTTATGTTACTTGAAAACGTGTTGTTGATATGTGACAATATCTTGAAATTTTTAAGATCTCGAGTTATGAATAAAGGATTAGCGTGAGTTCTAAAATCACATCGCAGTGTAGTTAGTTTATTCATATTGGATGGATATGTATTACCCCAAACAAGAGTGCAATGCGATAAATAAGGGAAAACTAAAAAGCATTATGAACCTCGAAGAACACCCTTAGAAATCAGGGAATGCATGGGCACCTTACAACTGCTTATTCATGCAGGTTTCGGAGAGCTTGACAAATGATTTCTTGAACAATATACAAACGTCATATGATCATTTTTCCATTTTACCAATGTGTTCATGTTTGTAATCAACAGAAAAGAGAATAGGCCTGGAGAGTTCTATGAACATTCCAGAGTGATTTCAACATAGCTGTCTAGTTAGTATTATAGATTGGATTTGGTTTAGAGACGGCGTTTGATAGCAGGACCATCAGGGCGCTCACCTGTTATTATTTCCCCATAGGATCATGTGTAAAAAATGAGAAATAAAAAAAAAAATAATGAAAAAATAAGTGCTAGCGATGGCACCATTCAAATTTGTGTCTTTACTAGTTGATACAATATTTCTTTAATTTCCCGAAATTATGAGTGTTTATTTCTCTTTACAGGGACTGGAACTTAGACAACCCACAAACCTGGTCTAAGCTACAGTGGTTATCTTGGGCTGCTAACAAAGTCCCCATAAAATCCCACTGGGACCAACTCTTGCTCTCTCACGGAACTGCTCTGAACCAATAGTTATCCCTCTTTTATAGGCACATGTGAAAAAAAGGTGTTGAAATATGTATTACTGATTTTATATGATTTTTTTTTTCAACAATTACATCATCTTTTATATGGGTCTAAGTGGAATTACTGAAAATGACTGGATCTAATTACAGGCGTGCGGCCATCAGAGCCATCCATACATGTGTATGGATGACTCTGGGGCCCATAGCGTAATTAGCTAGCAGAGCCACCACTGCTTAATTTGCTGGGAAATGGTTTGTGCCATGCTGCCCTCCCGAGGAGATCACAGCTCCATTGTTTGGTCATCGAACTTTCGCTTTGGCGATATTTGCTCCGGGCTACATCTCGTCAAAGATATACATGGGGGATACACAGAGAAAACGTCTGGTTAAAAATCACATTAGTTCACCAGGAATTTGGTAATTTGATTTAGATGCGCTTGAACGGGGTAACAAATACCAGATATTTGTTGGCTACCAGTCAACCCGGAAGTCATTTTTTTTTTCAGTATAAGGGGTTGGGTTGTGAATGGATTATGGATGTAGAATGATTATGTGTTAAGTGTATGGCATTAGGTGTAGTACGGAATTGTAACTGGTGTGAAATTGACGGAGTAGCAATATTATGTGCCCATCACATTAGAGTTGTTTCTTTTGTTTACTGTATAATGATTTCTATAGGAAATACAATAAGGTATTTCTTGAAAGTCATTGAGATCGTATTTTTCATAAACAAAAACGAATCAGTTTGTTTACCGAAGTTTAGTAGTCACGTTATTTGGAAACACACCGTGACACGCACACTCTGTCACAGTGTAACTGCAACCGTAAATGTGATATGGCAGTGTAATTGCGATTGACTTTGTTAATCTACCTGTCACTGGCTGTTTGAACACCAACAGATGAATCAAAAAGAATATGGATTTAAACTTTGAAAAACTTTATTAAGCATAGATCCATACCAAACAAATTTGTAAAATCAAAAGGTTTGGGATCAAGTGGGTATGCTCTTTTACAATTATCAAGCCCCGCAGGGTATTCAAATTTGATTGACTGTTTTCAATCATATTAACATAATACACTACAGGGCATAACATAAAATAAATACAATAACAATAATATAACAATGATGTTTTTCCATAGATATGGGCACATAATTAAAAATCAATAAGTAAGGTATATGATGCACAAATATTGACATAAGTGGTGTTGAAAACAGTTGGACATGTTTAAAAGCAAAGCTTGTATATTACTTGTGCAGAAACTTATATAACTTGATGACGATTGGGTCGTTAAATAATATCAGTTTCATAAAGCATTATTACGAGAATCGAAATATTGATAAGGGGGAATTGATAAGTGAGTTGAGGTAGAAGGACAATTGCCTCAACCCACAAGAAAACTAAAGTGTGAAAGTAAAGTGAAAGTGCAAGACGGTGAAGAAAAAAAGGACAATGAAGAGAAGGAGAATGAGGGATGAAAGTGAGGTATTGCTAAATATTAACGATATAATATAAGTACAACTCGATTCCAAGGAATAGACCAGTTCGTAGTTAGCACATGGTACAAATGACCCCAAATATCCACAGATATTTTAAAAATGGAGATGTCCAACTTTGTGCACTTTAGAATAATCACTCTCAAAGTGATAGATGTGCCTCATGAATAGCTTTTGTTTCGCCTTTTGAAAAGCATACTTCCACCTGGGTATCATGGAATGCACCATTGGTGAATAATTGAATAATGATTACATGACATTCATGAGCACATATCAAGTATTCGTGTCAGTGGGTTTTAGAATTTGGTACAGATGACCTTTATCTGCTCATGCTCAGATTGTATCTACGAACTGGCTTATTAGGCTGTTTCTTTGTGCTATAAATAAGATAGGTTTGAAAAGGTGACGGCACATAAGCCAAGCTATGCGATTCACTAGCGTATTTCTAAAAAAATTAAAAACCACAGATTTTTAACAAGATCAAAAATTCAAGCAAACGTATTCATGAACATGATAAATTTAGGAAATCACTTTAAGACAGTCAATATTTATAATATTGCTCTTCAAACGAAACGCAAGAAATATATTGACACATTTCTAATGCGTATTTTCTCTGTCACATTTAAACTTTACGACAAGTGTTTAACGAGCTACATCGCATTTACCTATTTAGAGATCATTACAGCTAAACAATGAGCGTTATAATAATAATAATAATACTAACAGAGTGTTCTTGTATACCACTCATGTTTTTCAGACTTCGTGACACTCCTTGCGCTTAACAATTATTACCCGGCTTTAGCATTGCTGCTATTACGGCGCTCTAGCATTTCAAGAAATCAATTCCTGTCAGGTACCCATTTACCCCACCTGAGTTGAGTGTGGCAAATGTAGATTAATATATTACCAAAGGACGTTATTGTAGTGGCAGAGATTCGATCCTCGTAACTTGGGGTTCACAGTCAGGAGACTTATCCACTAGACCGCGACAAATGAAGGAGTATGAATTAAAATCGAATTTGAAGTATATTATAAAGTCAAATCCACGTCTACTACTTACAGTGGATACTTATTACTATGGAAATAAATCCCGGAAGAATTGTCGCCGGAGCATTATGTGGGAGTACTCATAAAGGCAGTTTCCTTGTGGAAATACATGCAGGCCTTATGCAGACTGCCGTATAAGTTTATAGCTTTACACCACCCGTGAAGCAGGGGTCTAGATACGCTACTGACAAGGACATACCTAATCATCGTCGTTTGGCATGACATTAGTCTACATTTTCCACACTCCACCCAGGTGAAGTAAATGGGTACCTCGGTAGGAATAAATTCCTTGAATGCCTGAGCGCTTTATCATGGTCGCTCGGCTAGAGCCGGGGTAATAATATGATTGGAGAGCCCTAAGGGAGAACAGTACATGTATATAATACTGATGAGGCTACCCTGGGTAAACAATACACATTATTACTATTATTATTATAATCAATAATCTGAAGGAGAAGGTGGATAGGATGGAACAGATTTGGAACAACATCCGAACGCAAAATTGTCACCAGCAAGTATATGATATATCAATAATTAGCCAAACAAATGGAATAGGTAAAGATACATTTTATCAGCAATTAGCTACTTGTAACTCACTTTATAAATATATGTACGAATGAAAAGATATATTGTCTAGTCTCACCTTGCCGCAGGTAGGACATTGTCATCTGTCTAAAAAAAAGATATGTGTATTTAGCCAATGAAAGTAATTTCATTTCATACGTTTAGATTATTGCGAGTTCCTATTTGTAATGCCTTACAGATTACGTTTTATTAGAATTTTATTTAGAAAACTTAAAAATTCACTAATTCAACTATCCACATACCTATTTAAATCAGCGTGATTATAATATAATGTTCTGATGTAATCTCTTACTTTTTAAAGTTTGTCTTTTTGCTGTTGCTGTTGTCTTTTATTTTCAAATATGTAATTTTGTAAGCGCTATGATACTTTCTGTTTTTAGCGCTCCTAAATATTCAGTATTATTATTATCATTATGATTCATACATACACTCTAAATTGGTTGGTTAAAATTTTACCCAAAATTGGGTAAAAAAGTTAACATGCATATTTGTTGGGTAAAATGCATTTTTGTTGAACAAGTGTTAACCCAACATTGGGTAAACTTTTACCAAACAAATATGCATGTTAAATTCTTTTAGCCAATATTGGGTGAACAATTTATCCAACCTATTCAAGATTGTAATAAAGCTATTCCTATCAAAACATCGATCCTGAAACATAATTTGTTCCTAGTACTTATCAAGTAACACTGTCTTCTGACTATTAAATACGTAATTTAGTTGACTTCATAATCCAATAAAAGGATAATGAAATATGATATCTTGTACTTCCTTTTTTATTTCTTTATCTATATTGATCACTTGTTAAGGCTCGTAACTGTGTTTATATATTGAAACATATTAGCGGCATTATAATTTATCAGCTATCTGTAAATATTTACATACATGTATCTTGCATGCAAACAAATGCATGGATCTGCCCCTGTGTACATCTCAGACATGCTTACTATATAATCTTCATGGGAATTTGCGATCATCAAGTTGCCCCCCCCCCCCCCCCCCCGTTCAAATACGCTAGCCCAGTGCTCAAGGTGCTTATATTAGTTTTAACAAATAGAACTTTATAAGCCTACAATATCAAATGACGTACATGGGCGATTCCGTGCAGAGTGTCCCATACAACATAATATCAATATATTTCATCTATGAATGAAAAATCTCTTGATATCATCATGTCTATAGGTGGTTCTACCAGGAAACACGATTATTCAATGGTCACATCGAGAGATTCTTCATTTTGGGGTTGAAATATGTTGAAAAAAAAAGACATATGGCGTACGGCGGGACACTCTACACACAGAATCGCCCACATGTACACAACAATCAGTAATTCTATTTAAATAGACTTGACAGAAGCTGCTTTAGCTTGCTTTGGAAAGCTCCTAGACCTGCAAGCACAATACATGTAAATGTTTTTGAAGTTGTTCTACAGAATTGTGTGTCCAAAAGCTCTACTATCATTGTTGTTATAGTTCTAGGTCCTATATGCGTCTCACAGCCAAGGCTTTATCATATTCATATGATAAATACTTTGGTGAACCATCCTCACTGCTTGAGATACATGTCTTGATTTTAGCATCGACTTCAGCCCGTGCCACACAGACTTGATCCAGTTGCAGGTTAACGAACACGAGCCATCCAGATACGAAGAGCACATTGCCCAAGATGATGTTGCTCGAGCTGTCCAGGTTGATAAGCCTGAACGGACCCTTTATATTCCTTAAGTCGAACCAGTATATTCGGCTTGGATAATTTTGGGTCACAAACAATCGTTCGCCTTCGAGAAAACACAACCAAATAACAGAGGCATACATGAATATCACACTATTTAATACACACACACACACACACACGCACACACACACATACCCCCGCCGCAGTTTTGTTTTGTTTTGTTTGTTTGTAGATAATTTTCTGCGCCAGTTTACCGCCGAATATGTGAACGAGCCTTAAAACATATTAGGATTTCCCGTCCATTTTAACACTTTTTAAAATAAATCCAGAAATTTCGTCTTAAGTCATTCATTTTCGAACTTTGTCCATTGAGTTCATCATTTTGTGTCGAATTTCGTTGAAGTCAAATCAATTTCGTCATCCCTGGCTGCCAAAGTATGATTGCATGAATCAAACTCGTCATTTTGCAACCAACTTCGTCAAAGCGTCATTCGAATTCGTCACTCGTTCGATAACTTTTATTCCATTTCTTGTCTTGATATTTGACAAAAACATTCAGGAAAAAATACACATCCAATTTAACCCTTTCAAGGCTAAATTGATTACATTTTGTTCTTCAAATTGGCAATAATAATATTTTTCTTTTAGTGCCACATGGTTCTAATAAGGTGTAATATGTCTTGAAAACAATATATGGTTAGGAATTTAACGAAAATTTGAAAAAATTGCCAATTTTGATAAAAAACAATGATTTTGAACCTCTCAAAGTGTTGCCAATTTAAGGATTTCCAACCTTATTCTCGTTTCTAAAATTCTAGCATCAAACGCAATAATGGTCATGCAACAAAAAGGACATAGTTTGTACAGAAATTTTTGCTCTTTCTACTCATGTATCTGGTATATTTTTTAGAGCTCTGAATCAAAAGTTATTGAGCTAAACCACAAAATGTGGTGGATTGTCTCGAAAGGGTTAAAGGCGTGTATTTACTTTTTCATTTATCTTATTCAATAGATGAGAATCATACATGAATTACGAACAAAAAAAGGTCTGTTTTGTCCTTTGGATGGTTTTAGTTCAATGTCTTGTCTATCCGACGAATATGAATGAAACTCTTTTGGTATTGATCGACACAAAGGCGAATTCGATCATTACATTCTGCAGCGGATCGTCAGGGGAGACGAATTTGAATGAAATCTGACGAAAATAAATGAACAAATGATGAAGCTGATTGACCACTGACCAAATTGAATGACAAAAGAAGAAATTAACTTTGACGATACAGTTGCACATTCCAGGGTTCTCAGGACAAAATTGATGTGAACAATTACGAAATTGAATTTTTTTTAAAAAGTGTTAGAATGGACGGGAAAACCTATAATACATGTAATTCAAACTCATGAAACGGAAGAACAAAATCCTGAAATTTAATGCAGTTTCACGAATCTGGATGACAAAGTAGGCATCTTTACGTGAACACAAGATTAAAAGAGTATGCACACGTAAACGATGGACTGCATTATGAAACACAAAGGCCAGGGGAGCGTTTCATGAAAGGAAGTTGTCGGATATTTCATCCAACAACTGTTATAAGCTACTGAAATCCTTGCATCTGATTGGCTGAGAGCAAATTTGTCGGATAAAATATCTGACAAGTCTTTTCATGAAACGCCCCCCCCCCCTGAATTAACAAAGGAGGTTTGCACCATGGGTAAGGTTTAAACCTTTAAAACTAAAATAAGCGTAAATAAGCGCACACTGCCCATGCACGCGCTCAAAGAAAATATATGATTGGATAGGATTCCATGCGCACGTACGTTTAAAAAACACAGGAGGGGGTTTAAACCATGGTTTAACCAAACCCCCTTTGTGAATTCGGGCCAATGTGCATCTTTTTACTTGTACCGACTAATAATAATAATAATTCATTTAAAAAAATCATTATAAAAACATAATTAATTGTTAAAAAATAACCAATCAAAATATAAGAGAGAAAAGTCTGCATACTTATAGAGTTATATAAAGAAGACAGGTGGGAACTTTCTCTTGCATATTTTCACAATAAAGAGCATCAGAAATACCAATCGCAAGAGGTTCATTCTTCGTTCTTCATTTGAAATGAAGAACCTGACAAATTTCTTGCTTTTAAAAAGCCATAATGAACCAAATAGAGTAGGCATCAATATATGTTGGACATTGGGCTCCGTGACAGTGCCACTTCAGACTGTCTGGAATCGTAATTTACTGATCATGTTTTGGGTGTTCTATCAAAGAAGAGAAATGGACTTCCAAATCATGAGTGCATTTTAAATAATTATTTGGAATAGCCGAGTAAAGTTATACTTATGACATTTGGTCTTCTTCAAGGACACACTGTATTTTGACCTAGCAAGCACGAATCTAAGACTTTCCTCACAAGATGACAACTGGCGATATGTAATATACCTACCTATTGCATATCAATGTAAATTGGCATTGAGGTATATCAAGCAAGATATGGAAGTTATTTTGACAGCCCCTCTGCCAGAATACAGAGAGTTGAAGACAAAACAGTCGGGAGGGAAAAGGTACACTTGCCTGCCTACCCACCCACACCTCCGTCTATACACTTAAAATAAAGATTTAAATGCATGAGGGAAAGAAGGGCCCAAAGGTCCCCCCCCCAAAAAAAAAAAAATAATAATAATTATTATTTAATAGAAATAATTTTTTTTTTTTTTAACTAAAATTTTTTTTTTTTAAAATAAGAAATAAATAAGAAATAGATAAATAAATATACAAATAAAATAAAATAAAATAAATATATAACAATGATAATGATGAAATTAAGGAAAACCTAATATTTTAATAAGTTAAAGAGACAGAATGTTAAAGTATTTTCATAGATCAAATGTTCCCTTAAGAAGTTAAGTTCAAGATTTTGAGTCTCTTAGACATATCTCAGAGTATGATTTTTTTTCGTAATAAGTCAAAAACCGTTTTTATTGATTTGGGGCCCTTCTTTTTCATGTATCCAATTACCCATTGGGTACGGGAGCTGGGTGGTTCCTGTATTAAGTTTATGGAAATAAGAGTATTCAGTTGTCAAAGGGTTTATAAATCACCTTCTTCATCTATGGTTAGACCCCTATATGTGCCGCCATCTACGTATTCTATTATCCTTGTTTTATCACCGTTGTCGAGATGAAGTCGATGCATTCCATAAAAATTGTCGTAGGCGTAGAAATATCTGCAGAGCGTTGGAACAATTTTAAAAGTATTTTATAAAACAGATTTTAATTTGCAAACAACGCAGAAATTATTGTCAGTATGTGAAATACAATACAGCCTTCTTATGCAATACGGATATGCTTCCCATATTTTCGTGTATTTCAAATTAAATGGGTTTTTATATTTTTCTATCTTTGATATCAGGAGGACATCTATTGACATACGAAATTTAGCAGATGAGCAAAGACTGAAAAATAACGATTCACATCCAATTTTACGAAACAAAATATAAAACGAAGTACTGTGACATGGTTTATTAAATCGTATGTCGGTAGTGATGTGTTCAGTATGAATTAATATTGAAGTTGTAAAACTTAAAGTCTGGTTGTCATAAACTTGGTGGAAAGGGTGAAAGGATAGGAGAATATTCCTCAGCTATTTGATGGAGTATGGTTACCAGGATAATTTTCAATTAAATTCAATTCATATCTTTTAAAAAAGTATAGAACAATACACGTATACAATCAGAAATAAACAACGCAACAATATTTTGTTCAAAAGAGATTAGATAGTGCAAATTAAAGCAGAGGACCAGAGACGATTATACTAACAACTAAGAGATGTTTAAGAAAATCTGAGGAAATGATCAGGAATAAAGAAAAAAATAGAAGCAATGGCCGCATTCTTAAAATGATACTAACTTTAGATCAGGTTTAAGTGGGCAGATTTTTAGTCCACTGATTTATGAAGGACCATGCGCAATAAAAACTTTCCTCCTCGCTCAGTGGGTGGGGGGGGGGGGGTATGGGGTCCAGTTTCCCTCCATAATTCTCTGACAAGCAAAAAAAAAATGGTTTTTGTTCTAAAAGGGTTGGGGGAGGGGCACGGGCCGGATGTGCCCCCCTAAATCCCCCACTGTCTGTAACTTAAGGAACAAAGAGCAATCATACCATCATGAAGTCTATTCCTCATTTCGATTTCATGACTAGATTAATTTCAATCATTCATTTTATTGAAGAGTTACAGCAATCTGTACAGAATAAAGAGTTTGGCACTCGGCACTTCATTAATCCAGTGGCGTAACTGGACCTTGGTGTCAAGAGGGGCAAAACTTTGGAGAAAATGGTGAGCAGAAACTTTGTGGAACTGCTTGGAGGGAGATTCGTATTTTTTTTCTTCTCACCAGCCCTACAAAAGTCGTTCAGTTTTGGTATAGCTATACCGTTTTGGTATCATTTTTATGTGTCTGAACACCCTGGAAGAGTCATAACAAAGTCTGTATCAGGGTGTTCAGACACAAAAAATTTATACCAAAACGGTATAGCTATATCGGAACGGTATAGCTATACGATGAATTTTTGTGGATTTATGTGTCTGAACGCTGACTAACGAAACGTCGTATAACGAAACTGGGGTCAGAGCATCGTTTCGAACTAGAACTCGATAACGAATCACCTTTCCGTGTGTGTCTGAACGTATGGCGACCATAGAATGGTATAACTGGGCGGGGCTTAACGTGAGCGTGTCCTTACCAGGGGACGGGGCCTGACGGCGACCATAACAACATGCGCAGTGGAAAACTGCGCATCTATACGATGTTTTTCTAATCGGTCGTAGGCTATACGATGAAAATTTGATACGACGTTTCTTTATCGAGTTTCTGTATAAACGTTTTGTGTCTGAACAGGGGGTATATTTATCGCGTAGATCTAGCGCTATTAAACTGACAGGGTGTTCAGACAATATATATAACCAAAACGGTATAGCTATACGATGTGTCTGAACGCTGGCTAACGAAACGTCGTATAACGAAACGTCGTATATCAGAGGATCGTCTCGAACTAGAACTCGATAACGAATCACCTTTCCGTGTGTGTCTGAACGTATGGCGACCATAGAACGGTATAACTGGGCGGGGATTAACGTGAGATGGGAATTAGACCAGACGGTTATTAGACCAAATGACAATTAGACCAAATGAAAATTAGACCAAAATTAGACTAAATGTTTGCAGACCAAATGACAGACCAACTGATGTTAGACTAAATGACAAATGGACCAAATGATGTGTAGAACATATGGCATTAGACCATTTGATGATTAGATGAAATGGCAATTAGACCAATTGATAATGGAAATGGTTTTAGACCATATGATAATTGGACGAAATGATTAGACCAACTGGTTATTAGACCAACTGATATTAGACCGAATGATGTTAGACCAAACCAAGTTGCAATAAACCCTTCATTTTTAATCAGCGTGCGCTGTATACATTTGTGTCACCACAACTAAATCTCACTCTTTCGAAACCTTTGAATGCCTAGAGTTAGCAATTTCCTGTTCTGGTCAAAAAACACTTTCACTTATTGATGTCTACAGGCCACCTGTTAAGGGTGTCAGCGCCACGCTCTTCTTTGCTGAGTTTTCAAGACTCCTCGAATCGGTCAGTGTTTTATGCAGAAAAGTGATGATCTGCGGGGACTTTAATTTCCACGTCGATGACCCACTAGCTCCTAGCACAAGAACATTTCATGACATGCTTGAGTCATGTGGTTTGAAGCAGGTTATTTCTCAACCGACTCACATACGGGGTCATACACTAGACCTCTTGATTGTTAGAGAAGACGATGACTCAGTCAGCAACGTAACAGTTCTTCCTGCAATGCCATCCGGCCATGCAGCATGGCATCTGCATCTCTGGCACGCCCTCCACTGACTAAGAAGGAGATTCGTTTTCGTAAGCTAAATAATATAGACTACGAAAGATTCAGTGATGATGTTAAAGATTGCTTTGCCAGAGCAAAAGATATTGATGATCTTGGCCTGTCTGAGAAGGTTGAACTGTTCAACAACTCAATTGCAGACACCCTAGATCAACAAGCCACGGTGTCGGTCAGATCTGTACAGCTGCGCCCTCATGCTCCTTGGTACGATCGCTAAGAGCACAAAAGCAGAAACTACGCTCCAGAGAACGCCAGTTGACATGGTTGAGAAAGTTTGACTCAAAGTTGACTGTCCATAAACAAATGATGAAGAAGGCCATTTCAGAGTACCATGCTGCTCTGAAACAAGCTAAAAGATCTTATCACCGGGAACTGATCAATGATTGTAACAGGAACGAACTATTCAAGGTGATACATGACCTTACTGTTGAGCGTCCAGGACAGTCATTGCCTTCCCATGACTCGGATGAACAGCTCTCCCAAAGACTCTGTAAGTTCTTTGACGAACAACGTAGAAGTTAGTTTCATCTTCCTCCTTTCCAACGCTCATGAATTCCAGGAGTTCTTTGACATGCAACTTTGAGTCATTTCAAAAAGTTTCTCAAGAAGACGTGCTGAAGCTTATAAAATCCAAGAAAATAAAGACATGTCGTGTGGCTGAGAAAACTGTACGCGAGCTGGAAGATGAGCTTCTTCGTGATGATCCCCATGGTGGCCCTTTTACCCCCCTTGCACTCGCTCTGGCCACTACGCGCCGTAACAGTCGCCTCCGTGGTGTTGGACTTTCTGCTCGTGAACTGTGGACCTAACGTGACCAATTCACCAGTGAACAGATTCCTTTGCGTGACATGGACATTATTGCTACTCAGCATGACAGACGTCTGTCTAATCATGGTCCGAGTATACAGTCAAAATCGCCCAAACGCCCATCTTCCGGGGTTGAGTCTAACGTTCACGTTGGTGATCCTGTCTACCTGCGTTCTGATCGATCAAAGACCCAGGCCCGCCCTCGCTACCTTGTCTGTAGTGTGGAGCATGAATGGTGTAACATTCGCAAGTTTGTCGGCAGTAACTCCGGTCCACATCATACCGTGTCCGACGTTCTGACTGCCTGAAAGTACCCCCGGAATTTCCCTCATCGAACCCTTGCCAGCGCAGGGTCCCTGAGAGCGACGATGACCATGCTACCAGTGTGCCCATCCCCACACCAACAGATGACACCCGATACTCACCAGATGCCCCTGATGACACCAGCATGCCCGATGTCCCCATACCTCCTCCTGACCCCCCTAATATCCCTCACGAACTGTCTACCCCTCAAGATGGACCTTCCCCTCTTGGACTTGAACAGTCTGCTACACCAGTGACTCTGAATTCTCCTATCCCCCCCCCCCCCCAAGTAGCAGACGATATCCCTTACGCCATCGCCGTCCCCCATCATATTTTAAGGATTATGTCCGCGATTAAATCCGCTGTGTTTTAGTGTTCCCTTTCTTTACAGTACCCCCCCACCCCCCAACCGTCCCACCGGTTGTTTTGTGCCCCCATCTATATTTCACATTCTGCTTCAATCGTCAGTGGTTCTCACGTTAATCTTTTTCATATGTATTTCCCCTTTATGAAGATTTTCGTGCCTTTGAAAACATTGATCTACACGGGTTTCATGAGCCAGTGTCATATTTATATGACATGCTATCGCATGTTTCTTTGCTGATAGTTACTGCTTATTGCTTATATGTATCCCCCTTTCTTATGTATCAGTATGTACCATCGTTGTACAGTTATGCCTCTTTTGCCTTTTGAGGAGAATATCACACATATTATTTTTTCTGCTAATTTTGTCACTCAGCGCTTCCACACTTGATTCTACTTGGTTACTGTGCGATTTCGCCATTTTTACCAATTCAGCTATCTTCTTACACTGCCATGATATGATTTCTTTTTTTTTAATGATTTGAGAAGGGGATATGTAACATGAGTTTTTAAGTTTTATTAAAATTTTATTATCCGAATAGATGTAAAGTTTGTTAACAGCTTTTGAGCTGGTTGAAATAGTAATCTGATCCTGTTACACATACCTTGATTCATTTTTTAAAATACCTTAGTCAATGAGGGCTATTTGAGTATTTAGAGTTAAATGTTTATGCACGTTCGTTAGGTATTTTGTCAACGACGGCTATTTGAGTGTTCTAAGGTTCGTGTGTTTATCCTTTTTTTTCATAAGATGTTCTTAGTTTAGTTTCTAATGTTATTTGTTAGTCGAATGCTTTTTGTTTATTTGCATATTTCAACGCTATATCAAAACTTTAAAGCTGCCATGTTAGCCTGTGTAGTTATAATATCTGAAGGAATAGTCAGGTTCACTATGTATTTTTGTTCAAAATTTTTGGAGATTAGCAAAACTATACATTTTTGGAATCGGTAGAAGATGGGGAATCCGAAAATTGATGTTGGCATTTGCACAAAACTCTGACCGAGCAGCCATTTTGGATTTTCAAAATGGCCGCCATTTGTAACTAGTATTGAACACTTTTGAAGATATTTTTGTAACAGAACCTCATTCTATCATTTTTGTGGTAGCATATTAAAGGGCATTAAATTCTCTACAACATGACACCACATTCGCTGGGTTTGGTGATGATTTGTATAACAATTTTGGGCCGAAAATGTGATTTTTATCATTTTTTTTTCAAAAATATGAATTGCTTCAAAATACATATTTCTCCATATTTCAAAAGTCCATTTCACTAATGACTTCCAACTTTACAGAAAAGTGTCCATATATAGGGTCAATATCATATGAAAATTACAAGTTCATTGTTTATCTAACAAAAAATTTATAATACTCTAAAGTTAACACTTTGATATTTGCTAAAACAAAGAAATAATGCCACGGGCTGCCTTCTGGTCAGGTTTAGTATGTATTTTTGTTCAAGATTTTTGGAGATTAGCAAAACTATACATTTTCGGAATCGTTAGAGCATGGATAATAAAAAAAATGAAGTTGGCATTTGCACAAACACCGGCATGATGGCCATTTTGGATTTTCAAAATGGCCGCCATAAAATACATAATATGCCTTATCTCGGCTTCTTTTAAAGGCATAAACGTAATAAAATATGCCAATCCTACTATTTATGGGCGCAGAAAATAAATGGTGACATCGCTAGACATCTTCTTCTAACGCTTCCTCGCTTATGGAGGCCATTTTGGATTTTCAAAATGGCATACGTGTAATATATAAGTTGCCTTATCTCTGCTTCTGGTCAACCTAGGAACTTAGCAAATATATTCTAATCCTCCATTTTCTTGGTCGATAAAACAATTGGTGACATAATTAGACTTCTAATCTTAATGCGTCATCGCACACGGCGGCCATTTTGCATTTTAAAAATGGCATATATATATATATATATATATATATAGCCCTGGAAAATTTTTTTTAAACCAGCTCCTAATAAAGGCCTATATGGCAAGTGTTGGCTACATCAGTTATTGAATTTTCAGAATGATTTCTACTAGCTAACTCATAATGAGTGGATGAATACTCCCCAAAACAATTAGCTCGTGTAATAACTAATCCCTAGGACAATTACCGCCAGGGTAATTGCCCCTAGGACAATTAACCCCGGACAATTTTCGCTGAAGGACAATTACTTCCAAGGGCACCCCAACGGATAGAACTTTCAGAACAACTAACAGAATTTAAATATCCTAGATGCTAACTGTCCTCAGGGATATTCTCCAGGGGTAGGGGTTTTGGAAAAAATGTCCTGACAGAAGTGGTCTGGGGATTGTCCAGGGGGTATGCCTGATTTTTTTCGTAAAGCCATGTCCACTCCTTTGGGGGCAGTTTGTTCAGTTCTTGGTGGAAAATTGCTACATTTGATGATAGCAGCCATGCCTTGTGGCATTCTGTCAACAAGGTGTTGCCCTTTTTTCCCCTCACAGCAGCTCATTGATGCTGCAAGAATTGTTGTTGTTGTTGTTGTTGTTTGTTTCATAAAATTATTATTATTTTTTTTTTTTTGAATACCTTTAATTTTTATGTCACACGCACTGGTCTCAGTAGAATAATGAGAAGGCAATGGTGCTCAGACCAAGAGTAGTAAACTTGAATTCATTCTCTCAGACATTTATAGTCTATTAGGTGGTCCAAAAACTCTTTCTCGTTTGAAAAAGGGGGTGTTATAATTGTCTGGGGAAATTTTTCCCGGACAACTTGTCCTGGCTGTTGTCGTCCTGGTAGTAACTGTCCTTGGGTAAAAAGTCATAGGGATAATCGTTCTAGTTACTAGTAGTCCATTAATTATGCATTAGCTGTTGATAATCATTTTCCTACTTCCATAGACAGTGGACTTTACACTACTCATATACCTCAAAATGGAGCTAGTCTAATAATTTTTTCCAGGTCTGTATATATATATATATATATATATATATATATATATATATATATATATATTCCAGTCAACCTACAGCAACTTAACAGAATATGCTAGTACATTAGTGACATAATTAAACATCCAATCTCAACGCTTCATTGGACATGGTGGCCATTTTTCATTCAAAGTGGCCGCCACAAATACATTTCTCCCCTACGTCGGCTTCTTTTCAACGTAGAAACTTAATGAAATATGCTACTCCTACGTTTCTTGGGTCTAGAAAACAATCTGTGACATTACTAGACTTCTACTCCCAACGCTTCATCGCATATGGCGGCCATTTTGGATTTTCAAATTGGCCGCCATGAAATATCATATTGCCCTATCTCTGCTTCAAGGCAATCTCGTAACTTATTGGAATATTCTAATACTATGTTTCCAGGGTCAGGAAAAACATTGGTGACGTCATTAGACTTCCCATCTCAACACTTCATGTGGCTTCCATCTTGGATTTTCAAAATGACCGACATTAAATACATATTCTGCCCTTTCTCTGTGGTCAGTATAAAAACTACATGGTATATGATAAGCCTATGTTTCCTTGATAAGGGAAATATTTGGTGATATCACAAAATTATACTTGAGTCTTCCTTCACTTTAAGCCTTTGGGGCGGCTAGGGGTCCTCAGACAAATTTCACTGCGTCTCTAAACTGAAACAGTGCCACGTTCTGGTTTTTGTCCTTGAATACTTGCACATATTTTGACACCAAGTTTAGAAAAATTATACAGTCATACTATATTTTGGTTTCTAATTTTCTTCTCTTCAGGTAAGAATTTATATTTTTAGGCAATTAGAATTTTAAAAAACAGCAATTCGATTTTATTTCTTTGTAGATCATTTGTACTTTTTTCTTCTTTTACTATCCATTTTCTGTCTGAATATTGATTTAGAAAAAAGATCCTCTAATAACAGACCTATAAAGCAAGAAATATGGTTGAAATACAACTGAATGCACATGAAATAAAGTCACTTTTAACGACTTTTGTTTTTCAGTCTACTAACTTTCTCATCGACTATCATCACTGGTCAATTCCCCCCCCCCCCCCCTCCCCCGGATAACTACCCCCTGAATTAAGTACTAAGTGCAGTTCTTTAGCTGTATTATTGTAACCTACTAATCAATTGGGCCTATACTCTATCAAACTAGAGATAGACTGCCTGTTCTAATATGTCGACCAGCATGTGCAAACTTAATAAATGTACTTTATAGTATACAACAAATTATTACATACTTTACTTGTCCCAAAGACGTTTTAGGGTAATCCAATTAGGCTACATGTATACAATTACAATTGTACATCACGCCATTACAGCACAGACGGCTTACAGCCTTTAAAATGCTTATTTCCTGCATGTTATATTGTTCTTCAACTTTATTTACTTTTATTTCTGCTTTTTTAAAAAGTAAAGCTTGATAACATAAATAAGAAGAAATAAAGATATACAATAGAATAAGAAATATTGCGTTTTAACCACTTTGTACAAAAACAGAGAAAAAATCTCGAAAGGTCACATTTTTTTTTGCTTTCAGTTCTGCTATTTTAGGTACTAGTAAATAGTAAAGCATATAGTAAGACAATTAAAAAAAAATAAGATAAACAGTGGTAGCAAGAAATATTGTGTTAAACCAATTTTTACTCAAAACAGGAAATGCCTCAAAAAGTCACCTAAGTTTAGAAGGATCTTTCGTGGCAAAAGATTTTTGCAATGCCGAATGAAGATGAAGAAAGTCAAAATTTAGAGAGGCGTGAAATGCGCTGATTGAGACCAACGATGAACTTTGTCTACAACTGAGCGGGGGTGGGGGGGGGGGGGGAGGCGGGGAGGTGCTGACGCCTCTTGCCCGAATGTAAACTTTACTTTCAGCCCCTAGCCCCCACCCCTCCCCACCTCGTAAGACTATGCTCGTTTTAATATTGAAAGTGCTTGGAAATGTTACAGGGGACCCAATTTGGGGGGTCAACCAGACTTGGATTGATGTTAAAGACTGTTTGGTATGAATATGTTCAGGGACCCCCCCCCCCCCCCTGTACAACTGAGGGGGGGGGGGGGGGGGTGCGGGCGCACGTTTTGAACCCCACCACAAAGTATCTACATGTTTTAGAGTGTAAATATTGTCTATCACGTGAATACAGGTCCCATATTATTTCACTAATAGCCTGAATTGCTTCCTTTTACCAATAATACTTGTTGGTATTGTTTTAAGTTAAACTTTAGAGGGGTAGAGGGAGGGGTGGGTAGAATGGTAAGGCATTGAAAGATATTTTTCCAGTAACCATGAGATTTTAAATGATTTGTCAAGGCTCACTGATTTTCTTACCATTATGCAAAGTACTTTATGAATATTACTTTCTACCACTTTGTCTCGTTTTAAAAGTAGAAAGGGGGAGGGGAAGGCATGGACATGTAGGGGATAAAAGTTCTGTACCCTATAATCTAGTATATACGTGTGTTGGAGTGTGAATCATGATTATCACTTGAAACCAGGTCTCCTCATATATATTATTGGACAGTTGGCCTTATTGATTTCTCAACACATGCACATCATCGGTTATTAGGCACATTTGTATCATAGCAACGGGAGCTAATAAACAATTCTATATCACTAAAATATGATCGTACTGAATCATCTGACATCACACATCCTATTAAAATATTAATCTGCATGACAATAGCATGTACTACCGAAATTATCCATTTCACGTCTCCCAATGTTACCACTATAGGGAGAAGGCAGCACTTAGTAACCACTTTTGTTATCGATTCTCTACTTTAGCTAATATCAAAGTGTCAGCTTTAGAGCCCTATAAATGTTTTGTTTGATAAGCAATTAACTTGTATTTTTTATATGGTATTAACCGTACATATGGAAAGTTTTCTGAAAAGTTTGAACTAATTAGTGAAAATAACTTTTGAAATAATGAGGAATACGTATTTTGAAGAAATTGATATTTTGTAAAAATTATGTAAACAATCACATTCTTGGCCAAAAATTGTATCGCAAATCATCACCAAACCCATTAAATGTGGTATCATGTTGTAGAAAATTTAATTCCCTTTAATATGATGATAAATACATGGTAAGATGAGGTTCTGTTTAAAAAATATCTTCAAATTCACTCAATAAGAGTTACACATAGCGGCCATTTTGAAAATCCAAAATGGCCGCTATGCCGGTGATTTGTGCAAATGCCAACATCAATTTTTGAATTTCCCATGTTCTAACGATTATAAAAATGTATAGTTTTGCTAATCTCCAAAAATTTTGAACGAAAGCCCATTTTCTTACATAGTGAACCAGACTAGAAGAAAGAAGTGATTACGCCAGTCGAGTTGTTGATCGCTTCTATATGTAATACCCATAGCGCCATCTGTGTTGACTGTATGTATATGTCCGTCTGACACTTCCATCTCTGTTATGTAATAAAGTCTTATCAAACTGTAGTACAAAGTTGCACCCGATTCTCCTTTATTGCGCACCTTCATAGATGTCACTTTCTGGTCTATTACTTGAGCTGATACTTTTGCTTTCAACCATGCACTTCTTCAAAATTTTCGATTTCAAAATCTAAGACCTAGCCTATCTCTGCCATTGTTAATTCTAAATTATAGTCAGGTCTGAAGTAACCAGGTAGTTTTTTTTTTTTTTTTTTTTTTTTTTTTTTTTAAACACGCCACTGAATTACTGTAAACCACAGAGTGCATGCTCGATATCGATCGTGATCGGCGACGTGCCCAAGTAATTACGTCACACATTTTGTGTTGTCTTTCAGAGACGTATTTGTGGCAGATTCGGGAGGGGCGTCTTAGCAGTTTTTGATTGGCGATTTCTACGCTCCAGATTTTTTAGAAACTGGGGGTTAGCTTAATAATGATCTTCATGTCATTACGTTTACATTGATATCAAATTCGACCATATTTATAATCAATGAATACTACGTTAAGTTTGGCTCACGAAATGCGTCATTTCGATTGCGTCAGTACCTGCGCTAATAGAGCCTGCGAAGGTAATTAATCCATACGTCAGTTATTACTTTGTTGGCACTGTTCATTTTACAATCACTTTTTAAAAGGATATCACTCTTTCACGACACGCAAAAGACCGTACAAATCACGGACGGGATACTAACGTCAGGGGTGCGTTTCATCAAGCGTTTTGTCAGTGATTTTTACCGACAGATTTGCTCTCAGCCAATCAGATGCAAGGATTTCAGTAGCTTATAACAGTTGTCGGTAAAAATCACTGACAAAACACTTGATGAAAGGCTCCCCAGGAAATGACGCCCCGTGAGATCAGGGCTTTATGCCACCTTTATGAATATGAGCCATTGAAATTAAATTAGGAAGTTGAGCCATTACTTACCTTCGTTTCTGATCGATGACACAGCTATATGAACTCGGGAGTCCAGATGTTGTAAACGTATCAGAAACGGTTCCTACCAATTCTTCTTCACCTACCGCTCGTCGCTTATGTTCACGTAGGTATACACTCCAGTACAGTTGTTGCTCCTTGGTGTCCAAAGCCAAGCAATACTCTAGAGCTGTATAATGATAATAATGATTATGGTGGTAATAATATGATAATAGTAATAATAATAATAATAATAATAATAATAATAATAATAATAATAATAATCATATTAATATCAATAATAATAATAATCACATTAATAATAATAAATATAATAATATTAATATTAATAATGACATGAATAGAATTAATGATAATGACAATAAAAATGATATGAATATGAATATTATGAATAAATTAATAATTATGAAAATGAGAGCCATATGATGATGATGATAATAATTATAATAATTATGATTATAATAATAATGATAATAATAATTATTATGATAAAAATATTACATTCGACAAACTAAGAATCTTGCTGTTAGATTGGTCAAAAGGTAATCACGTAATCGACCCGAAAAGAAAAGTTCGTGACCTTGACGGAATAGTACTTATGTGTTTCGCTGATCTCTTCAGTCCATTGTAGAGTCACAATGCTTTATCAATATTTTGGGTACGCGCGAATGAAAGTGCGTGACCTTTACGAATAGCTCCATAAGCGCATAATAAGCTTAAAGGGATACTCAACCGCAGATTGTGGACGTTTTTATGCCGCGAGAGGGCACCGTGATCGTTACCTGATCATGCCGTTGTCCGCGGGGCGCAAACTTCGGACAGATTGGTCGCCGCGCAACATGCATGCTCCACCTGAGCTCGAGCTCTCGTGCGAGATTCGGTTGGCTTCGTGCAGTCCGAAATGTTAATCCCAGTAGTCCGACGGATGCGTTCGATGCACAAACTTTGTGTACGAGTGAATGGGGCTTACGCAATCCTGACTTTCCCCACGGGAGCCTGGTGGCGTATCCCTTTAAAGCTCATGTGCAGTTTTGGTAGCAAAAAGGAAATTGCAAAGAAACGTGTTAAATATAGTTTCATGTTGTTTTTCATGCATGTATCAAAAGATGTTCTTACGAATTCATTTGGTATTCCATTACAGTAAATATATGTAAGGAACGCTAGATCACAGCAACATACTGCCCTACGCTAGGACCTTTCCACCGCGATGACTCCCGGCACAACAATCTTGAGGCTTCGCACAGAGATAGCATGCGTGTCACTGTGTGCGGGTTTTGAACGCGTGTATGATGTACAGTGCAAGCTGAAGTTGTTGGGGGTTTATATCCCTGACCCGGCACCTAAACTATTTTTTTTTTTTTTGCCTCTCATTTGTTTAATATTCCACTTTAGGACGTGAAATCTTCACAGCATCTTTATATTGCTAGTATCTTGCTACTTATCAACAAAAATCCAATCAATCTGACGAAAAGTTTTTGAGGGCTTACCAAACCTAAACATGATATACATGTATATGCGCGCCGCTCCAAAAACACACGTATTTAGTGGAAATAGCAGCGCGCAGCCATTTTGTGAATTATCGGTAGAGATCGGTGCCTAAATTCATATGCCTAAATTTCACTTTTTCGCGCATGCGTACATTCTTCCGTCTTCTCATCTTATGCATATTCATTTTCTCCCTGTCCAGCTGTCGAATGAAAAAATAGGGTTTCAATTGTACTTCTACATTCAGTAAATCAAGCTCGTCCAAAGCATATATAATTTGCCACTATTTAATGTCATTACAATACAACAAAATTGTCGTGTATTCGATTCATAAAATCATAGTTTAATATTAGTTTCCATGGTGATTTTGCTACGGTTTTCCAGGTATCAACATACATTTATTTTGATTATTTATCATCCATTCTTCAAATTGTTCATTTGGTGTTGCAAATCTCATTCACTATAGTTGTTTTTTTTTTATTAGCCCCAAAAGTCGAGGTAGTTTCACCAACTTTCCTCCTTATTTTGACCTTTATCGATCCGGAAATTTGTCGGAAATTATGCAATACGGATCCAAATTGCAGTGTGTGTGGTGATATTTCATGTTCTGGGATTTAATATCCCTTGTAAAAAAATTGCCATAGTTTTACCATCATAACCATAATAAAACCATGATTAAACCATGCGTTTACAATTAATCGATCATCATCCATGGTTTTACAATCATGACCATGGTTAAACCATGGATAAAATGTGGGTAAACCATGATTTTACGATGGTTAATGTACCATGGTAATAAAACCATAGTGAAACCAGTGTGTTACCATCATTTAAAAACCATGTTAATAAAACCATAGTGAAACCAGTGTGTTACCATCATTTAAAAACCATGTTAATAAAACCATAGTTAAACCAGTGTGTTACCATCATTAAAAAACCATGGTAAAATAACCATGATTTCAACCATGATTTTACCATGGTTAAAAAACCGTGGTACTGATACCAAGTTAAACCATTTTCTTATCATCATGGTAAAAAACATGGTTATAAGACCATGATTCAAACTATGGTTTTACCATGGTTAAAAGCCATGGTAATCAAACCATGGTTAAAATCTTTGTTTTACCATGGTTAACAATCGTTTTACCGTGGTCAACAAAAATGGTTGTAAAACCATGATTCAATCTATTGTTTTTACCATGGTTAAAAAACCATGTTACTAATACCATGGTTAAACCATTTTCTTATCATCATGGTAAAAAACATGGTTATAAGACCATGATTCAAACTATGGTTTTATCATGTCTAAAACACCATGGTAATTAAACCATTTTTTAAATCTTCGTTTTACCATGGTTAACAATCGTTTTGCCATGGTCAACAACCATGGTTATAAAATCATGATTGAATCCATGGTTTTTTCGTAGTGAAAACACCATGGTAAAACAACCACGGTTTAAATTTCTGGTTTTACCATGGTTAAAACATCATGGATATTACACCATTGTTAAACAATCGTTTTAATAGGAAATAGTTTTAATAGTTAATCTTAACTGGATGCCAAACAAAAATAACTAAAAGAATATAGATAACAATGCCAATATCACAATTGTGATTTTTTTTTTTAAAGAAAGTATCTATAAATAAGGCCTATTGCCAGAAGCATCAAAAGTATAACTGCATAGCCTATCATGTAACCACTATGGGTCCTAGTTGTTAGATAATTACAGAAAGACCATTCAGTGACATAATATAACCATCATTTCAGCGATGGTTTAACCATGGTTACAAAACCATGGTAGTAATGTCGATTTATCATGATGAAATACCATAGTTACTCATTTAAATATTTCATTTGTATATTTGCGAAATTTTTAAACAAAATTCAATATTTTAAGAAAAGTGCAAATGCAATAATTGTTCTTCATAAATATCTATCATGAAATTAGTTGTGAGATATTTCATGAGTGAATTTTATTATGTCACTTCCATATTTTCTAATAATAAGAGAAACTGTAATTAACTAACCATTACCACAAGTAACAGATTCTCAGGTTGGTATATAAGACTGAAACCGATAGATAACTAGTGGCTATGGTGCGGCCATGATACTGCATTGTGATTTATGATGTTATAATGATTATGACTTGTGCATGCGTGATTAGTAGTTTAAGTTTCAAATGAACCATGTTATGTAATATAATAGTTAAATTAAATAAATGGAAGTTATATAACCATGCAGTTGGAACTTCCAACTTGAATTACAATGGATTTACCATGGTTTCCGCCGGAATTTTACTGTGGTAAAACCATTGTAAAACGGAGGTTCTACTGTGGTTTTGACCGTGATTTTATGGATTTTATGGCGAGGTAAAACCATGGTTTTACAACGAATACATGGTACGGTAATATCATGGTGAACCATGCGCATGGTATTACCATGGTTTCACCGAACCATGGTTTGACCATGGTAAAACCATGGTTATACATCATGGATTAAAAACCATGGTTACCGGGGATTAAATCATGGTCAATTTACAATGGTAAAAACATGGTTTTACCATAGTTTACCACGATACAATCACATTCAAAACCATGGTAAAACCATATGGTAAGTCTGTTCCAATTTACCACCTTATTACCATGGGAAAACCATGGTATTACCATGGTTTTACCATGGTTTTACCGAACCATGGATCCATTGTAAAACCATGGTTTTACCGAGTCGTGAAATCCATGTTGTTTGTTTGTTTTTTTTACAAGGGAACAATTTTACGTCGATTTGACTTTATTTCGGTGGATTTTGAAGAATTTGAAATCACAACAAAAGCAGCAACTCCCGGTTCTACCGAGACACGGATTGGCCGTACGCCGCCTGCATTGGGGTAGCAAAATTCAAATTTCCCGTAGCGAGTGCTGTGTTTCATGCGGGATTTTGAGTCATGGACAGGAAACGTGCATCAACATTGCCAATGGATATAAATTTATTCTTAAATTCCATTTAAATGGGTTACATCAGGATTCCTCCATATTCAGTTTCTTTAAAATGTAATAATTCAATTTTGTATATGTTTCAGGTTAAATTTTTTTATTTTGAGAAAAAAGGAAATTTCAAGCTACCTGTATCAAAAGAAATGCCACGTCCCACTGCCACATACATAATGCACTGCTCTGACAAAAACACAGTTAAAATTATCTAAGACTCTCCTTCTTCTTCTTCTTCTTCTTCTTCTTCTTCTTCTTCTTCTTCTTCTTGAGGTACAGAAGACGGCAGCCTGGGGTAGTGAGTTCCAGAGTCTAATGTCGTCTGGAAAGAAGCTTCTTTGGAGGAATTGTGTTCGTGCATAAGGCATTTTGGAGTTTCTGGTCATGGCCTCTTTGTGACGCAGGTAGGGAGGAGTCAAAACTGCCTGTGGGATAGATATTGATGCAGAATATCATCACTACCTTGGCTTGGGCTCTCCGTTCTTGTAGGGATAGCCACTGGAGTTGGTCAAGCATCGCTGTGACGCTGCTTGTACAGTGATGGCCCGGGGGGGGGGGGGGGGGCACTCGAATTATATTTTGACGGGGGTGTGCCTCACGAATCCCCGAAAAGGGGGTCTAAGGAACTGACTTCAAGGTGTAAAATACGGGGTCTTGGGAACTATGATCTATTGGGCAGAGTGAAAAACAGGGTCTAGGGAACTACAAAACTAACCTCGCTTATCGGCGGTACACCTTCGCTATCGCAGGATCTCGGGACGGGCCGCGCCGGGGGCCGCGCCCGCGCCGTGTAGCGCTAGTAGCTAGCTAGCTGGAGCAGTTTTCAAGGCTCGCGCGACGAAAGGGCCTAGGGCGCGAGACCAGGTCGAGCGACCACTGCCTCCGCCACGCTCCCGGCCGCATGCGAACGGATATGTTTCATAACGGGGGTCTTCAGAGCGGGGCTGAGCGGCTCCTGAGCGGAACTGAGTATCTAGAGAACGGAAATCGGGGTCTGAAAAAGGGGGTCATCAAAGCGGCACGTCCCCGTACCACCAATATACGTGAGTGCCCCCCCCCCCGGGAGTGATGGTCGTAACAGACAAAGCGAGCGTATCATCTCCAACTTCTTGATGTGTGTGCTTGGGCAGTTGGGTGAAGGGATCCCAGATGACGCTAGCATACTCCATTACTGGTCTAAGAAGTGTGATCGAGGTAGCACAGCACTTTGACTCTCCGTGGGCAAGATCTAATGTTCCTCTGGAGAAAGGCTCGGGTAGAGTTGGCCTTTTTACTTATCTGGTCAATGTGATAATTCCAGCTAAGTTTCTTGTGTAGGTGGATTCCACGGTATTTCGCTGTGTCTGCTCCTTCAGAGTGTGTCCATGGATAACATATGTGACCGGCACCACAAAACCACCAAAAAGTCGCAAAAAATATTTTTTTCTGATTTTATCATATTTGTGTGAGGGAATGAGAAATAACTCTGAACTTTATGCAAATTAGTCAGGAACAAGAAATGTTCTGAATGTGTGTAAGGGTTTTGTTTGGGCATGGACAAAGGAAATGTGCCTAACTAAAGAGGGGTGATATGCCCCAGTGGACATGTGCTCATTGTACAGGTTGAAGCTGACTGGCAGATAGGTGAGCAGATGAGGTCAGCTGTACTTATACCTACATGAAGCTGTAATTTGATGTCTAATCCTGATATTCTTGATGTATATAGTTGATTTTGGACACCTTAATATGTGAGTACAGTATATAATTAACTCTCTGATGTTAAGATTTGCTGAGGAGCTAAATTGTGTAGATTATAATTGGTGTGAAGAGGAGGGAGATCACTTTAATTTCCATGAAAGATGCATGCTGGTAGTAATTGAGTTATGCCTATTTATGCTAGAAAGGTGTGTCAGTAAGACATTATTATAACTGTTTTTGGTAAGCCATGTATTCATAAAAACAGGTTCTGCTGATTTCTTGTGGAATTATTTGTAAGCAATTGTGTTAATAACTACATATAGATAGCAAATATTGCAAACTTCTCCAGAGATGAGGTGACTTAAATATTGGAAGATGTCATGCCCCACTAATTTGTAATGTGATTAGCTTTGAGTATGTTTCTATATTGTTTAAGACTGATAGAATGATTATTATAAGCTCACTCATTTGCATAATTGTGTCATGTACATGTATGAACTAAATTTCATACAAGTTGTATATGGAAGACGATATATTTTTAATTATGGACCTCTAGTTATTCTGCTCTGGAGAACAGCTCTAGCAAGTAATTATTTGTGATCATAATGATGCAATACTTACTGTAATTTTTGTGTCTTTTAATTTTCTACAGCAACTGAAGTGACCTCAGTCAAGGGTAGAATATCAAAGAATATCATCAAAGAACAGTTTAAAGATGGGTTGAGTGACCCAGTACTCAGGAGGGAGGTGAAGCGGTTGTCTAAAGAAAAGCCAGAATTGTCTTTTCTAGAGGTACGAGACTGGGCATTGGAGATGGATGAGGAAGAACTTAAGGGCATCAACCCACGCAAAAAGAAATGCACCACCTACCAGGCCGAAGCCACAGCCCAGATGGGAAAGATGGTAGAGGGGCTCACTGCAGCAATCAAAGGCCAGACAGAGTTACTTGACAAGATGATAGCACAGCAGGGTATTTTCAACTCTCGTCTAAGCCAGTTAGAGGAGAGGCAGGACAATGCTAGGAGATTCAGGAGACCTCCTCTAGATAAGGGTAAGATCGAGTGCCATCGATGCCATCACATGGGTCACTATGCAAGGGAGTGTGAGAGTCCTCATCCTGGGGGCAATCCACGTACACAGAGGGCTGGACAGTCGAGCAGTCAGCAACAACAACAGGGAAACTGAATACACCCAGGGCTGAGAGCCAAGCCCTGGGTGCCTCTTCAGAGAGTTTTGAGAAGGGCTCTAGAAATGGAGAGCAAAACAAGCTCATTGGTATTTGCCCGACAAGCGTCATATCTATTGATGGGGTGGAACTCACTAGTGTGGTAGACTGTGGGTCTCAAGTCACAACCATCACTACCGATTGCTTCCAGCGATCATTTCCGCCGTCGACCCTGAAGGACTTAAACTGGATTTCTCTTAGTGCAGCAAATGGGACTGATATTCCATACTCTGGATATTTTGAGGCTGATGTGACTATTGGTGGCATTACAGTTCCAAAAAGAGGTATTCTAGTAACAAATACATCACATAAACCAAAGCATCCCATTCTGCTTGGAATGAATGTTCTGCAAGGTGTGCCAGTAGAGACCTTAGCAACTGTAATTGGAGCTGATGCATCGGTTGTCGCAAGCAAAAACTTGATCGACAAGAAAAGTACTGTGGGCCTCGTTCGTGTTGCTGGAAGAGGGAAAGTGAGAGTCCCAGCTCAATCAGTACAAGCTATAGAGGTGACAGGACCCACTTGTCCTACCCAAACTGCGGTAATTGTGGACCAAATTGTGCAAACTCCGAAGGGAATCATCCTCAGTCCGACGTTGGCTCATTCATGTCGGGGAAAACTAACTGTACAATTATACAATACCACAGATGAGGATATCTTCTTAAATACCAGAACTCCAATTGGATCCCTTCAATTGGCATCGATGATCGACGACAATAGTGTCCTGTGTCAAAGAATGGTTGCAAGTTGGGACCAACAATCTGAGACAGGTAGAATGAAACTGCTAGAGACACCTGGAATACTATGGCAAGGACTGAGCGAGGAGCAGAGACAACAAGCAGAAGCACTGTTGTTACGAAATAGCGATGTCTTTGCTGCCTCAGACGAGGACTTGGGCCACACGGATACGGTAACCCACCGAGTCAGAACAGTAGACGAGGAACCTGTTAAGCTTCCTTACAGACGTATCCCTCCGTCCCAGCTGGAGGAAGTGAGAGAACATATCCGAAAGCTACTGGAGAAAAAGGTGATCAAGGAAAGTACAAGCCCTTATGCATCACCAATTGTATTGGTTCGCAAAACAGATGGTTCGTTGAGGCTATGCGTGGACTACCGCAAATTGAATCAGAAAACTAGGAAAGATGCCTATCCAATACCAAGGATTGACGAATCAATGGATGCTTTACATGGCGCACAATGGTTTTCGACCCTTGATCTCTTGTCAGGCTATCACCAAGTGGCTATGGATGAGAGGGACCAACACAAGACAAGCTTCACAACACCCTTTGGCTTATACGAATACATACGCATGCCCTTTGGACTGTGCAATGCGCCAGGAACGTTCCAGCGCCTTATGCAAATTTGCCTAGGGGACCAGTTCTTCTCGTCTGTCTTGTGCTATCTGGACGACATTCTGGTGTATTCGACTACCTTTGAGGAACAGCTTGAGAGACTGGACCGTGTATTTGACAGAGTTCGCAAGCACGGACTAAAGATCAAGCCCTCGAAATGTGAACTTTTCCGTCCAGAAGTGAGGTATTTGGGCCATAAAGTTTCCAGAGAGGGCGTGCAGACAGATCCAGACAAGATAGAGGTGGTGAGGAGCTGGCCAACACCAAGGAATCTGAAAGAGCTACGCTCTTTTCTGGGGTTCTGCTCCTTCTATCGACGATTTGTGAAAGGATTTTCACAGATTGCTGGCCCCCTGCACAGTCTGGTTGCCCTCCAAGTTGAGAGGAGGAAAGAAAGAAAAACACCACCCTTTACATGGGAACCAGAACACCAGGCGGCATTTGAGGAGCTCAAAGAGAAACTATGTCAACCGCCAGTGCTTGGCTATGCAGACTTCACTAAACCATTTGAGCTAGAGGTTGATGCAAGTCTACAGGGACTAGGAGCTGTTCTTTTCCAGAGGCAAGGTGGTAAGCGCCTGGTAATTGCTTATGCCAGTCGAACGCTCAGAGGTGCAGAGAAGAACATGGAAAAGTACTCCAGTATGAAGCTTGAACTACTGGGGATGAAATGGGCAATCTCAGAGAAATTCAGGGACTATCTTATCGGGAGTACATTCACAGTATTCACAGACAATAACCCTCTGGCTCATCTTAACTCGGCGAAACTTGGGGCTGTAGAACAGCGATGGATTGGCGCCCTCTCTGCATTCAACTTTGATGTACAATACAAATCTGGAGCGTCAAACAAGGTAGCTGACGGATTATCTCGTCGCCCCCATGCATCCCCCGACACTGCAGAAGAGGCGCCATACACTTCTGATGCATGTTGTATGTTAGTGGGAGCGACCCGGTTGCCAGAGGAGCTCCAGCACACTCATGTTTATTCCCAATCTATCCAAGATGAAGAGGAGAGAGAAATGCAGGATAATGAGGAGGAGCTTTCTGGTACGCTTGCCCCGTTTCCGAACTATTCAAGGGAACAGCTGGGAAAATTTCAACTGCAAGATCCAACTATCAGCAAATTCCGATACTACTGGGAGAGGAAAGAAAGGCCAAACAGTGAGCAGAGGGCTATAGAAGACGAAAGTGTAATACTTCTCTTGAGACAGATGGAGAAGATAAGAGAAAAGGATGGTCTCTTATACAGAGTCTGTGATGAGGAAAATGTTTGGCAGTTACTTCTACCCAGAGTACTCATCAAGGATGTACTAAAGGCTTGCCATGACCAGACAGGACATCAAGCTGTGAAAAGAACTACAAGCCTAGTTAGGAGTCGATGTTACTGGCCAAGGATGACGATACACATCAAAGATTGGTGTAATCAATGTGATCGATGTACCAAGGCGAAAAATCCACCCAGGATCCGAGAACCCATGAGGGGATTGACAGCAACTCGCCCAAATGAATTGCTGGCTGTTGACTTCACTTTACTAGAACAAGACTCAACAGGCAAGGAAAATGTTCTTGTCATGACTGATGCATTTTCCAAATACTCATTGGCAGTCGCAACTAGGAATCAAACAGCTGAAACCACGGCAAAGGTACTTGTAAGAGAATGGTTCAGCAAGTTTGGTGTGCCGCATCGAATCCATTCAGACCAGGGCCGTAATTTCGAGTCGTCACTTATCCAATCCTTGTGTCGACAGTATGGAGTCCAAAAGTCACATACAACACCCTACCACCCAGAGGGTAATGGTCAAGCTGAGAGGTTTAACAGAACATTGCATGATTTACTGAAAACACTCCCTCCCGAAAAGAAACGTCGGTGGTCAGAATTTCTTCCAGAAGTACTCTATGCCTACAATGCAACCCAGCATGCCTCAACTGGTTTCGCTCCCTTCTACATCATGTTTGGGAGGGATCCCAAACTTCCAGTTGACTTCCTACTGGGTGAAAAGTCGCAACATGACACGACTAACGTGAATGACTGGCTGGCGAACCACACCAAGGTTCTACAATGGGCTTACCAAAAAGCAGGGGAGAGACTTGAACATGAAGCAGCTTATCGCAAGGCACACTACGACAAATCTGCCAAAGAGAGACCACTGACAGTTGGCACCAGAGTGTACCTAAGAAGCCATCCTCAAGGTAGACATAAAATTGCTGATGGGTGGCAATCAACAGTATACAAGGTTGTATCCCGACCAGGAGAGGGAGCAGTCTATGCTATTGAGAAAGCAGACGGCAGTGGTGGTCCACGGACTGTCAACCGAAGTGAGCTAAAGGTGTGCCCAGTCAAGGAACAATCGGACCTTGTCATTCCCAAAACCAGACGGGGGAGAACACGCAATACCCCCCAAGAGCAGACTGATAACACATCTAATGACTCCAGCTCAGCCATTGAAATGGTGGTAAGGGATCTACCAGCTGAGTCCACTGACGAGCAGCCTGAATTACATGTCTGGACCCCTGAACCAGACTCCAGTAATGAGGACGACCCCCCCTCCCCGCCTACACCAGAAATTAGTGATGAGGATGACCCCCTTTCCCCACCTCCACGTCTACGTCGAAGCCTGAGGCCGACTAAAGGGAAACACCGAAATCCTCTCCGTCTACCTCGGTCTGCAGCGAAAGCTAACTTCATTGATGCTAAGGCCAGAGTAAAGCCCAGTGCACAGAACGAACGTAGTGGAGTTTTGATTGACAGACTCCAAAGTGGTATTAATCGCCAGCTACATTGGGATGAAACCTCTACGTCATATTAATAGCAACTCTTACTACCTGATATGGAACTAATATCGGAGAAAGCAGTTGGAATCTTGTTGATAATATCAGCATTTGTGGACATAAAACTTTAATCACAGTTATTGGAGAAAGCGGTTGGAATCTTGTTGAGGATATCAACGTTTGTGAACATTTGTGAATATAAAGCTTTAATCAAAATTGAAGAAAGCAGTTGGAATATTGATTGATAATATGTGTTTGTGAACACATTAATCAGAGTTTTTGTTGTATTCATACAGGTATAGGAAATACATGTACTTGAAGTTGGGATTTGGGGGGAGAATAATTTTGGATGTATATCTGAAGAAGTATATGTTTATTGTGAGATCAGGACAAAGTTATATTTTGGATGTATATGTGAAGAAGTATATATGTTTATTGTGAGACAAGAACAAAGTTATATATATACATGTAAATGTATACTGTGCATGTTTCTTTGTAACTAGTATATATGCCACTACGTGTATATCGAAAGCTAAATTAGTACTCATGAGTTTTGTGTAAGTTATATATTATTCTTATTATTATATGCCAAGTTTGAGGACAAACTTTAATTTTAGCAGGGGAGATTGTGAGGGAATGAGAAATAACTCTGAACTTTATGCAAATTAGTCAGGAACAAGAAATGTTCTGAATGTGTGTAAGGGTTTTGTTGGGCATGGACAAAGGAAATGTGCCTAACTAAAGAGGGGTGATATGCCAGTGGACATGTGCTCATTGTACAGGTTGAAGCTGACTGGCAGATAGGTGAGCAGATGAGGTCAGCTGTACTTATACCTACATGAAGCTGTAATTTGATGTCTAATCCTGATATTCTTGATGTATATAGTTGATTTTGGACACCTTAATATGTGAGTACAGTATATAATTAACTCTCTGATGTTAAGATTTGCTGAGGAGCTAAATTGTGTAGATTATAATTGGTGAGAAGAGGAGGGAGATCACTTTAATTTCCATGAATGATGATGTGGTAGTAATTGAGTTATGCTATTTATGCTAGAAAGGTGTGTCAGTTAAGAATTATTATTATGTTTTTTGGTAAGCATGTATTCATAAAAACAGGTTCTGCTGATTTCTTGTGGAATTATTTGTAAGCAATTGTGTTAATAACTACATATAGATAGCAAATATTGCAAACTTCTCCAGAGATGAGGTG